>OY796884.1:6661407-7147005 GCA_963680785.1 Diplosoma virens
TGCTTTTGATTGGTTGATGTGTAAACAACAATCTTAGACGGATAAAAAAAAGTTTTTAGTAAAGTTTAAAAAAATATGGCCTTTTTAAAAAATTATTTTTAAATATTAAACAAAGTGCGTTTCCGTTTGAATAGATCAATAGAGCAACACCATCCGACACAGCAAATTCAGAGGGATTTGTTTCTTGACTCAGTCAAATTTATTACAGTGTTGCCAAGAGTTGGTCACCATTGCGACAGAGCCACTCTATTGTCTGGGCGCAATATTGCGACTATGGGGAACGAACTCGTGACAAGCTGCGGCCGTTGAGACGACTGCGTCAATATCTTGCGGCAATAGACAAGTTCTTTTATTATCATTGACTGTGTGACGTCATAATGTACTGTTATTGAGTTGGAATTAGCGGCGTTTGAATCAGAATAATATGCGGCTCATGAACTCTGCAACAAAAGTTCGCTTCCCGCACAAAAAGCTTGATTTGGTCTTTTACAACACGTGATCACCAAAAAAATTCAAATTGCTTCTTTCTATTGATGCTGCTTTGATGATTGGTGCAAAAATAAAAGCGCGGTTGTAAACAATAGTGGCAATATATTTTATTATGAAATATTTTGATTTTATTAAAAGATCTTTAGCTGTATAAATTTTGAGAAAATTTCTACTGCTGAGCTGAAAATCAACATATATTTACCACACAATTGTGTAGTAACTAATCAACTTTGCTAATACGGTATCATAAGATTATTTTGGATTCATTTATAAAAACACAAAAGGTTTGGTTAGTTTGCTGGAGCTTGCAGTTAACATGGGATTAAATCATCATCACGTATGAAACAGTCTGTTGGGAAAATTTTATTAAGTTTTCAAAGTTTATGTTTTAAAAATTATGAATTACTTTTTTGTAAATGGTCTATACGTGTTCTTGTGTGTTGCTATTTTTTTGACTAGTTAAAAATATTTATTCAAAAAATCAAGAACAACGATCACATCAAATCTCTTAAAGAAATTCAAAAGAAATAGTCTGGCTATTTTATTTTGCAATACTAACAAGTTTAACTGCAGTAAGAGTTAGTTTGCAATGAAGTTAATGAACTTGTTGACTTTGCTTTTACACTGAGCCGGCGATTCGGTGGCGCTGGCTTTTATAAGCGCGACGCGTTTACTCATTTGGACAACAGGAAAAGAAATTTCGAAATCTGTCTAAAAGTCATCGCTTGTTTTCGCTTGCTTTTGATTGGTTGATGTGTAAACAACAATCTTAGACGGATAAAAAAAAGTTTTTAGTAAAGTTTAAAAAAATATGGCCTTTTTAAAAAATTATTTTTAAATATTAAACAAAGTGCGTTTCCGTTTGAATAGATCAATAGAGCAACACCATCCGACACAGCAAATTCAGAGGGATTCGTTTCTTGACTCAGTCAAATTTATTACAGTGTTGCCAAGAGTTGGTCACCATTGCGACAGAGTCACTCTATTGTCTGGGCGCAATATTGCGACTATGGGGAACGAACTCGTGACAAGCTGCGGCCATTGAGACGACTGCGTCAATATCTTGCGGCAATAGACAAGTTCTTTTATTATCATTGACTGTGTGACGTCATAATGTACTGTTATTGAGTTGGAATTAGCGGCGTTTGAATCAGAGTATGTAGCGATAAAACAATGCTTGCTACGATATTGACGACGATTGAGTGTTTTTAAAACTTTTTCTCTTTAATTGCTATGTTTTCAGTAGCGAGTGCAGCGACTTGTTATCTTTGCGCCCGGTGTTTGTGACAAGTTCGCCAATAAGAGAATCGGCTTCTGTGACGTCAAAATTAAACCTTTAATTTTAATGTTTGCGCTTTTGAGCGGTGCCAAGGATTTGCCGAAGCGATCTCCAAGCAACACTTTCGATAAATGTTTTGAAGTGCTTCAAGACGGGTTCCGAGACATACGGTGCGACTAACTTTTGCAATCTTCGACAAAGTTTATTAAAAAAAAACAAGCTGAAATGCCGGGAAATATAATTATCCTTCGTGATGCGGTGTCTATCAAAAAGCAATACTTTCTAACCTTTGTTCGTGGGCATTTCATCAAGTTTGATAATTTCTAGTTTTGGTGTTTTGTTGGTGTCAATTTATTAGACGACAATTACTCCCAAGTCACTCAGAAGAATCGTAATTGTTTTATGTAACCAACCTCAAGTTCAAGTAACAAAAGAATAAAAATTTTTTTCATCCAGGTTAAATAAAGATTCATGAAGCTTGGGCTGAAAATTCAAAAAGTTTTTTAAGTTTATTCAAGCTCGGCAAAGACCGCATGTTGAAAAAATGTTGGAAAGAACTTGTAGGAAAGCTTTAAACGATTAAAAGACATTCGTGACTCAAAATTGTATTTATAGCAGGATAAAACGTGATATTTTAATCGCATAATTTAGGTTTAGCAAAGTTGGCTGAGGAAGAATTTTTATATAAAAATAAGTTAGCTTTGCCGCTTGCTAAAGCAAAGCTAACGGCAATCGCTTAAGAAGCAAAGTATACTATATATAAATAAATCTGATTGTTTTAGCTTCTTTGTCACTAATCGGTCTTCTTCTCTTAAACGTTTGCTTTTGATGCAGAGTTTTACAAACCGGTAAATTTTGCAGAAACTCTAAAAAATTAATGAGAAAACTACCAAGGCCCTTTTTTGTAGCGAACCAACGTTGTCTGAAACTTGCTTCTAAACCATAACAATTTAGCTTTTTTTAATAGAGTTTCTTCCATCGCTCAAATCCAGCTATGTCCGACTTTTTATCTAACGGACCAAATTACACTTTGACTAAGTTTATCTTAGTCATAAAGTGAAAGTACCATGAAAATCATTTAAAACCTTAAAAGGGCTTTAGTAAGAGTCCAAACTTAACACTTCTGCTTTTCTTAAAGACCAGCTATAGCTTTCTTAAAAGGAAGGCACGGGACAAGAAATAACAACAGTAAACAGTGGTTGGCCATGTTTAGAAGATTAATACCTTGAGCAACAAGTAAAAACTTTTTTCGTCAAAGGTCTGTTTATCACTAAAGTTAGGCGTACTTCAAGTGTACTCAAAGTTAAGTGCACTTTAAACTTTAGAGCCAATTCATTTGACTTGAACGTATATTTGCAAAGCAATCACCCGATTTGAGCTCTTGGCCTAAAATTGTGATTGTGCAATTATTTTGAGGGGTCGCTTCCCCAGCGTTTTATGGAGAGGTCCTGGAATAACTGCTTTGCTCTAAAAGCATTCCTATTGCAGAACAATTATGACTTTTTATAGAAATCAGAAAGATAAAAGAAAATCACTGGTAGCATATGAGTGAGTTCTGGGCCCCACACAAATACCAAGTGCAGCGCAGGTTAATCGACTTTTTTTGTCAAATTGCACCAACTTTTTCTCTAACTGTTCTGACAAATTTAAATTGGCGACATATGTTACAAAAAATCTGGAATTCAGGGATAAAAGCTAAACATCACTTCGAATTACTTAGCAGACTTTTGTTTAAGTATGATTTTTATAAAAAGTTTTATAACTTTATTCTGCGACTAGTCTTAATTTTTAAAAGCATAACTTTTGGCTGTTTATTGAACAGATTAGAATGAATTTTTAATTATGATTGTTATTTACAAAAATTTTAAACGCAAGTTACACTTTTCTCTTGCTTTAGGCTAGGGTTGGCGAACCTTTTTTATAAGGCGGGTCAGAAAATGACAGTTTTTTAAAACTTACATTAAGTGGGTCATTGGCTAAAAAAAGTTGAAGACTAAAAAAAGGTCTTCACCAGTGATGGATATTCAAATTTAGGGGCTCGAGGCAAGAATTTCAAATACTGATGTTTTCTAAAAAAAGAGCTTTGATGTTGTCTTCCACTTTTTTCTCCAAAACTCATGGTGTCCTCTAAAAAAAAAAAGGTCTTCACTTCGATTCCAACTCTGATTTTTTTATTTTCCTCTTAAAATCAAGATGTTCTTCAAAAAAAGGTCCTCACCTGAAATCAGTCTCAGATTTTCCACTTTTTGTCCCGAAATCATAGTGACCTGTAAAATTTGATAAAAAACGAGAAAAAAGGGGTCTTCACAGCAAATCTGTCTTCGACTTCTTCCAAAATTGTCAGGACAGAAGGCTTCAAAAAACACTGCGAGGGCCACTCAAAACCTTTACGCGGGCCACGGGTTGGACGCCCCTGGTCTAATCCGTCCTAAGTTAATGTTGCAGACTAAAAATGCCAGAAATGTCAGAACATCAGGTGGGTCATTGAATTTCAACTAGTTGGTCACAACATGACCCGCGAGTCAATGGTTCGCCATTCCTGCTTTAGGCACAAAGCTTATGTCACACTTCATTCATAATTTTAATCATAACGATGTAGTGTATCCCCGTTAAAAGCAGTTCGTAGTTTTATTATAAGAGAATAAATGCGGCTCTTTGAGCGCTGTCTGCGATATATGTCCAATTTGTTATATGGCTCGATACATGTATCTTTTTCTCTTTTTTTTTTCTTTGTATTGACGTAATATGTTTTTGACTAACGTCATTGTACTGGAAAATTGCTGTTTATAGCTGTTTATAAAAATTTTAAGGAGTTTTTTAGCAAATGGTTAAGGAATTGAAGCATAAAGTTTGTAAAAATATAACAATTAGTGCTGATTTTAAATAAATAAAGTACGGTTCGCAATATCAAGTCATCAAAAAAAGAAATAGAGAAAAATTTATAAATGCAACCTTAATTTATCCCCAATTAATTACAAAAAAAAATTATCTGTAGAACAGGGGTGTCCAACCCATGGCCCGGGGTAGGGTTTTGAGTACCCCGCGCAAGATTTTTCGAAGAACTCTGTCCTGCCCATTCTGGAAGAGATCCAGGGGGAAATCGAAGACAGATTCCATCTGCAGACCTCCTTTTATCTTGTTTTTTTCGGAGATCAATAGTTTTCAGTGAAAATCATGATATCCGAGATTGAAATCCAAGAACCATACGTCCCGGTTTAATCGTTGGACCTTTTTTTTATTTTTAAAAAACATATTGATTTTGGACGAAAACTGATAAATATGAAGCTGAATTCAAGTTAAGACCTTTTTTTTTAGAGAACAACTTGATTTTGGAATGAAAATTGATAAATATGAAGCTGAATTTAAGTAAAGACCTTTTTTTTAGAGAACACCTTAGTTTTGAGATGAAAATTGAGGTGTATTGTTTGCTTGGCCCGCCAATATTTTTGATGAGCCAAAATGGTTCTTGAATCAAAAAAAGGTTGGACACCTCTGCTGTAGAACATCAAAAATTTTCAAAACAGTTTTTAGCAAAGTTTTATATTAATTCAAAAACCAAATTATAAGTCTTCAAAAATGACTTATATAGATTAATGGGTAATGGAAATACTTTTAAGAAAACCCTGCAAAATATAATTCAAAACAATTCAAATTTAAAAGTTAAATAAAGATATTAAAAATCTCAAATATACACATTAAATAAATACGAATAAACAAATAACTTACAAACTGTTGTACCTGATAAAAGTGTCATTGGAAGCTTCTGCACTGAAGTAAAGTAAAAATAAAAAAACGCCTGTAATCAACATATTTAATGTCGAAAAATTTTTTTCATTCTTAAATTAATTGTAATTTTGAGCGGATTTTTAAAATATAGGCAATAATTCTTTTTTAATTTGTAAGTTGTGTTTTTAAAGTAATTTTTAGATGTAGAATTTAATTGCAAAAGATTTTTGCATCTGTACTTATGTATTGAGGTCATTTTTAAATAATACATTTACACTAAGATGTTGAAAAACAAGAGAGATTTTATATTTTAATAAAATTTTATTAACTTCAGAAACAATTAGTTTGCGATGAAGTTAATAAACTATCTTTGAGCCGGCATTTTGGTGGCATTGGCTTTATAATCGTGTTGCGTTAGCTGATACGGACACTGGAAAAAGATATTTCGAAATCCGTTAAAAGGTCAGCAAGTGTTTGTCTTGTTTCGTGTTTTATTGATTAACATATGAATGATTTTCGATCATGTTAAAATATATTTTTTACTCTGCGTTTGCGTAAAACATTTTATTAAGTTATGAAGGACTAAGAAAAAGAAAAAACTAATAATTAGCGAATTTTTTGAATTGAACTTAATTGCAACGAATTAAATTTTGAACCATTACTATTGCTATGGTCCTAAATTTAGCTTACCTAAAAAAAAAGCGGAATGAAAAATATATTCTTTTATCATATAGACTACACAGCATCACTGTGTGTGTCAAAAAATTTTTTTCAACTTTTTTGTATTTATAAATATCATATTAAGCAAAGAGTTCATGAAAAAGAATAAACATTTTTTATTGAACTAGTTTTAAAACGGAAACCTTAGGTGTTTACTGTGTTTTGTAATACGTTTTTGCTTTCGTTAAAATTCAGTGGTTGTTCTTGGTCTTCTAAGACAGTTTATGAAAACGATTTACAAAAAAAAATTAATTGCATTCAAGAATTCAAGGGATATTTAATGAAATATAACGCCTTCAAAAGGCAATCAATCGCCGTCACCAAAAGCACGAAACACTATAATTACATGATAAATTAATCTACGCGCGGTATGTGAAGCGGAACTCTGTTTGTATGCGTGAGTGTTGGAATGTTACACTAATTAACTGTTTTGTGGTGAATGTTCTTTATATTATCTGCCTAGTCTATTTTAAAGTTGTTTAAAACCAAGATTCTTCTGGCCGGGGCCGTAATTTCGTCAGGTGGGCCCCGATGCAAACATCTATTATGGGGCCCCCATTTTTTTGTGTACTTAATATTTAATTGAGCTACTTTTCTCAACACAGGTATCATTGACGACACCGCGTTATAGAAAAATTTTTCAATTGAGGTAATGAGTCAAAAAAGCATTGAGCTGAACAAGTAAAAGGAACTAGAGCTAAGTTACTATGCCTGCAAATAAAAGCCTATAATTGGAATAAATTTTCACCAAGGTTGCATGGTTCAACATAATTTTTGTGATTGCAATGTATTCAAATCGAAATAATGGCAAAGCAAGGATTTCGTGGGGGCAGGATGCAACAACAATTTTTGATTGTTTAATAAAAGTTTGATCAAATAAACGTCGCAAACCGAAATCCTTTTATAATGACAAAAAATTATATGCAACCTTTTGAGTCAAGGTGCTTTGTGAGCACTATTAACGATATTTCAGCAATATGGATATGTGCTATGCAATGCAGATAAATTTTTTAATCCAAAAAGAATTAACGTTTAGTTCACTGACATCACTACAAAAGACACAAACTAACAAAACACAAAACGTTGAGACTAATTAAGTAGGCTACCGTAATTTACTTGCGGGTGGTTGGAAGCTTCAAATATTTTCGTCTTGCTTTTACACTAGCGAACTGCTGAATAACTTTTCTAAAATCTAAATTTTTAACTCGTTCATTTTCTATCGATAGCAGAGCCAAACCGCTAAGTCTTTCTTGGGACATGGAGCTTCGAAAAAAGTTTTTGATCAGTTTTAGTTTAGAAAAAGACCTCTCTGCCGTAGCAACTGTTACAGGTATTGTCATATGCATCATGTATGCCGTCAAGATAAGTTGTGGCAAGTGGCGTATTTTCAACAATCAAAAAGGAAGCCATTTCTTTATCAGATTTTAAACGGGCAATTTTTTCTCTAAACGACATTTTGATGGAGATCATTTGGCTAGCTAGGAAACAATGGAGAAACGTTATCAGAAAATTTGTTAGAAAATTTTCTTGCTTCAACCTCAAGATCCAGATGAAAAGCATTTGATAAAAAACTTGGTTCTAAAACTTAATATTAATATGACACCACTGATTTCATTCCTTCAAAACGATTAATTAATTGGCAAGAAATTATGTCCATCATTGGAAAAAACACAGTTACGCAAAATCGCTTCTTAGGATCGCTCAACGTTATTGTTATTTTTTATTTATGATTTTATGAAAAAGCAATAGTGGAAGTTTCGATTAGTACTGCGTCAAAACTCCTTATGAGTTGAGCAATGTCTTCAGCAGCAATTGGCAGAATTTATGGGCAGAAATTAAGTCAATTGTTTAACACTGCATAGCTTTTGAAGGAATGTTGACAATCTGCAAAATCTTGCATTGCACAATCAGCATGCATACAAAGTCAAAGTTTTCTATCTGTTTCTTTATTGCCATAGCTTTAGCTCTTTTCCTTTGGCTTCGTGCTGATAAATATTATGTGAGTCAAACATTTTATAACGTAACAAAATCTTTCCTTCAAAGCATAGACAGCATCATATCAACCAGACCACCGAGCTGGATTTAATGCTTTTAATGTAGGATTTGAGCAACAACGGTCATAGATATTCTGAAGCTTTTGCCATTGCACAATACTATGTCCGAAAAAATTATCTACCGAGTAAAATTGACGGGTCTCAGTCACGGCTTCCATGGCACCTTTTTACACAAAATTTAATTTATGCAAAGCACAATGCACGTAGTAAGCACGTGGAGTTACATCTTAGATCTTCTCATGCAAGCCGGAATACTTCCCGCTCATCACTGCAGCGCCATCATATTCTTGTTCACGGCAGTTTTTTATGTCAAGCCCCTTCTGCTGAATGGAATTCGTTATCAGTTTGTGCAATCCAATAGCAGATGAGTCCTCAACTTCGATAAATGAGGTAAACGCTTCAACAACTTTCAGTTTTGGATGGCGTTCCATCATCGTGGTAATCGATTTGACGTAACGAAGTACTTTACTTAACTGGTTGTTTTTGCTGAAATCTTAAGTGATATCAAAAATAATAGCAAAAAAGGAGCGCTTTGTAGTTCGCTTTTTATATCACGGAGACCTTTTTCAGCTAGTACTGATATTACAGTAGTTCATTTTATATCAAAGGACTTAAACATTTTGGAGAACTTTTAGATAGTTGTATAAGTTTGTGTAAAACAATTTCGTATTTGGAAAGAAGCTGTATGATAGAGAGAAAATTACCCTTGTTATCTTTCAAAAGTTCTTCATTGGATCCGCAAAAAGATAAGTTGCACTTTGCTAACATCAACGTAACATTTATTAGTCTTTTTAAAACATTTTACCAAAAGTTTGTTTTTTCCTGCGAAGACTCGTGAAACGCTCTTTCTATTGTCTCCTGTTTCTCCATTGCTCATATATGACACACGCCTCCGTATGATGTGTGGAGCTTCATGGTTTCGAATTCGCTGCGATAAATACCTCCAGTTACTTAAACCTGTTTTACCTCAAAGGTTTTGCAGTGGGTAAGAAGTCCACGGAGAGAGATTTTCATAAGAAAATAACTAGCAGGGCTGGCAGTAAACACGGTTAATACTTAATGAATAACATAACCAATATCTTGTTAGTATTAGACCTGATTGTGTTACATAATGGTAATAATTTGTTGAAAATAAACGACCACTTTGGAGCGGATCTTTAGGGAAAGGTCCTTCAGGTTGTTTGGGACCTGCTGCAATAATTGTTTTCTTGATGTAATACATTAATTCAATTCATCTAGCATTTAACCTTTATAAAGGCTTTAAAAGCCTATTTTATTGAAATTTAAAATATACGTGTAAAACATTATAAATATAAAACATTGCAGCACATAAAATAATACTACATCTTTGTTAGAACTGAAAACGTCTTTCTGAAAACCCATTCGAATAACAATCATAACAACAATTAGTGTGAATTGAAAAGCGCGCTTAAACAAATTATAGATTAAAGTGATCTGAACAATTGCCGAGTTCAAAACTCATAACACTTGATATCTGAGTTTACAATAATGGTCAGAAAGTCGTCATTCTTGCTTGCATCTGATCTATCTTTAGTAGTATCGGAATTTTCTTCATTGGTACTATTGTTGAAACTGTTAACGTCAACAACTTGGGGAGTAGATTCTGTCTCACGAATGCTGACGTCTTGTTTATCCGCTTTGGATTGTCGGCAGCGTGGTTGAGTGATTATGACCAACACGGTCTCGGTTCAAAGCCTGCTCGTACCATTCTGTTGTGTCCTTGGGAAAGACACTTTACGGTAATTTCCTCTGCTTGGTGGTCCTGGCAAGCAGTTCTAAATTACAGTCATATCTCTATTAAATTACAAGCGGACAGTAATATCTTGGCATCTCCGGAAGCAGGTCGGGGTGATTGTCTACCCTATGTATTAGCGACTCCGTCGCTTTCCTGCGAGTCAGGAGGATAAATATAGAGATAAAATAAATAAATAAATGTTTTTGGACAAGTTAGCCACGAATTCAGTTGCTGAGAGTTTCCGGCTGTCTCAGCTATTTTTCTCCTCTTAGCTTGTCTCTTTTGTCCTCTGCTTTGATAATTTCTTTTCATATTAAATTGCAGTCAACTAGATTTTACAATGTTGTTGTTCAAAACCTAAAAAGTTTAATAAAATTTAGACAACGGTTAGTAAAGTTTAATGTAATAAATTCTCTTTGTTATTGTTTTTCGGGATCACAAAATGGTACTGTTGCGAGCGTAAGGACTACGGTATGTCAGGCAAAAAGGATTCAAATAGAAAGTTTAAAGCTGACTTTTCAATCACTCAAATCACAACTTCTTTCAACGAAAGAAGCTTATGAATAGAAATCACAAATCTGATCACTGACTAATAGAATTACGTCTAGCACCCAGGTGGCTAAACAAAATCTATGTAGCTTATTCAAATAGAATAATTACTATTCTCACAAACTGAACCGTCAGATCTAACTAACCCTTAAAACTCTAACTCCTGTCACCCAGGCAAAACAGTAACACAACAAAATGTTGACTTTTACAGCACAAATTACGAATTTACCTATTTATACAGGGTGGGCCGTAAGTCGTGCACCAAAGAATTCGAAACAAACTAAAGGTAAATTAAAACTGAAAATAAACTTTGATTGGAACCAACTAAATCTGAACGTTATAGCAACTGGCAAGTTCAAGAAAAAGAAAGGATGTTTTATTTCGCTTTTTTTACGTAAGTTGCCGGCGCCACTTTGTATAAGCTAAACATTTTAATAATGTCCAAAAAACTTATCATACTCTGCCTTTCTTCTTAGCATCAATCTTATGAGAAGTTAAATGGAAGATATGTTTTATTAACTTTGGTGACGCAATAAAATTGATTGTTGATAAAGGCTATTGACAGGCAGGGCCGTAACTAGCATCGATGCGGCCGCTGCTCTGCACCAGAGCCCCAGAACAAGAGGGCCCCACAGTGATACGTTTTATTGTAAAATGTTTATGTTAAAAATTAAAGTAAACTTGTTATTGTTTGTTAAGAATTTACACATATAAATTTTTTCGTACACTATTTTTGTTTATTACGTGAGTTTTTTTGTCGTAGCCTACTAAGAACCCCTTTCTAACCGCTTAATGTTTGTGTTTGTCTCGGCTTCTTTTGCTTTTATGAAATTTATACATGTGTATTGATGCCGAATCAAGCATCATTTTATTTTTTGCAATTTCAATTCATGCACGCTTTCAATTTAAATTTGACAGCAGCGCTCTTGAACCACAAGTCCGCAAAAGCAAATGTCAGGAAGCAGCAAAACCACAGTGATAATGACGACAAAGATAGCTAGTACAGTAGGCAAGAATTATTAGCCTCAAAACTTTGCATAATATTTCCGTATATTTGAATCGTTGAAGGCCGACAATAGGCTATTGTTCGTATTTAGATTATGCTACGAGACGTCAGCGCGCCTGACAATAATTCTATCATCTTAGTGGTGAAAATCTGGCTCGATTCGTATTTTCTTGCGAGTATAATGAAGATGCCAATTAATTTTCGAGGTTAGGCTACATGCTTTTAGAATTTATGGACTTTAGGCCTACTAACTGCGGTCCAAATCTCATTAAGCTTTTTCGATTTTAAAAAACATTATTATGAAACTGTAGTAGAATACAATTTAGAATGAAAAAAACTTATCAAAGCGTAGCAAAAAAGGTTCTAACTAAAAAGAGTTAAGTGGTGAGGCAGCCAGAGACTGTCAGCGTTTGAGTTTGTGGCTAATTCAACCCAAAATATCTGAGCATAAACAGGGTTTAGCAATTGCCGAACAAAAAACTTTGATGAGTTGTGATCGTGACGATGACAATTATACTACGCAAACAATTATAGGATAGAAACCATTTTAATAAATTTTGTTCAAGAAACTTGTAGCATCGCCCGTGAAGCTTTAGTGAGTCTTGATAATGATTCTTCTACAATCAGATTGCACAAACCAATAACGAATTCCATTCAGCACAAAGCTCTTGACATAAAAGAATGTTGCCGACAAAGGTATGATGACGCTGCAGTAACGAGCAGGAAGTAATCCGCCTTGCAAAAGAAAATGCATATGTGGCTCCACATGCTTACCATGGCATTGTGCTTTGCACAATTATAATGGCGTTAAAATTTATTAATATAGCCGAGACTGAAACCTGTCAATTTAGTATATAATTTTTTTGATCATAACATTGTGCGGTTGCCAAAACTTTAGATTGTTCATGCTCGTTCTTTCTTACATCGTACATTAAAAGCGTTAAATCCAACTCGGTGAACCGGTTAATATAATGCTGTCTATGCTTTAAAGGAAAGATTTTACGACGTTATGAAACGCTTGAATCCAATAATACTTAACTGCACAAAAGCTAAAGTAAGAGATGAAGCTATAACAATTAATAAACAGAAGAAAAACTTTAATTTTGTGTTCATGCTGGTTGTCCAGTGCAAAGATTTTAGAGATCGTCAATATTTTTCGAAAGTTATGTGGCCTTCAGTGTAAACTATTTGACTTAATTTCTGGCCACAAACGTTTGCAAGTAGTGCTCAAGACATTGCTCAATTTAGAAGGAGCTGTGGCAGTAAGTTGGTTTTATTATTAATTGTAAAAGTTGCACGCGGTTTGAAGTTTCATGCTTCGAATTTTTAGAGTAAAAAAACTTTTTGTGGTTTTGCTAATCAGCAAATGACTCAGTTGAAATTTTTTTCCAAAACGGGGAGTCGTCAAAATAAAAAAAAAGCAAACGCAATGATATCTATGCAAAGAAAAGTAGACCTATTGAATATTATACCCAAAGAAAATGGATGTTTGCACCGGGGCCCCAATTGACAAAGTTACGGCCCTGTTGACAGGACAACCCTAAAATTGAAATCACTCCCGGATTTTACGACAAATTTTGGTCGTAAGTCAACAAGTTGCACTAAACTGTATCTCAAATTGCTAGCAAAGAAACTTGTAAACTTAAAGCCTCTTAATCTCGATAACTCTAGTCACAAGTATAAATATATTAGCCTAATTCTCATGTTTGAATATCTGTTTATTAGACAAACACACTGCGGTTACAGAAAATGTGTAAATTTTAAAGTGCTGAATCTATTGCAAACACATACAATAAAACAAAAACAAAACAATTGAAATCTTTTTACGAGAAGTCATTTACTATAACAGCTGCTTTTTTCCAATCAGTTTCCAAATAAGCAATTATAAAAATTTGTTCATTAACGAATCGAATTTTAAAAAATGCAGCAAAGTAAATGAAGTCGTTTTGTTTAAAGAAAGGCTGATGCAGAGATAAGCAAAAAAATGATCCAACATTTTAGAAGCTGCAAGAAGCATCTTTGGCATAAATTCGGGAAAGATAGTTTGGCTTTTTGAAGCAAGATTTGTAATCCGAGGGTGCAAAGCTCCGTAGATGGCGTACGGAAAGAAGGGGTTCCGTTCCATTGTAAGAGCGGATTTCGTTATAAAACCGCGACAAACCCAAAATTTGTTCAGTTGGCAAAAGAGAATTCCAGATGTTCAAAGCCGAAAAAGTTCCCGAAACAAATCCTGAACAAATACAGTTTTACTGACGTCTTTGCGAGAATGAATCAAGATACTGACTTCATTGAAACGATTACAGCCGTTTGCAGAAAGATATTACTCGAAATATCTTTGACTGTTTGAGCAATTAACAATATTGTATTTTTAGCACTTTTTTTTATTAATTATACAAAAATAACCAATCCAATAAAATAAATACTTTTTTAAACCTAAAAATTGTAGTAAATTTGGTTAGAAAGAAGTATTTAAACAACAGCAACTTAAAAAAGTACCTTGATTCTCCTTTTCTCTTGCAGGTTTTCTTCCGAGAAACAAAGAGTACGAAGATGAAATTTTTCTATTATAACCGACTCTTACAGTGATTGAATCTCCCATTTCAACACCGTTGATGAAGACCCTTCCTCCAGAGCTGAAATCCCAGGTCACAATGACGTGACTCCAACGTCCAGCGGGAAGAGCACTGCAAGCATTAGTTAGAACTTAAATAGAAAAAATGTTTTTTGAATTTTAACATGTTTTTGTGATGAAAAGATCTTGCTTAAATATTTACGAGAAATCTTTAATCCTGTAATTTTTATATAAAAAAAAGGAATTTTCATTTTTAGCGAACTAGTGAGAGAAAACGAATATTTTTTGATCTTGTCGGCTTACGGTAATCAATAGCTAAATTTTTTTTCTGCTTAATAAATGAAAAAATTTTCAATAAACAAGAGAATAGCAAAAACAGGAAAAAATCAGATAATCATAAAAACTAAACCATGTACAGTTTTGTACACCTCTACAGTTTTGAATTATGATGAAAGAGACTGTGATGTGACAAATAGTAATGTCAAATCTACTCACGTATTAGTCTTACTTATCATGACGTCATACGATTTGTTTTAGACGGTTTTCGCTTTCTTTTTACTAAATTCGGCACTACCACAGTTTATAAAACAGCAGTTAATTTAACTGTTCAAGCTAAAATATTGAACCATCTTTTGTTATTTTAAATTAGTTTTATTAACATTTGAGTATAATTGTGAGAACCTTTGTTGCCAAATCTTCGCTTTATGTAGTTTCGATAAACTTCCATATAAAATAGTGATCTAATTTTAAACGCTTTTTGAAAAAATTTAAAACATCTTTACGCAACAAGTCGAATGTCAATACCCGAAAAAATAATCAAAACCAAGCAGTCAATAGCTCTTTCTCATAAAGCATTTTGAATGATATAATTTAGAAATGAATTGAATCTTCTTACCTGAGTGAAATGTTTTCAACAAAATATCTGGTGTCGCCCATGCTCGCCACAAACCTGAAGCTATTTCCTCTGCAACAAATTAACTTGTTGAAAAAGCTAGAAAAAACTTTTGATTCAATCAAAAGACTGAGATAATGTTGTGCAAAATGAGATTGAACCATTTTGCTTCACATTTCATAGAGAATTGGTCTTTGTTGAATATTAACGTCGATTCAAATAAAAAAAAAAAAAAAAGTCAATCTTCTAACTTATGATTCAAAATTGCCATCAAAAACTTTACACATTTCAATATTTAAATATTTTTTTTACTTTTTAATTTACAGTAATTTTTGTCAAAAAGTTTTTTGACTTTAAAACTACAAAAAATTAAAGAATTTTGATTTTTTTTGCATTTTATGAAAAGAATATGATATTTTGTGCAATGAACTAAACAATAACATTCTGCTATTTTTACTGTAATTGAAGAAAATTTCAGCCTGGTTTTTACAATTAGTTTTTGTAATTCCTTTCAAACATGGTCGTTTTTTATTCTGATCGGCAGCGTGGTCGAGTGGTGGACGCACCCTGCTTGTGATCAACATGGTTTCGGTTCAAAACATACTCGTGCCATTCTGTTGTGTCCTTGGGAAAAATACTTTACGGCACTTTCCCCTACTTAGTGGACTTGGCAAGCAGTTCTAAATTTTATTCATATCTCTTTAAAACTAAATAAAACAAAAATAAAAATTTCAAGGGGCAGCAATATTTTAGCAACTCTGGAAGCAGGTCGGGATAATTGCTTGCCCTATGTATAGCGCCTCCGTCGCTTTCCTTTGAGTCAAGAGGATAAATATGGAGATGAAATGAGATGAATGAAATAGACTTTATTGCCGCACATCCTGTTTTTTCTGTGCATTTTTATTAATAAACATCACTGCCATCAAAAATTGTTTAATCGATTTGATTTGCTTTAGTTTTTTTCTTTAGTCAGATTTTTTTTAGTTTTTTACGCCTACCTTACAGTTAATAGCATTACAGATCAAAAACTTATTACGATCCAAAATAATGATTTAGACAAGTTTAACAAATTGCTTGAGCAAATTAAATTTATATCCTCCGTCAAAACAAATTTAGAATCAATAATATTATTATGATTGAACCAATTTTAGGATAAAAATATATTTAAAGATCACATTTACAGTAGTTATCAAAATCACCTTTGCTTACTTTTTATTACATTTAAAATTGCATTGTTTAAAGCAGGGGTGCCAAACTCTGACCCACGGACCAAATTTAGATCGCCGGGAAATTATATTTGGCCCGCGAGGCAATATCAATTGGCCATTAGAGCTGGCCCGCCGGTATTGTACAGCGCATGTACCGCTAATACTACAAATGCCAGAATGGTCTGCTGGTGTTTTGTTGTGTCCGTGATGTTTCAATAATACGTCATAATGCTTTCTTTCAGATTTAATTATGTAAAAGTAGATCAATTTGTCCCGTAAGCAGAACCAGCCAACGTGGCTGTAACCAAAAAGTACAACACTAGAAGACTCTATAAAATGAAACACCAGGACAAGTACAAAGACCTGTACTTGACTTAAAGATGCCAGAAAGCGGAAGAGATAAAAAGCAATTTTGTTTCACAACAGACTATATTCAAAAAAACCACATCGTAAACTGATGCTGCCCCAAAGGCTAGTTTTATTGCGGAAGCAGAAATCGCAAAATCAACCGGGTCTTTCATTCTTTCATTGAGGAATAGTTTGCGAAAAAATGCCTGATAAAAGTTTGTGATCTCGTATGCCCAGAAAAAAGCAGGCATTTTCAAACGTGAGCCTGAGCCCAAACATAGTTTCTAATCGCACATGTGAGCTTCCCATCAATCTATATAACCAACACTTGGAAAAGTGAAAAAATTTTATTGCATTCTTTATTGCTGTTGATGAGAGCAGCGACGCATCTGATACTGTCCAACTCGCAATCTTCATCCGTAAAGTGGACTCAAACCTGTGCGTTGCGGAAGAACTTTTGGGATTAAATTAATACATGGAACAATCACAGGAAAGGAAATATTTGAAAAATTTTCAAAATGTGTAACTGAAACGAAGCTGCCGTGAGATAAACTCGTGGAATTAACAACAGATGGCGCGTTCAACAGAGTGGACTGGTGAGTTGGGTTTGGGAATAGATGCGGGAGAACTGTGCAGGTGAACTAATTGTTTATCAATGCATCATACAACAAGAATCATTGTGTAGCAATGTCTTAAGGATAAAACATGCTCTGACCAAAGTAATACGATTAGTTAATTTTGTAAGAGCCAAAGGTCTGAATCACTGCCAGTTTAAGTCTTTTTTGGAGGAGTGTAGTCATGCAGACGTGCCGTATCACACAGAGGTGAAATAGCTAAGCTGATAAAGAGTACTGAACAGATTTTTCAAGCTGCGTGAGGAACTATTTCAGGTTCTGGATAACAAAGGGAAAGATACAGCAGATCCCCGGGGTGAAAAGCTTCTGAATGAACTGGTCTTTATCTTTGACATTACGAACCATCTCATTGGGCTAAACCTGCAGCTCTAGGTGTGGGTGCGCATCATCATAGACATGTACGCTGCAGTAAGGGCTTTCAAAACTAAATTGTGCCTGTGGGAGAAAAAGATGCTGCAAGGTAATCTGATTCATTTTCCCTGCTGCCACATGATAAAAACGCAGATCTATGCCATGCAGATCCACGCAAATTTTATGTCACAAAGGAAAAATGCAAAGATTTCTAGCTCTTTTAAAAAGCAATGTTTTTTGCTTACTGGATTGGTTTTTCAAAAACTGCAATCGGTCTGTTGTTTCGTTTTCCTATAGACATGACAGTGACTGGTAAGTTGTCTTCGAAGAAGTTTGGTTTGAAGAGAAATGAAATGCTGAATCTTCGTGCAAAACGACGCAAGTTAAAGATTGATGAACTGAGCGAACATTCAATGTACTGATCGTTGCCGTTGAGAGTTGAACCTGTTATGCAAAATACACATTTGTTTACGTAGTAAGAGCAACAAGAAAGCAAACAAGAAAGCAAGAGCTGTTTTTAAGTATTTAAAACTTCTTCGAAAAATTTCAGAAAAGCCGTATAAAGACAGAAAGCTTTCACATACCTTTTAAAAACGGACAAGTGATTCAATATGTCATTTTGCAATGAACTCGAGGGATTACAATAGATTGCAAGTGGTGTTTAAATTACACATTTGAAATTTTTACTTAACTTTAAGCAATTCGTTGCAATAATGCCTAGCTTTTTTTATCTTGTCTACAAAAACCAGATGGGCTTACCTGGAATAACAGTCCAAGGACTTCTTCGCACTTGATATCTCAATGCTTTCACCTGGCATATTCTGCTGTTGTAATATCGGTATGAAGGAGGCAGTTGAATCCAAAGACCATGAGAAAGATCTGCACAAATTTTCATTAAAAAAAGTTTTGTTTTAGTTAATAGGCTAAACAGTCATAAAGGGCCTTATTTCTTTTACCTAGAAAGTGACAAATACACTAGGTTTAAACTAATAATTTATTTATACAATTTATAGTGTTATTTATTCGAATATTTAATCATATCTATTCACGTGATAAGGTCATAAGAATGTCAACAAGTATAACCAATCGGCAATAGCAGTTTATGCAATAAGCTGTAACATATCCCCCTTTTGTGCCGTTCATTATCTTATTATTGGGGATTCACATACCTGGGCAAGTAAATGTTTTGGGGCAAGCTCTCTTTTCCATCGGAACTTGTTCAAGACCGCATCGAAAAAAATCAATTTTTTTCATTAAACTAGGATCGTAACAACTTTTATCCCTGCTTGAACTTTCAGGAGCACAAAATTCCACACATGGTGTCCATGGATTCCAATCAGTCAATCTGGGAGCTGAAAAAATGGCAATGAAAATCAAAACTGCATGAACAAAGCAGGATATTTATTTCTTTTAATTGTTCTCACCGGGACATCCAACACATTCATATCCGCAAACGTCACAAACTCCGGTGCGACTCCAAGCGTCCACATTGTACGTACGAACAACAATTTTTTCTGGAAAAAATTAATTAGTCGTAGCCAAACTACCAACAAGAAAAACTCAAAAATCTTACCTGGTTCATAATAATCATAAGCTTTAAATGTAGCTGGTTTCACTGAAGCAACTTCAGAGACTCTCAACAATTCAACATGGGCACAAAGTGTTTGTTGCGGAAGTAACTGATAATAAAAATTTGAAAGTTTATGAACATCGATAACAACAAGAAAATTTTTATGAAATATTTTTTTTACAGTTTTTTTTTTTTTCTTAAACGGCCAAAATTTTAATGGGATTTTTTTTTTTTTTTTAGCTATCTTTTTGTAACAATCACCAAAGTTACAGAAAAAGTGGTCCACGTAAAAGTTTGTTGAGAAAAGGTGTGTTTTCGAAAGTTAAACTATACAGTAGATTAAAAAACAACATTTTTAGTTGTTTTTTGACTTTCAAAAGTAAAAACTAAATATATCTTAAAATTCACTTAAAGATTTTTTTGTTTTCATACAACTTTTAAAGACTTCAAAAACTTGTTTTCACACAACTTCAACTGCTCTTTCATGCTGGTAGGCCACTGCATGAAAAGGAAGTTGACACCCGAAGGTAGAGACCGAGTGCTACACTTTACTTAATAAATTTAGCACAATAGAATAAATTATCTGAATAAAATATAATAGCTTAAAAAAAGACCCCAACTTTATTAAAGGTCTTCAAACTTTTTCTAGTCTTTAAAAATTTAGTTAAAAAATTCTTTGGTTGAAATCTTTTTTGTATGCAAGCTCATTATCAATCGTTTAGTATTACACAATTATTTTATTGCAAATTAATTTCTGCACCGAACTAAATAACTTTTTATAACATGATTATATTCAATAAGGAGGAATGACGTGATAAATATACGCAAAAAATAGATACAAATATTTTTTTAATAAATATATTTATATTTTAGTCCGTGATGGGATGTTCCGACCCTAATAAGCGTTTAAAGTTTTTAAGTTTTTTCAGGTTTTTCAATTGTTTTCAATTCTTTCTGGCAGTTTTATCTTAACTTTATTTTATTTTATTTTACTTTTTATATACCCCTGATGACCCCTTTTACGGGTGAAACAGTCTGTTGGGTTTTAGCTTTGTTTTTATTTCCGTGATTTCGCCATTGTTAATTTTAATTCAAGCTCTAAATTTGTCATCAAGCACTTTAGAAGAACTGATTTTCCAACATTGTTATATTTTATTCAGATATTTATTATATTATTTGTAGATGCTATCGAGTTATGTTTAAAAATATTTAAAAATACTTTTGTTTTTTGTTTAAAAATATATTTATTGATACTGAAAAAACAGATTATATTTAACCAATAAGAGATATTTTTTTTGATATCTATACCACCGACCAACAAACTTTACAAATTTGAGGTTATAATTTTTATAATAAATCAAATGATGTCAAATCCATTTTTTTAATTTTTTTAAATATTTTCTAAACAAATATTTGTTTATTATTTTTTTTGTTTTAATATTGTTGAAACCCAATGTTTTCAAATATACATATGTATTTATGCAACATACTTATAATACCTCATTTAAAGCTCCAGTTAAGACTTACTTCGTCATAGTAAAAAATCACTTTCCCTTGATCAACTTCAATAAGTTTTGCATTTGGGTTTCTTCTTTCTTCATTTACAACATCCACCGTAAAACCGTTTAGGAGTTCGAGTTCATACAAGAACATTCCAGTTGGTTCTGTTGTTCCTTGATTTAATCTAAAAATATTCACAAAACTAATAGCAAATTCAAATTGCTATTAAAAGATTTGGGAAAATTTTTTTATAAATTGATAACCTTCCTTAGGATCTTTTAAACATTAATTTGATGCGAAAACTTTTCATCAAAATCATCACAAACTTACGTGCAGCATAACTTTAGCAATGCAAAGTCATTAGTAACACTTCTGACATTGACGCTGCAAGAATAGGGCTCTTGGGAATATGGGGTTGTTGGAATGTTGTAGCAAACAGACAGTTGGGCAATTCCAATTCCTGTACCTTCTGCTTGGACCCTCAAATCTCCGTTAACCGGACTAACCTAATCAGAGTATTTTCTATGTTGAATCTTTTGCAATTAATAATATTTTAAATATTTTTTTGAAAGTATAAATTAAAATCTAATCAATAATCAATATAATAATCAATTAAGATTTCAAAAAAAAGCAAAAAAAATAACTTGTTCAACTTTAAATATAGTTTTAATCATTTAAAATTAAATTAAATTTTTAAATTAAGTTAACTTGAATGCAAAACATTTCTCTCTAAAAAAAATTTTAAATCCAGTGGGGACACGAAATTGATTCGAGATATTGCTTTATTTCAACTTTGCATTCATAAAAATTTGTTTAATATCGATTGGTTTGTTTGATTCTTACTTTGATGAAATAAGAGGGTTATGTAGTTGAAATTAGAAAGAAGCAACGTTTTTCAAAAGTATTTAACACGAAGTTATTTTCGTTGCATGTTTAATAATTCCAAGTGCTACAGAATATTGTAAGGTAACGGCATTAAATTTTTACATCAAGAAATTTGTCAAAAATGAAATCATCGCGAGTATCATCATGTTTCTGGTCATATTGTAAATAAGTTAAATCAATGGTTGAATTAATTGATTTTTTGGGTTTAAAGTTTACAGCAGGGTCGGGAACCTATGGCTCACGAGCCAGATGTGGCTCTTTTGATAACGGCATCTGCCTCTTTTGTTGACAAGCATAAACTAGGGCCCAAAAGAAAAAAGATCTGCGCACACAAGATTTCAAAAGTGAAGAGATCACTACGTTTTTGAGACGAAAATCGAGAAATCAGAGCCAGATTCAAGGTGAAGATCTTTTTTTTAGAGATCATCATGTTTTACAGTCAATAGTCAATAATATAAGTTTTACTTCGGAAAAAATACCAAAGTTTGCTCACAAACAAACGTCTGCTCATATACACACAGCTAAAAATTAGAAGAACATTGTATGGCTCTCACGGAAATACATTTAAAAATGTGTAAGCTTTTGTGGCTCTCTAACTCAAAAAGGTTCCCGACCCATGATCTAAGTATTATTGTAATTGCACAATAAAAAAATCGAAAATCCTATTATCGTACCTCAGCCGTGTTGTAGACAAGTGCATTTTCTCTGTTGATTGTAATGCGACGCTCGAAGTTACTGGAAGATTGAGTAGCTGTGAGTGTTAGATCTTGATTGAGCTGTTGAGCTGTTGGACTGAAGTAGAAAGCTGCCTTGTATAAAGCTTGGATAGCTATCACTGTATCCTGTTAAAAATATTTAAAGCTTTACGAAAATTCAAGAAATATCTGATGAATGATTAAATTGAAGTGCCAAATCAACACAAAATTGTCATTATTTTATTAGAGATTAAAAGATAAAGTACAGTTCTAATGGTGTTTGCTACACATTCTTATAAACTACATTCTTTTATTTCTATACAAAATTTTTTTTTTTTTCCAAATTATAAACGATTTCTAAAAAGTTATTTTTTTGAGCGACATAAAGTGACACGTCATAGAGGTTTATAGGAAGAGAAAAGCAACAAGCAATAAAATAGTTTTTTTTTGATCAAAATAAAAAAAATTCAAAAAAGTATTTATGACTCTTACCTGAGTAGAAGAATACCCCCCGAGGTCGTTTTGTTTTGAAACAACCCAACGTAATAATGGAATCGCTCTGTCCAGATCGTTTCTCGCGAAAAAGTTGAGCAAAGTGTAAGAAGCGGTTTCGATTGATCTGGAAGAAGCCTGGGGGTAAGGAGGAGCCCAAGTGGAGGAGTAAAGTGAACCGCCAATGGGTGATTGCAGCCATCCTAATTAAAAATATATTAATATTGCTTTAAACAAAGTCGATTTTATCGGAGCCATAAGCTTTTCGTGACACTCTCATCAATGGTAATTGCATCAAAATAGGACGAACCAGAGAAAATCAAGGTACTTATAGTCTCAACAGTTGGGAGATATATTAGCCTAATTGAATAATTAGCCTAATTGTACTTGCCCGATAGAGCAATCATAAAATATTCTATTTTAGATTGAAATGATTGATTTGAGGTTAGATTATAAATGGAAATTTAAATATACTGCATAGTAAAAACGAGGGTACAATTAAAAAAAGAACAAAAAATATTTTTCAAGCTTTTCTGCAATCCAACAAAAACGGAAAAATTGTGTAATATAGAAATGAAAAATATTCAATTATTGAGTACATAAAACTCGAAATATAAAAATTGAATATTTTAAAATATCAATATTCTTAAGCTTTTTAATTAGCTTAGTTCTCATACTGCTGGAGGTGTTGAAATAAAAAGTTGTTTGGATTGTTCCTTATACATTTGTGAAATTGTCATAACATATCAAAGATTGCTGCAACCTTTTTGTAGTTGCTACGTGCGAGTTGATTTCCTTTAATCACATTTTTTGAGAATAAAATATTCTCTTCTTTGATAAACATCAACTAGCTATAGAAAAACGCAGTAAAAAATTATTTTAATCTGTGCTAACTTTGGAGCACTACCATCAAAGTAACGCAGCAATAATTATGGTAACCGTAAAAGATTTATTTTTTTATCTTCAAATTTTGCTTTCTTTTGTTAAAATTTTGATCTAAATTTAATGCGTTTTGTTTTTTAATGATTTAAATAGCATTTTGATGAAAGATTGAATTTAATTTTTTTCAGCAATTAACCCTTCATCAAAAAGTCTTTAACTAATTCGATAACACTTTCAGTAGCTTACTTACTGTTATTGTTATCTACTCTCAATTCTTCCAATAATGTGTTTGACTCTCGTCTACTTCCGTCTACAAGATACAAGGCATACGACACTAGAGCGAGGGCGTATTTATCGTTTTCGATTTGGTTTTGATTTGTAATCAAATATTTCCTTGCGTCGGCAACTTGCTTTCGAATTATCTAATCAACAAAGAATATACAAATGAATGTCAGTTGATAATGCAAGCTGGTTTGATGAACAGCGGTAAGTTTAAACCAAACTATTAATTCTTACATAGTATTCTATGCAATTTTTGGCTATTTGACAAGGTTTTAAATTAATTATTAAATAGTACACGGCTTAAAAAAATACGTAAATAAATTAGCTTTTTTTGTTTTTTTCTACATTTTTTTAATTGGCTAGTTGCTGCAAATACGTTTCGTGAAAAGAGTAAATTGTGGTAACTTACGTAAATTTAAATTTTTCTTATAATCTAATAAATAGACATAAACAATATTTTTACAATTTACTGAAAAAAATTGAACAATATAGGGCATCAGTAAAATAAGCATTTTGCTATAAATGTAGGTCATGGTCAACAAGGTTTATTGTCAATAATGGTCAAAAGGGGCCTGAAACCGGATAGAAATTAAGGATCTTGTGAAACTTACAATTACTGGCCACAATAAGTTTTTCAATATCTAAATGATTTGAGGCTGACCTTTATTGTTTTTGATAAACAATACAACAGTTGTTTTTTGGCTACTCACCAAATTTTGCCTTGGATATTGTGTTTCCATTAGAGTTATTAGAACGTAAGCTGTCATCGTCACCGGCCCGTTGACTCCTCCCTGTTACAGATAAACAAAATGTTTTTCAAAAAACTAAAAGCTTAAACCTATGTCAGCTACAAGCAAAACAATAGTACAAATTTTCCATCTACAACGAAACAGAGA
The DNA here is from genome assembly GCA_963680785.1 of Diplosoma virens. NCBI lineage: Eukaryota > Metazoa > Chordata > Ascidiacea > Aplousobranchia > Didemnidae > Diplosoma > Diplosoma virens. Next base: position 6,686,195 of record OY796884.1, read on the forward strand.
TTTTTTTTATCCAAGTCAATTTGCTAGTAATATAACCTATTTATCTGATTGTATACGGTAATATAGTTTTCTTAAATGTTATTTATTTAATTCAGTTTTTACTATCATTTACTATAAAAACACAAAGTACCACGATTAGTTAGGCTTCTGGCAAGAAATACCAAAGACCTGAGGAAGTGTTACTATTAGTGTGTTTAGGAAAGCCTGGGCCAAAACTAAAGCACTTTCTTTTTTTATTGAAAATTCGTTTTGAAAGTTAAATGTTTACCAAAAAGAGCTTCTGAATAAAATTTTGTGAATTTTAAGTACCGATATTTTTTTTTATCTTTTATGGCTATCTTTTGACAAATATATTTTAAAAGTATGCACAACAAATTTTTAATTCGATTTAAAATTACAGCGATCTGTAAACTCCTCTAGAGTAAAGTTGCGGAAATGGGCCCTTTAAATTCACTTCACGGTTCGCTGCATCAAACAAATATAATGAAAATATAGGCTTAATTTACCCGTTTGTAAGCGAAAAGATACGTTACAATCCTATTTTCTTTTTAACTTGTTATTTTTTACCAGAAATATTGAAAAGTGAACTTGAAATTACGTTATCTTTTCTGAAATGCTGTTAATACGACAAAACTTACTTGCATAGCACGGTGAATAACTTTTCCTTCCTCTTTAAAGTTTCCCTCAGAAGTTTGTTGCCTCAATAAGAAGCGTAACGCATCATCGATCACCTTTTTCTCGACCAGGTTTTCCTCCAATTCTCTTGCAAATATAAAGCACTTTACAACAAACGCTGTGAGCCAGGTACTGCCCGCATCATCTTTTTCACCAAAAGCACTAAATGAGCCATCGCGCCGTCTGTACCTGAAATGAAAAATATTACCTTCAAAAGTTTCATTTGATTATTTCAACCATCTAAAAGATCTATATGTAACCTCTATAATTTAAACTTTCGCTTTACTTTAAAATTTTAAATAATCTTATTGAAAAGCTGCTTTGATAAGCAATATCCTTCAAAGTTATTTTAGATATACGGTTACATATAGATTTTTAGCTTCAAAGCAAAAATATTTCAGGAAGGATAAAAAAGAAACTAATACATTTTTGTCATGTTGCAACTTATATGTTTTAGGATAATAATGTTTTATATTTTAGGACCCCAGGGTATTGTTGGCACGTGGTCGAGTTGTTAGAGCCCCGTGATTGTAATAAACTTCGTCTCGGTTCAAAACCTACTCTCGCCGTTTTGTTGTGTCCTTGGGAAATACGCTTAACGGCATTTTCTTCTGCTTGGTGGTCTAGGAAAATTTTAGTCTTATCTCTACATAACTAAAAAAACAAAATAAAAATTACAAGCGCACAGCACTTTGCATCTCGAGAAGCAAGTCGGGTAATTGCTTGCCTTATGTGTAACACCTCCTTCGCTTTCCTGCGAGTCAAAAGAATAAATATAGAGATTAATTAAAACCAAAAAACTTTTTTTACATATTTTGATATCAAAAGTATAAAATAGTACGTTTTCAAAATAAAGAACAAAAAAAGAAAAATAATCTGTCTACGTTCTCTAAAGCTCTAGATCAAAAAATACAGTCACATGAAAAATAGGGTTTAAATTGATTAAAAGTTAAGCTGAGCTAGTGGGGATTCGGCCTGCTATTGTTTATCATCAAATTAATGAACTACCTCAGCTGATTAGCATAGCCGTCAACAATGTGTTTGAAAGCTCTCTTTCTAGTCATTTCGTCCAACTTTCCAGTCCTTTGAAGAAAGAGGGTGACAAATACATCAGGGGCAAATGTAAGCATGTTCTGCTCTCCGCAACCAGTTGGCGCTTTTAGCAACTTCCGCAAGTTAGCCATTGTGCTGCCAAGAATGTTTCCTGAAATTATAATACAAATCTTATTCTAAAAGTTTATTGGTTGCAAGCTATAATCTGTATGTTTTGTTAAGCCATAGCTCACAATTTTAAGCTAAATTAGAATGATTTACAAACAATAATTTTTTTATAATTTTATTTACAATTATTTTCTACCATGCATCATAAAGCGCGTAACTACCAAGTAAACTTATTGTTGAATACAGAATTGAACTATTAGTTTCGATAAAGGAAAAATATTATTTTAGAAGAAATAGATTTTTTCAAGATTTAGGTCACTTTCTAGAATTTCAAGTACGCTTCTTTTGGTCCGAAAGTTATTTATTGATTTGATAAGTGATTTTGACGGTAGTCAAGACTCTTTAAATTATTTTTTCAATATAAACATTTTTTACGAAAATTGATGTAATTTCATTGTTTTTTTTTTTAGACAATATTTTTTAATCAAAAATTTGATTTCTCCAGCCCTTCAAGAAAGTCTTAAAAAGCCTGTCAAACCTATACGAAGTTTAAATAATTGCATTACAATCAAACTATCTTGTCAATATAAGGAAACGTACCATAGGTGTGGAGATAGACTCTTCCCGATCCTTCTACTGCCCCTTGCGGGATTCGAATTGTAAAATTTTCGTTTGTATATCCTCCATTTTCCCCGTTGTTATCGGTGTTTGATTTGAAAAAAGCAGATTTTGAATAGCACTGGGGGATTCCCTCTGGCTGCATAATTACGTTTGATTGTAATCAATCAATCATTTTATTTTTGTCACAACTCGTACAATATTTGAACTAATATTACAAAAAAAGCAGCAATTGAAAAGGAGGGTGACCAGGAAAATGAGAATAGACTTATGGTCATCAATTCAAGCAACTATCCAGTGAAAAATATTTAATACTGAATCCTTGTAATAACTGTAAAAACTTGCAATATTACTGACAATAGCAGAATGTAACCCTATACACGGATAAAAGCGAAAGAAATCATTCAATATATTTATTATTCAATGATTGAGGAAAACAATTACAAAGAAGAATTGCATCAACTTTACGCAACATCGCGTCGACACAGAATGAGTTTATGAAACTTGGCAAATCATTTAAAGCAATACGTTTTAAAACTTTACCATAGCTATCAACTAGTCTCATTGCTTACACTTCATAACTTTTTTGTAAACAAATCATGCATACCTTGACAAAAACATTCCTCACAACGCTATCCCGCGCGGTATCAGAAGAAGCCATCACTCGAATTGGGATATCCCCAGTGGTATTAAAGCGAACGGGAAATTTGATAGAAATGGCGCCACCAGCTGGTACAGTTTGAGATCGGCTGGGACCTTCCGTTGTTGGGTTGTTTGTGGGTTGTATGAGTTCAACTCCTCTGAACTCACTGTTTATAAGCAGCTGTATATTGGTCTAAACGACACAATTTTAAAAACTTTAAATACTTTGATTTGAATAAATTTGATATTTACTTGTCACTTTTTTTTACATCGTACGAATAGATTAAATTTTAATTTTTCAGTGAGCGGAAAATAATTTATAAGTTTACACAAAGAAAATTTTTTGAACGTTAAGAATTTAAACCTTATGAATCTTTACACTTAGTGATAATTCTTGACATAAGAATTTTAATCAAAATAAAGCTCTAACTTTTTGTTAGTTGTACCCCTTATTTCGTTATCTTAAACATCTGTCGATATCAATACCAAAATGGTAGAAAAGATATCAAACAAACACTTTTTAACTTTTGCAGACTTTTAAATGAGATATGGAGAAAATTTTGTTGAGGTTCTAAAGTTACCACAAAAACCGCAACGTTTATCAGTTCGGTGACTTTAAATTATTGAATCGAAAGCAGGAAGTTATTTTACATTTAACAAAAATCTAACCCATAATTTTAAAAGCAAATTGAAAGGCCCTATAGTTCGGGGTACAATCGGTTAAAAAGCATTAATCTAAACAACTAACTTATAAAGTTTCCGCAGAAGGTTAAATTTTATAAAGTCAAAAAAGTAACCCTAACTTAATGCATATTAACCTCAACAAGATACAATGTTTTTTAGAAATTTCATCCTTATCCTGAATAACACAAAAACAAAGCACGTCAAAAATAAATACTGTAAATTATTGGAAAAATAAATCATTTATTCTATGAATCAAAAAAAGAATACTTAAAGGGGTAATTCTGCATTCATAAATAATGAATTTGAATCACACCGTTTTTTGGGCATTACTAATATAGCTTTGAGAATGGAAAAATTTAAGTAAAGCCAGAGCAATCTTAAACGTGCCATGTTTTTCTGTTTGTTTCTATTTTATCGTAATATAATCTCTCGATATTTGCTAATTTATAAATAATGCTAAAACTCGTTTTTCGTCATTCCTAAAAGCTAAAGATAGAAAAGTTACTGGAAAATTTAATTTATTCAACTTACTTGTAAATTTCTATCAAAATAATTGAAAACAATGGCTTGCACAATGATGATTTCTCCTCGAGTTATCTTCAGAGGAAGATTTAAGGTGACAAAGAAATTGCGGAACACTGTCAACTATATGAAACAAAAGTAAATTTAATACAGTTTTCGTTGCTTAGTTAATAAATTTTGTCATACAGAAAGAGGTTCTTAAACTTTAAGGTTTCTGGTTCCTTTTCGGAGACTCTCAGCATTTGTGACCCCCTGCTAGAATATTGTCCCAAAAGACTAGCAAAGAATAAAAAAAAGGTCAACAGTTTGAAATTGTCTGATTTCTTCGTTTTTGTCCCAAAAGTCAATTGAAGACCAAAAAAAAGTTGCTGCTTATGATCTTCTTGGGGGACCGAGGGACCTCTTTAAGAAACTCTGGTCTATAACTTCAGTAGTTATTTGAAATAAAATGTGATAATTTTAATGAAAAGTGTTTTTCATTCTTAAATATGCTATAGAATCTTTATCTTTTTAATTTTAAAAGAGTTTAGTCTTAAGCTAATGAAAATAGAACCCAAAAAATATCAAAATAATAACAATAAAAATACTACAAACAATTTATTTTTAGCCTTTAAAAAAGTCTTTGATACTTTTTGAGTGTCGGCGATTCCAAGACCAAGAGATTGAGACATAGAAAATGCGCTAAGTTCCCATGACGTAATTGTGTCTGGCACCGTTGCATTGAAAAAAACTGACCCATCAGTTCTAAAAAAGTTTCAAAATTATTGAACAAGAAAAGTTTATAACTTTTATTTAAAAGAAGTGTACAGTATGTATGGTCAAATTTTTAAAAATATGAAAAATATTGATTTCAAAAAAATTTTACTTTATCACTTTTTTTATAATTTAAAAATAACAAATCATAGTAAACTTTCTACAACAAAAAAAAATTATTGATTGCAATGTTGTTCTCAAACAAAAATGGCCAAAGGTTTTTTTAATAATGAAAAGGCGAAAAAGATTTATCTTGCAAAAAATAGCAACAAAAAACTTGTGTTTCCTTCACTAACCTTCATAAATTTATGGTTTTATTTATAAACATTTTCTAAAAGATTAAATTTAATTTGACTTTCCAAACCACCTACTCTGTTAACGCTGATGTCCACAGCCACGTTTCGGGAAAAAGGTTTCGAGTTCTAGGACCAGTAGAATCTGGGGCTGAAACTTTCGAAACAGAACGCGCCTGAAGTCCAAACCCGTCAGCGACAGACCGGCTAAAAGGCCCGAAATATCTATTAACTCGGCAACCTAAAAAACAGCAGTTAAAAGCAAATTTAAATTAGAAGTTTTACTTTTTTCTTATCAATTCTTCCACAATGAGTAATGATTGATGAAAATGATTGATATGTGATTTAATGAAGTTATAAAAGATAAATTTTTGACATATTGGAAGATTTTTAGTTAGATTTTTAAATAAAGCTTTAGGTATTGCAAAACCTGGACGTTGTTTTTTTTATTATGCCTTTACAACTCTGCTTAAGCAAACCATTATGTAATTTTACTGCTATAAAACATACGCCCAAGTAGATTATAAACCAGAGGTTCTTAGGTCTTACGTTTTTTTTGTTTTGCTTTATTCAACAAAAATAAAAAAAAAGACACGTTACTAATTCAAGGAGCATAACAAGAGTATCTATTAACAACGCCTGATAACTGTGCTTGTTTTCTACAGTATTGTACACAACTAGAAATGCGCAATAAACACAATCACCCGAAACACGGTTTAAAATAAATTTAACGCAGACCATCGTGCCATGAAACAGTACTTAATAAACAATTGTAGTTTGATTATCGTAACATCCTTTTTCTTTGGGGGCCACAGCAAGTTTTTAGGTGGGCCACACAAAGATGGTAGGAAAAAAATGTTGAAATTACATGATCGGGGGCATGCGTATACATAAACTAAGCTGATATATATTTTTAAACAAACTTTGACTAAATGAAAGGTGTATTCAAACTATTTTACTTTGATATTCAATGCATTCATAGATATCAAAAAGCACATTCTATAGTCAACCCAAGACTTATATAAAAATGTCACTTATTGAAGCAAAAATTTTTATTGTAAAAAATTTTTTGAGCATAACAAACAAAAGAAATAACAACCAATGATATAAAAGTTACCATTATCTTGAGCTGGGAAGTCAAATAGAAGAGCATTTGTGAGGACAGTCATGTCGATATTCTTAAAAATCCAATTTTGATTAAAAAATAAGTCGCAAGCAAAAGCATCATAGGCTAAAGAACAATCATAGCTACAGTAACATCAAAAAATACATAAATTTTCAATATTAAAAGAAATTTTAATCACATTAATAAGAAACTGAAACGGACATTTTGGGCTAGAACATCTAATTTTAATAATAATCTAGAATATACTAAATTTCTCTTTAAAAAAATTAATAAATACAAAACACCTATGATGAAAACTAATTTTAATGGACGTTTTGATTAATTTATTCCTTTTGATACTTTTCCATTCGTAACACTTTACATTCACAACCATTTGAGCAAGATTTATAAAAATTTACCGAGAAAACTTCACGGGCATCTTTTGATCGGAAAGAAAAGAAGTAAAAATAATCATAATTACGACTTGTCCATGTTTGAGAGTAATCTTCGAGCTCTGATACGACCTACAAAAAATGTAATTAAGAAAAAACTAACAAGTATATAAGTTGCTCAAATTTTTATAAATGAAAGCTTGTAAGAAAGGTCTTATATACGTATGAAGTCAATGCAATCATTTTTTAAAGACATAATATTTTATTTGTCATTTATTTTTGTTGCTTCAATTCAGCTTGTTTTTAAATCCAAAAAATTATTTTTTATATTAATTTCTTGGTTAACAAAGCGGTCAACTGCTAGGATACCATCTTGGCCTTGCGATTGGCAAAACGCAACTCTTTATGCAACTAAATTCTACTGATGACAGCATTTGTTTTCAATGTAATAAACAGGTTAACTTCGAAATCCAACTAACTCTCTTCTTCGTGATGTCATTTCCCGATTTCAGCAACAAAACACTTTGGTCGATCGCCCGCAAACCAACGAAAGCTCCTGACGTTGTTGTGTTGACTCGGATACTAATGTTTGATCCCGCATCAACGCGATTTTCATTGGTCATAATGGACATCTGTGACGTAATAAAACAAAAACAAAAAAAGATTATATTGTGACCTAAGTCTGGAATAGCTGTTGGTGTGAAGAACCTAAAAAGTTTTGTTATTTGCTGTTTGCGAATTCGGGATTTGTCATTTAAACTTTTCACAAACAAAACTGCAACAAGATCGATTGTTTGTGTACCTGGTTACTAAATTTATTATAATTGATAAACATAAAATCAAATAAAAAAAAATAAAAAAATAGGTAGATTAAACTTATTTGATGAAATGTGTAAGTCAAATAGATAAAAAAACTCTAGAAATTAAATTATATTTTTATGCTCTATACTACTTGTGGTAAAGTAATTTTAAGTTCAAAATTAAGTAAAACGGTGATGAAAATATTGACTAAATCAATATCAGTGTTGAATAAAATTGAAGTTGTGTCTGATTAGGAGGATGAGCAATGGTCACTTTATGATGATTATTGCTAATCTGTCTCACATAGAATTCAGAAACGGAGCGTATTAAAGGCATGAAACGCGATCAGCTAGCAAATAGTCACCCAGTCGTAACCTGCAACATGCGATTAACTTTCAATCGATAAATTTCAAGCGAATTCGTCTCCATTGGTCGGTTAAACTTACCTGGTTACGAAGTCGAAGCGACACATCCAATTTTAACGAGTCAGCAACTATCTCGTTATCATCAACTGATCTTTGAGCTGGCATTGGTCTGACGTCATACGGTCTGACGTAAGAAACAAGCACGGTAATTGATGGCGTCATTGCGCTTGTGACCCGAAACGAGTGAATAAAACTTTTCATAAGAGTGTTAGTGGGAATTTGCTGAATTTGATCTAGAACAACCAACCCTCGAGCAAGAACCTGCACAAAAAGCTTGTAAAGCTTCCAAAGCTAAACCTAACAAACAAAACTTTAAATATTAGCAACCACATTATGTTGAAACAGCAACGCGACCTAATGCTATCAACTATATTATAAAATCTTACCATGACTCGGTATTTGCTGAGGTTGTCCGTGGCCCTGATTGTAAACTGGGCCATGTCATTCACCCCCAACTCTCCCCTTGCTGCAGCTCCCATAGGAGTAATTTGGATGTAGGAGTTTGATGGGGATTCTGCTCTAGAGGCTGACCACGCGTTTGCATAACGGTAAGCGCGGAAAGTTGTGTTTGTAGCAACCTGAAAAGGATTTTTAATGCAATAAATCATCTAACGGTCTAAACTAATTTAATTTGAAAATATGTTTTTGGCTACGATAGTAAATAAAAAGTATTTATATTTTAAAACTCTGAACTTATTTCTAAATGCATAAAACCCATAGATTAATCATTATTATTTACTAACCAGCATAATTTAAGTTTTAGGGTATTATTTATTTCTTTCGATTTTTTACGTTGAATCTTGCTGTAAAAACCAACAGTATACGCGTCCAACTTTTATAGTAACAGACGCGAAACGATATTTTCTGTAATTTCTTTGCATGCTATTTGAATTAATTCACTTACATTGAATGATATTGATGTAAAGTTATCGTCTCTGGCTTCAATCTCCACCCAAATCAATCCGTTTGGGGGAATGTTATACACTCTCTCTATGCGTCTTGTCAGAGCACTGTCCCATCTTTGATAACTAAATAGTTTTTCATATTTATATTTCAATTTTTTTTACTTCAGCAAAAGTATAATAATCTATTTTAGAACATACAAAATTTTTGCAGTTACCAAGTTATTTTTTCAAAAAAAATTGTTCACAACATTGCAAAAACAAGAGCAAGAATTAATATGAACGAGAAAGTAAAAAAAAAGAAATGAAGACATATAAAAACATCTTGTAAATAATTCAGTTATTTTCAACTGCTGCATAATTTTTGTCCTTAATGCAAGAAAAGAACAAAGTTTTTTGCCATAACGGAAAATACTGTATAAGCCTTTTTGGTCCATTATTACTTGGAAAAATGTTTTTTAAGAATCTTCAGCTAAAGTTTAAAAAATTGTCAAAAGAGAAAAATTAATGTAATACAATTATTATTAAATAAAAAAAATACACTATAAGTAAATTTTAAATAAAAAAATACAAGTTATTTTTGACGAGATAGCATTTGGTTGGGAGCAAAAAGCAAAGACCCAATGCAATTGTAAACAATTTTTTTACAAGCTGACGTTTCGAGAGTTAACTTTTCTCATTGTCAAAGCAAAATACATTTTTTTAAAAAACAAAACTTAAAACCTTAAAACACTGTTACGTTGCAAGATGGAAAAATGTAAATTTAATTACGTGTTAAATAAATATAAAGGATCGAAATTTGATTAATGTTTAGCGATGGTTTTTGATTTTGTATTAATAATGTTTCTTTAATTAATAATTTACGCCAATTGTTCGAGTGTGCTAAAATGTTAACATTATTAAAATCAATTCGATGTCCGGGTTTTTGATTAAATGTTCGGATACATCCAGGTTTGTGTTCTTTTTACTCTGAATTCGAGGTTTCTTTTTTTCTGTCCAATGTAGCTATCGCCACAACTTCAAATAATTTTGTACACAACATTTGATCGACGATGGCGATAGCTACATTGGACAGAAAAAAAGAAACCTCGAATTCAGAACAAAAAAATGGAAACCCGGACTTTACAAAACCGATACTGACATCTCCAAACATTTAATCGAAAACCAGGACCATCGATTTGATTTTAATAATGTTAACATTTTAGCACGCTCGAACAATTGGCGTAAATTACTAATTAAAGAAACATTATTACTACAAAATCAACAACCACAGCTAAACATTGAACAAAGTTCGGTCCTTTTATATTTATTTAACTTGCATTGTTAATTAAATTTGTATTTTTGTATTTTTAATTTATATTTTTCCGTCTTGTGACGTAACAGTGTTTTAAGGTTTTAAGTTTTGTTTTTTAAAAAAAATGTATTTTGTTATGAAAATGAGAAAACTTAACTCTCGATACGCCAGCTTGTAAATAAAAAGTTTTCAATTGCATTAGCTCGTTGCTTTTTGCTGAGCATTTGATTGGTTTTTGAACACTGCATTGCGGTAGTACACTGTTAAAAAATATATCCAGACGAACCCGTTAAGGAGTTACGAACACAGTTTTAGGAGCTGGCTTCGAGATAAATTTGAAAAAAGCAAATTTTTTTTAAATTGGTTTTAAAAATGTACGTTTAAAACAATAAAATTACTGTTTACTTGTAATTATATCGGACGAGTAAGTTTTCGTTCTGTCTATCAGCTGGCATGAGCAATTTTCCATCTTGTTCTGTCACGCGTAGCTAATAAAAAAAAACAATAATTTTATAAATGACGTGGTTTGCCTAGTTCTGGTGAACCTTTTACCAAACATTGATAAATATTGACATAAAAAAAACAACTTATGACAAGTCATAACAGGGATAGTTTCATTGTGGTAAAGATTTTTGGCAATGAGGCAAAATAAATTCAAACGGAAACGGCAAACGCAATTAAATACACTCATGGACAACTACTGATCTTGTATTTTTTTCCGTCTTTGGGAAGGAGACTTTATTGGCTTACCAGTTCTAGCGAGCTGCTAAGTTATAGTCATACCAAAAAATGAAAAAATACAAACAATTTTAACTGGCCAATGATATCGTAGCACCTCCGTTTACAAATTAGAGTAACTACATGATAGTTGCATACGTTTATTAAACGCCTTAACCCATTAAAGGATATATGAGTACCATGATTGTGATTGTAACGTAACAAAAACATTTTTGTGAAAGCATTATACAATTCCAATTTTTAAATATCTATCACATCATTATTAAACCATTGTCATTTTATTTTACAATCAAGCCTTATATCCTTGAAAGCGTTAACGTTTTCCTCAAAGTCAGAACGATGATATGATATTATATGATGATGATTTTATTAAATCTAGACTTTAACGTTATCTTTATAGAGCTTACCAAAGCTTTATAAAGAAGACCTGGTTTCACCACTTGTGGTTTCGAGAGCACCTCGACTTTGACTTTTGTTTGCTTTACGTCAATTTCTCTTGTTTCACGAGCCGTGTATGACGTTAATGTCTCAGTGACGTTTGCAATGACTTCAATTTTGGCGTCACTATTGCCATTCCATGAAAGCTCTCTTCTTACCTCACTCATGAAAATAAAAACGTCCCATTTTCCTTCGAATTTCTGCAAAAATCAATTTTTATTTCTTGCTTGTTATCTTTAAGAAAGCGATTGTGTGATAAGAATATAGAACAGGGGGACCAATCGGCGGCTCTTTGGCATTTATTGAACTTTTGACATTGATTGAAAGTGATGAATTTTTTCAATAGAGTTCGCAGCAATTAAAAGCGAAGAAAGAGTAAAGTTAGTTTAGACTTGGCATCTCCGGAAGCAGGTCGGGGTAATTTCTTACCCTATGTATAGCGCCTCCGTCGCTTTCCTGCGAGTCAGGAGGATAAATATAGAGATAAAAATAAAAAAAAAAAAAAAAAAGTTATTTGCTTGAGGTTTCCGCGGCCCGCACAGAAAATCATGACGGGCCGCATGCGGCGGCGGGCCATACGTTTCCCACCTCTGATTTAAAAATTCATGCAGAAAAAAAATTAAAATTTTTGAAGTTTTTCCGAAAAATACGCATTTGCAAATTATTTTATTTTTGTAGATGGATTTATTTGAATTCAGAGTTTATCCGTAAGAACATTACAAACAATGTTTCTTGTTCAATGTAAATTACTCTGTTGTGTGTGACATTTATTGTAAATCTGGCAAAGCAATGGTATGTATGGATGTTGTTCATCTGTCTGGCTTATGTATTCATGTAAATAATGTGGCTCTTTGCAGTAACACAGTAAGAAATATGGTTCTTGGTTCTTGACTGGTTGGTCACTCCTGGTACAGAGTTATATAAAAAGAAAATAAATAACTTTATATACAAACAAGTTATAGTATATAAGCAGACATCACCCAATCAAGCAAAAATATACAGAGAAAAGAGTTTTGGCAACAGAATGTTGAATCTAGCAGAAAACTGTAAACAAAAATTCAATTTGCTTACTTCGCAATTTAAAACAACAAATACTTAAAAAATATAATTTTTCAGCATTCTTTAAAAACAACCTTTTTGTATTCAAATTGGTGAGTTTTAAAATAAGTTTTTGTTGTTTGACGCTAAAAATTAATTAAAGCTAAACAGGTAATTTTATGATTGACGTTTTTTTGTGCTAACTGAATCTAAGAAATCACAAACTACTGATGTTTGCTTGCTTGCACATTGTGCGCTGAAATAAATTTTTTCGGTCTTTTATCCGGACAATTACAAATATTACTGGCCAGTTCTAAAACTTTTGAAGGGTGACCCGCAAAAGTAAAAATTTGGAGCACACCATTCGGTGTAGATACCAAATTATCAAAAATGAACAGAATAGAAACATAAACGCATTTGAAATTAATAGTATAGGTTTAAAAAAGCATTTTTGTTACCATTATCTTTTTGTTAATCACTCTTGGAGGGAAATAAGAAGATCCATATCGACTTTTCAACTCGATTCGTATTCTTGCGTATCCGGACACGGGTTGTCCGAATGTGTAACTGAAGAGAATGTGTAAAAAGTTGCGTTCAACTGCTTTTGTCGGTGGTCAACTTACTCGGCTTTTACGGATACAGTGAATCCTGGCAATTCCGGATAAATTACCGACGGAGTGGAAAGCTTCACTTGAAATTTGGGAAGTTTGTAGGATTTTACCGTTACGGTGATTTTCTCAACAGTTCCCTAAAAAAATATTTGTAAATTTTTTTACCAGTTTAAAGTCAAGGTAAGTTTAAAACTTTAAAAATCTGTCGTTGTATATTGACTGTAATAAAAAGTTGAAAAGTTAGAATCAATTTTGATTAAAAGATCAGCATCAGTTCACAATACTTATTCAAATAAAATCTTTATCTAAAGCATTTTTACCAATTTTGTATTTCTAATTGTGTTTTAATGATTTTGTGCTTTTACTAAATTTTTTATTTAGTTTCATATTCTTAGTATTTCAAGTTAGGAGGATACTATTGCACCCTTGAATGCAAAGTTTGATCAAGTTTTAAACCTGCTGCATACGCAATAATTCAATTATTACATCACACCACGATGTCCTAAAGTATTTTGTGGCCATAAGACCACCTTAAATTAAGCAAAACAAATAAAAATGTCACAAAATTCTAACATTTTTTTATAAGCTATTTTTCTTAACTTTTCTTCTTTTTTTTGCTTTCCAAATAAAACTAGATTTTATAGAAAATTAAAAAACTTCCTACATACTTTGTAGGAGAATGTGATGGTCCAATCTCCTTCTAGAGCATTTCTGTTTAGTTCAAATTCACTGCCAGCGACACCGCTAGTAAGAACTTTTGTATTCCGCAAAACAGTGTTTCTTCGAGAATTTTCGACGCGATAAGTGATGTTTCCCATCAAAGGTCGAAGGTCGCTATCCAAGCAGAGTGCACGAAATTTTACTTAAAACAAAAATATGTTTGAATTCTCAAAATATCTTTATCTTTCATTATCTTATTATTTTTGTTTAACGTGCATAATAATAAAAGCAGCTGGAGTATTAGGAACACCAGATGCGGCCAAAATAATAAAAAAATAACGTAAGCTACATTGTCTATAATTTTTTAACCTGAAAGGTTGCTAGTTGAGGAAATACAGCCCTAAACAGAGCCATCTGTTTTTTTGCATCACTTGCACCAACCACAAATATTGCTAGACCATGTTTTTTGGTTTCAAACTTTCATTAAAGACAATTTAGGTGCCCTAGAATTGTTTGAATAGTTAATATATAAGGAGAGATATTAAATCTAAATCTTAATTTGCTTCAAAAAAGCTTACACAAACTTTGATTTTTTTTAGGTAAAATTGCTTGCTAGAATTAGTATCAACAATATTACGTGCTATCATTAACAAAATCAGGTGATAACTGTCATTTATACATCAAATCTTGCACTAAAAAAATTGAAATTTGTTTATTGTTTTAATCTTGATTAGTGATGAAAGTATATGTAATTTGATAAGGATCTCACTTGTTTGCCCCGGCTGATAAATGGCTTTGTCAGTCTGGATCAAGATAGAAAGAGATTTGGAAAGGAATTGGAAATTTCGAGTACAATTGACGAACACAGTTTTCCGGCGTGCATCATCAGTAACACCTTCAACCATCAATTTAAATCTTCGACTTCCTCTAAAATCTCGTGGAACCTTTTTAAAATAAATGAATAGTTTGCGAAAGTCTTGGTATAACTTATAAGAATGATGGCAAAGAAAACAAATTGAATAATGGAACAAATTTAAAAGTTCAATTTTGTTATATATTACAATGATAAATACTACAAATAGGACGTCGGTATTTAGAAGTCGCACTTACCACTCCAAGAATTATTCTTCTGCTTTCGCCTAAAAATTTATACGTTAATTGACTTTGATTTGCTTCTAAACCCACTCAAGTTAATTGCATAGTTAGATATTAGCTTTACAGGTAGAAAGAAAACATAGAATACAAAAATAATCTAGTTTTTTAAAACACTTTAAAGCTTTTTTTGATTTTTTCTGTATTCTGAAAATATTGGGCATAAAAATAAATATGTTTTGCTATAAATTTTAGCTATTTTCATAACTTTTTTATAACTTCTATTTTTATCAAAAAAAATTTAACGGTTAACAAAAACGATGATTGAGACAATGAAAATAAAAAGCTCAAGTAATATTGTTGCAGCATTGATTTGAAGTGATTGCTGCAGGCTTAACTGTTTCGCATTTTACAATACTTAAAAACGCAGAAAAACGATTTTAAAAGCGATATCTCACCAAAGGTAAGTAGTCCGATCAACAAATACAAATTTACAAAGATCACGGCACATATGACTACATTTTGTTCTCAGCAATATGTTAGCGTCTTGGAGAATGCGATCTTTTTTTGCTTTACCCAAATTGTATGGCATCACAAACCGTATTAAATACTTGGTTATTGACTTCAAAAGTTATTATCGGCTACAATTAGTAAACCTAAATATAGATCCATATACGTCAGTTTTTTTAAATTTAATCATAAGCACTGTAAATGATAGAAATTATTGCAGGAATATTACATGATATGAATAAGTGTGATGATATGAATATAAGTGGTCGAGCAGCAAAGAGCGCTTTGATTTTAAACAACATGGTTTCAAGCTCAAAATCTACTCGCACTATTCTGCTGTGTCCTTGGGACAGACACTTTACGGCACTTTTATCTGTTTGTCAGTCTTAGTAAGCAGCTTTAAGTTATGGTCATATCTCTAAATAAAAATTAAAAAACCAAAATATAAAATTTCAACAGACAGAAATATGTAAGCATCTCCAGAAGCAGGTTTGGGCGATAGCTGGACGGTTGCTCTATGTATAGCACCTCCATCGCTTTCCTGAGAGTCCAAACGATACATATAGAGATAAAATAAATAAATAAATACATGTAATGATATGAATGTATGTGATGTTAGAAGTTAAAGGAATTTTAAAAGAATCAATAAAGAATTTAAAAAAGTTTATCGAACTGACCTTGCACCATCCGCTGGGTGGCTCTCATGGTTAGGATATTGTCAAGAGAGGTGAATCGCGCGATCACATTGATCGGGTTGCGCGATTTGAACAAAGTTACGACGACGCTGACTTCGGATCCCGGTCTCACTTGCTTTGTGACGTAGATGCTGTAGAGCGTGTCTCGACTGGATTGCATTCTGTGAGAGTCATGTCGTCACTCATAGTTAACTCGGGAGAAAAAATCACGTTGTGAGCTTTCATAACTCATATGATACGGCTTGTAATCAATAGAACACAGGTTTACGGCTCACTCTGGGCGCTTGTTGCAATGCATTAAAAATAAATAAATAAATTAAAAAGATTCTCTCGCTTCGCGGGCTCAATAAATGCATTACAAAAGGAAAAGTAATTAAAATGTGGATAAGTGGTCAAAAAGGTTTTTTGAAGGTCAGGCAGTTGGCAAAACTAAAGGTCGCCAGCGAAATTAAAAAAAGTGTAATGAAATTGCCGTAAGTGTGGCTTTGGTTAAAACCGCCGTATTGATATCGAACGGGATTAGCACAAAATTATACTAATAATGAAAGTATGTTCGTACAAGAAAGTGACAGCATGATTAAGACCTCCAAAATTGTGATCAGCATGGTCTCTGTTCAAAACCTACTTAAGCCATTCTGTTGTGTCCTTGGATAAGACACATTACAGTCATATCTTTAAATAAAAGCTAAAAAAAAAGTAAAAAATCTTGACAGTAGTATACTGATATCTCTAAAAGCTGGTCGGGGTAATCGCTTGATGGTTGCCCTAAATATAGTGCCTCCAACGCTTTTCAACATAAAATTTTCTTTAAAAACGTTAAATATTTTTTAAAATGTTAGCTTTTCACATATTAGCAAAATTTATATTTTCATCTTTTTTAACACAGATATTGTCTAAATAAAAATCTAAATAACTATCTTTTTCTGTGCCCCTCCCCCAACCATGGCCCGTGACGTGATTTTTAGCGGTCGACCAAAAAACGCTTAGTATTCTAATCTTGTTTATTTAAATTCTTAGTCAACGCCCACCTAATCCCAAGCTCGGGCTCAGTAATTTATGGTCCTCAATTGGGTCCTGCAACCCGTTGACAAATCAACCCCATTTGTATCTTCAATTTAAATTAAAGGCATTTTTGGGTAAATTTTCGAAAGGGTTTTTGATGGAAAACCGTTTTCGTTAAGCCGAATGTCTTTCTTAGCAAAATCATTTTTTATCAAAACAAAAAGTTGATTTAAAAACATAATGACAAAATGGAAATAAATAATTTACTTACGGGTCGCTCGGGCAATGATCCCCATTTGAGGCAATGCTCAGACAAAGCAAAGAAAAAAAAGCGCTTAATTTTAACATGTTTACGTCTGAAAAAAATTTATATTGATAATTAATCTTTTTTTGATTGTAACTAAATATCAAAAATTTCCAATTCACATTGGTTTGGATATAAACAAACAAAATTTAAAATATATTGATATGACAAAGAGCTAAGAAATAAGCAGAAAACATTTGAAAAACATTTGATTATAAGCTTTTTAGTTCTTACTTAAATAGAATAATATTCAAAGTCTAAGGTTATGATAAAATAAAACCATATTCATTTGTTGAACGGATAAAACAGTAAAGTAAAGTTTTGTTTGCATAAAAAAACTATTAATGCTATGCGCTTGTAGCAAAATGTTTTTATGACCTTTTTACGAAGATCGTATTTCTTCTGTTCGTATAAAATTTACGTTTGTATTAATAATTGATTATTTAATAGAACAACCATCACATCAAATCTCTTAAAGAAATTCAAAAGAAATAGTCTGGCTATTTTATTTTGCAATACTAACAAGTTTAACTGCAGTAAGAGTTAGTTTGCAATGAAGTTAATGAACTTGTTGACTTTGCTTTTACACTGAGCCGGCGATTCGGTGGCGCTGGCTTTTATAAGCGCGACGCGTTTGCTCATTTGGACAACAGGAAAAGAAATTTCGAAATCTGTCTAAAAGTCATCGCTTGTTTTCGCTTGCTTTTGATTGGTTGATGTGTAAACAACAATCTTAGACGGATAAAAAAAAGTTTTTAGTAAAGTTTAAAAAAATATGGCCTTTTTAAAAAATTATTTTTAAATATTAAACAAAGTGCGTTTCCGTTTGAATAGATCAATCGAGCAACACCATCCAACACAGCAAATTCAGAGGGATTCGTTTCTTGACTCAGTCAAATTTATTACAGTGTTGCCAAGAGTTGGTCACCATTGCGACAGAGTCACTCTATTGTCTGGGTGCAATATTGCCACTATGGGGAATGAACTCGTGACAAGCTGCGGCCATTGAGACGACTGCGTCAATATCTTGCGGCAATAGACAAGTTCTTTTATTATCATTGACTGTGTGACGTCATAATGTACTGTTATTGAGTCGGAATTAGCGGTATTTGAATCAGAACAATATGCGGCTCATGAACTCTGCAACAAGAGTTCGCTTCCCGCACAAAAAGCTTGATTTGGTCTTTTACAACACGTGATCACCAAAAAAATTCAAATTGCTTCTTTCTATTGATGCTGCTTTGATGATTGGTGCAAAAATAAAAGCGCAGTTGCAAACAATAGTTGCAATATATTTTATTATGAAATATTTTGATTTTATTAAAAGATCTTTAGCTGTATAAATTTTGAGAAAATTTCTACTGCTGAGCTGAAAATCAACATATATTTACCACACAATTGTGTAGTAACTAATCAACTTTGCTAATACTGTATCATAAGATTATTTTGGATTCATTTATAAAAACACAAAAGGTTTGGTTAGTTTGCTGGAGCTTGCAGTTAACATGGGATTAAATCATCATCACGTATGAAACAGTCTGTTGGGAAAATTTTATTAAGTTTTCAAAGTTTATGTTTTAAAAATTATGAATTACTTTTTTGTAAATAGTCTATACGTGTTCTTGTGTGTTGCTAATTTTTGACTAGTTAAAAATATTTATTCAAAAAATCAAAATCCATTTCACGTAAATGAAAATTTTTTATACTTTGCCAAAGTATACCTCATATTGGTGGAATGGTTTTAAATTTCTAAAATTAGCAAAAGCGATTAATAAAAAATTTCCCACGAATAGCTTTTGGCATCACAACTGTGTAAAGTTATTTTCACAAAAACATTTTTTTGCTCCGGAATATTTCCAAGTTCTATTTATAAGCTTGATCGCGTTTTGTTATTTTGCGTAAACAACAGATTTAAAAACAAGAACTTGAAATGCAAGGTTCTGTGCGTCAGCGGTTTGATGAAACAACGGCCACCGTGAATGTAGCGATGAAACAATGCTTGCTACGATATTGACGACGATTGAATGTTTTTAAAACCTTTTCTCTTTAATTGCTATGTTTTCAGTAGCGAGTGCAGCGAATTGTTATCTTTGCGCCCGGTGTTTGCGACAAGTTCGCCAATAAGAGAATCGGCTTCTGTGACGTCAAAATTAAACCTTTAATTTTAATGTTTGCGCTTTTGAGCGGTGCCAAGGATTCGCCGAAGCGATCTCCAAGCAACACATTCGAGAAATGTTTTGAAGTGCTTCAAGACGGGTTCCGAGACATACGGTGCGACTAACTTTTGCAATCTTCGACAAAGTTTATTAAAAAAAACAAGCTGAAATGCCGGGGAATATAATTATCCTTCGTGATGCGGTGTCTATCAAAAAGCAATTCTTTCTAACCTTTGTTCGTGGGCATTTCATCAAGTTTGATAATTTCTAGTTTTGGTGTTTTGTTGGTGTCAATTTATTAGACGACAATTACTCCCAAGTCACTCAGAAGAATCGTAATTGTTTTATGTAACCAACCTCAAGTTCAAGTAATAAAAGAATAAAAATTTTTTTCATCCAGGTTAAATAAAGATTCATGAAGCTTGGGCTGAAAATTCAAAAAGTTTTTTAAGTTTATTCAAGCTCGGCAAAGACCGCATGTTGGAAAAATGTTATAAGGAACTTGTAGGAAAGCTTTAAACGATTAAAAGACATTCGTGACTCAAAATTGTATTTATAGCGGGATAAAACGTGATATTTTAATCGCATAATTTAGGTTTAGCATAATTTAGGTTGGCTGAGGAAGAATTTTTATATAAAAATAAGTTAGCTTTGCCGCTTGCTAAAGCAAAGCTAACGGCAATCGCTTAAGAAGCAAAGTATAGTGTATATGAATAAATCTGATTGTTTTAGCTTCTTTGTCACTAATCGGTCTTCTTCTCTTAAACGTT
Source organism: Diplosoma virens (assembly GCA_963680785.1). Classification (NCBI taxonomy): domain Eukaryota; kingdom Metazoa; phylum Chordata; class Ascidiacea; order Aplousobranchia; family Didemnidae; genus Diplosoma; species Diplosoma virens. The sequence continues at coordinate 6,706,476 of OY796884.1, forward strand.
TGCTTTTAATGCAGAGTTTTACAAACCGGTAAATTTTGCAGAAACTCTAAAAAATTAATGAGAAAACTATCAAGGCCCTTTTCTTCGTCACAAAGTGAAAGCACCATGAAAATCATTTAAAACCTTAAAAGGGCTTTAGTAAGAGTCCAAATTTAACAGCTTCTGCTTTTCTTAAAGACCAGCTATAGCTTTCTTAAAAGGGAGGCATGGGACAAGAAATAACAACAGTAAACAGTGGTTGGCCATGTTTAGAAGATTAATACCTTGAGCAACAAGTAAAAACTTTTTTCGTCAAAGGTCTGTTTATCACTAAAGTTAGGCGTACTTCAAGTGTACTCAAAGTTAAGTGCACTTTATACTTTAGAGCCAATTCATTTGACTTGAACGTATATTTGCAAAGCAATCACCCGAATTGGAGCTCTTGGCCTAAAATTGTGATTGTGCAATTATTTTGAGGGTTCGCTTCCCCAGCGTTTTATGGAGAGGTCCTGGAATAACTGCTTTGCTCTAAAAGCATTTCTGTTGCAAAACAATTATGACTTTTTATAGAAATCAGAAAGATAAAAGAAAATCACTGGTAGCATACTCGTATGAGTGAGTTTTGGGCCCCACACAAATACCAAGTGCAGCGCAGGTAAACGTTTTGGCTTAAACGACTTTTTTTGTCAAATTGCACCAACTTTTTCTCTAACTGTTCTGACAAATTTAAATTGTCGGCATATGTTACAAGAAATCTGGAATTCAGGGATAAAAGCTAAACATCACTTCGAATTACTTAGGAGACTTTTGTTTAAGTATGATTTTTATAAAAAGTTTTATAACTTTATTCTGCGAATAGTCTTAATTTTTAAAAGCATAACTTTTGGCTGTTTATTGAACAGATTAGAATGAATTTTTAATTATGATCGTTATTTACTAAAATTTTAAACGCAAGTTACACTTTTCTCTTGCTTTAGGCCAGGGTTGGCGAACCTTTTTTATAGGGCGGGTCAAAATATGACAGTTTTTTAAAACTTGAAGACTAAAAAAAGGTCTTCACCAGTGATGGATATTCAAATTTAGGGCCCGAGGCAAGAATTTCAAATATTGATGTTCTCTAAAAAAAAGAGCTTTGATGTTGCCTTCCACTTTTTTCTCCAAAACTCATGGTGTCCTCTAAAAAAAAAAAGGTCTTCACTTCGATTCCATCTCTGATTTCCCTATTTTCCTCCCAAAATCAAGGTGTTCTCCAAAAAAAAGGTCCTCACCTGAAATCAGTCTCAGATTCCCCACTTTTTGTCCCGAAATCATAATGACCTGTAAAATTTGATAAAAAACGAGAAAAAAGGGGTCTTCACAGCAAATCTGTCTTCGGCTTCTTCCAAAATTGACAGGACAGAAGGCTTCAAAAAACACTGCGCGGGCCATTCAAAATCTTTACGCGAACCACGGGTTGGACGCCCCTGGTCTAATCCGTCCTAAGTTAATGTTGCAGACTAAAACTGCCAAAAATGTCAGAACATCAGGTGGGTCATTGAATTTCAACTAGTGGGTCACAACGTGACCCGCGAGTCAATGGTTCGCCATTCCTGCTTTAGGCACAAAGCTTATTCTCATAGAATTATTTATTGCAATGATAGATGTAGGCGCAAATTGATCTAAAGATGCAAATACAAAATGATCTTAGTATTTCGCAGTATGCAGCACTTTTTTTGGCAAACAACACAAGCAAGAGCAATTCTAAAAAATAGCTTCATTAATTACTTTTTCGAGATTGACATAGCGACAGCATGAAGAGCGTACGATTAATTGATTACTTGAAACAGAAGATTTTTTTAATAAGTGAAAAAGTAATCTTTAAAATTCCATACAGAAGTCCAACACGTAAAAAATTTGTTTTAAAAAAACAAGCCTGCGACTAAGCATGTGAGTTTGCTGCAATCTTGTAATTAGTTTGAATTGCTTAAAAATATATATTAATATTCTATGATTTTTGTTCGCGCTTTTTCGAAGTCAGATATAAACAGTTAAAGCATTTTTTGGCTTATTTTTGTTTTAAGCTTAGTATCTGGACAAAAAGCAAAGTAATTACAGCCCAAAGTCAATTGCTTTTTAAAAAATGATCTTTTACTCATCCTCAATAAAAAAGACTCGAGATAAATTAAAGGTTGTGAAAGAAGTCCAAACTCTTGAAAGTTAGAGAGTTTATGATATTGACCTGTTAGATAAACTTCAAAAACGAATGCACGGTTAATGGCATAAACCTTGTCAAATCGTGAGCAATTGCCTTCAACTGATCTTGAAGCAAAGGACAAAAATGCTTTGAACTTCTACACTAACGTCATTTTGCACACATTTAATTGACTTTAAAAAGACTCAAATTCTAAAAACTTTTTTCGGAACCTAAGCTGCGTGGTAGAAGACAAAAGGTTTAAAATTATTGATTATTCACACTGACTTGAAATCAAGTATGTGTTGGATATCTTTGTATGATTCGCTTTCTTGTTTTTTTTTAGTAACTTTAATCTATGGTTAACTGATCTATAGTTTGTGTGCAGTTTGAAACGGCTATATGAATAGATGAATATTTGCTTTTGACGTTTCAATCAATTTACACATGTTTCACATACATTAACACGATTAAAAAATGTAGTTATTAAATTAATGATTACGAAAGCAATCAATAAGATTTCTACAAACATTTTCTTTGTCAAGAATTTTTATAAAGGGACTTAAAATGTTAATGTGTTTTTGTTGTTACAATCACTAAATGCCCGTTTAATGCCGCCACTAAATTGTAACAACCGCTAAATGAAGCGAAAATGATTGCCGGTACGTTATAACTCGTAAAAGATCAGGCTTTGATTGCATTATCATTAAATGTTATTTTACTGTGTTATGTGATTATGAAACCAAAAAAAACAAAAAATTATATTTGTTGTTTATTTTATGAGGATTTTATCAAATGTCAGTAACGTGGTTGGTGGTTAGAGGGCCGTGATTGTGGTCGACATGGTCCGACATGGTTTCGGTTGAAAATCTGTTCGCACCATTTTGTTGTGTCCTTGGGAAAGACACTTTAAGGCACTTTTCCTGTTTGGTGGTCTTAACAAGCAGTTCCAAATTTCAACAATATCTGAATAAAATTAAACAAACAAAATAAAAATAATAAATTTGCAACCAGACAGCAATACCTTCACATTACCAGAAATGGGGGTAATTGCTTATACAGTATATTAGCATCTCCGTTGCTTTCATGCGAGTCAGGAGATAAATATAGAGATAAAATAAAAATGAAATGAAATGACAATTGTGTGTACTTTAAAATTGGTTGCAAAATTTTTGGATAAACCTGTTTTTGTCTCTGTAATTCGACTTTTGTTGTACGAACTACTGATTATTTGGATCAAATAGATAACAGAACAAGTGTTTGTTGGAATATTAAGTAATTCTTCAAACCTGGATTTTGCGATATCGCAGTACTAGTGTTGGATTGATTGAATTTTACAGTTTTTTCAAATATATAACTAAGTTTATTTTAACCAACTTGCCTAGCAGACATAAGTATCTCAGCGTGGTGTTCTGGCAAATTTGCTCTCACACAAACACAGCTAAATTCTGTTCAATTCAAACTCAAATAATAAAAAAAAAATTTTTTTTCTTTTTTTTATTTCTCTTTAAGTCAACAAAAAAGTTTTTTATAAGTTTGCAAAAATCCTTTTGCTGAAATTAAGTTGGATTGTCGTTTTATAGAACTTATTGCGCAATTCAAATGCGGCAATTTACAGAGCAGCAAAAAATCAATCGTCCTTGCAAGTGCACTTTTTACATCCTTATTGCGCCATACCCGACATACCTCGATTTTCGTTGGAGCTAATTTGCTTTCTAATCTTTGCTAAAAAGTCATCAGGGTTAGTTAGAAATGTGACAAATGTCGCTCATTGTAATGTGAGCCATAAAATGTAAAAAATACAGTACAAATAATTATTACAGGAAATGGAAGTTTGCTAAATGTTACTCTAGTTGATCACGCTTTAACACATAAATAAGTACATATCTTCCTTATTGACTTTTCAAGTTGGTTTGCAGACGATTTTGGAGAAAAACAACGCTTTGTGTTGATTGCAACAGCAAGATAACCTGAAAGCATTAAAAATTGAATAAACCTTTCGAGATAGAGTATGAGTTTTATGCACTAATCAAAATTTCTGTACTTGGCATTTCCTTCAGCAACATTAACGAAAAAATCGAAGCGCGAAAGTACATGTAGGTTGATGAAATTATTTTCTTTAGATATAATTGAACAAGTTTATTTGAAGAAGACAAAATATTGAGTTCTTAAGTAAAAATTTTTTCAGCTGATTATGAAACATATATTTTGCAATCTCACTTTTGAAAGTTTGTATGCAGCTTCCTTGATTTGTATAAAATATGGATTACCAGCCTATGGCCCACGGGCCGAATCAGATATCCGAAACTTTCCGAAAATCTTTAAAGACCAAAAAAAGTTATCAATGGAAGTTCGGGTATAATTTTTTGTTAAAATTTAAGCTTTTTTGCCTTAACTTAATTTTTTTTAAACTTAATAACTTTTGCTGTAGTGTTTTGAAAGTACAGTATCAAATTATTTCGTTCTTTCTTTTTCCTGGTAACCATTGCGTCGTAAAATACTGTATTTCATATTTTTGAAATTATTTGTGCTTTTCTCGTTTTGGAACGTTCTAGTAAAGCTATTTTATTTGACTCGAGATGCCGATCGCATTCTGACCGATGATTTACACAATCTTAATATTTTTGTATTTATAACAAAACAAGTTAAACTTAGATTATAATAATGTAAAGTACTGCAAATTTGTTTGCTTATACTCGAATTCAAGGTCCTGACGAAATTGCTTTTTTGTCTGTTGAAGCTACAAATCTTTCTATTTCCTGAAGTATTATGGTAATAAAATGCTCGGCCAGTTGAACTTTTAACATCGTTACTCAGAGGGCTGCGGATTCGGATCCAAATCCGGATCCTGTTTTGGAGGAGCCGGAGTTATCGAAATTGGTGCTGGCTCCAGTTCCAGCAATATATTGTTTCTACTTTTTTTAGCAATACGTGCTGCACATTGCATAGCATTTAAGTTGCTCCAGAGACCAAGTAAAAATTTAAAAATTGGGATTATTTTAAGAATTAAAAATACAAAATTTAGCATTTTAAAGATTTTGCCTAAAGACGCATAGAACATGTGATTCAAGATTTGCTGAGATCTAATAAAAGGCAGTAAAAATACCAATCTGACCCACAACAACGATGACAGACATCAAACTCGATAAAACAAATAATTGCTCTGCAAATAACAGTAGTATAGAAAAAATTGGTGAAATCTTAAAGATTTGACAGGAGCCAAACATTGGTCAAACATTGGCTTTAGAGCTGAAGCTGAAGCCTAATTTAAATTAGGCTAGCTCCCCAGCTCTGGTTATCCGATACAATAAAACTGGAGCAACTTTTACCTCCTAGTTTCTATAGCAGAGAATGCATATTACATGAAAAGCGAGCGTGATAACATTACGTTGAATTTGTTTCAGGTCCTTTACAATCGAGCTGAGCCCCGAACGAATGGAAACACTCCCCATCCGGTTAAAGATATGTTAGATCGTGGCTCAGCGCCCTCAAGCGACCCGGTAATCTCCCCCACTGCTATTTCATTGCCGAGGTTGAACGTAGTTCTTGAAAGTCCCAAATCTGACCCAAAGTCATCGGCCAAGCTGGTTCTCTCCAACCTCGCCTCCGGTACGCTTATTTTGTCGCCTGTTAACGGTGACAGCGACACCAAGTCGTTGAATCATTTCATTTAATCGTACCACGATGTGGTGCAATCACCGTCTCGACAGTATTTAGCAAATTCAATCGAAAACGCCAAAACCTTGGAAGCCGCTTATGCTCTCGCCAAGTTGTTTCATAGCAACCGAGCTAACGGTATGCCGGAAGTGGCGAACACGCGTCGACTAAGTGCAGCGAGCACGAGCCGCAGTTCTTCGATCGACGACGAGATCATGGGTTCGAATCAAATTGAAAACAAAAAGCTTCAAAATCTTCCTCACAAGCTGCGTTTCAAAATGGCGAATCGCGACTTTGTGGGAGCGTGAAGTTCGCCGCATTTCTGACTCGACTTTTTCGTATGGAATCGAGAATGTTCCATCGTTGCATCAAACATTGATTCACCATTTGAAAAATGGCTGAAATGAACGCCTTGATTATTTTAACCGCACCAGTCAGCTTCTCAATTATCATTCCAAGGCTGTTCAGCTATTCACTCCATGCTTTAATTATCTCTGATAATTAAAAAACCTCCTGCAAAACGGGAGCTTAGGCAAATTTCATGTCACATTCATATTCTTCTTGGATCTTATACCAAAAAAAAACATGAGAACTTCATGCTTTATTTAATTGAACTAAAGATTCTTTGAAGGAATTCCAGGCATACCAAGCTCGTTATGTTTATGGCGTCCTTTTTTGAACTGGTGCGCAGATTGTACAATTTCGCATTAAAATAGTTTGTAAATATTCTTTCAGAATTCATACTTTGGTAATTTTCATTTTGAATAATTGCTATATAAGAGCTCGATCTGCTTTTATTACGTCACACTGCGTTCATATTTCGATTTTTTTTTTGCGAAACACTTGTGTGTGTTTTAATCGTTCGCGGATATCAGTGGGATTTGACGTCATCGATAGAAAAGTTTGGATTTGAACGTGAGATTTATTTCATGAGTTTTAAGGCGACACAATCTGCTTGTGTTTAGGCTTGCCCATGTTTTCCATCGGAATCTTTTTTTTAAACTGCAGCTCGTGTCGCGTTTAATTAAATGATCAGCCTGCCTTTCCCGCCATTTTCCTACGAGGAAAGAATTTTTTTACGAGAAGTTTGGAAAATTTTCAAACAAAAATTTTCCAATTTTGTCTCATCCCACCGGTCGTCGCGTCTTGTGCTTAAATCCCCATCTTTCAACCAAAAATGCTTGTTTCCTGTGCGTGAATGTGATCAACTGTTAAAAAATGCAATATGCACTATGCTATCATGTGATATCCATCATAAGTATCACGTAGCTTGCATCATGCATATCATGTGAGATTCATCATGGGTATCGCTTGATGTGCAACATGCATATTGTATCATCTGCATCATACATCTCATATAATCTCTATCATGCGTATCATATGATCTGCATCATGCGTATCATATGGTATGCATGATACTTATCATCAGAGATGTATTATGATCTTTTTAGTAGTTTGTCATCTTATTTTTTGCGCTGGTTTTTATCCTGTTATGATTTCTTACTGTTGGTTTGAAAACGAATTTTCTATTGTACAAACGCTCTTATTTAAACGTCTGTAATAAAGTGTTTTGTTAAGTTTAGTTCATTGAAAGCTGTCGTGTTGAGCAATTCGCATGATCCATGAGCACGATACATTACTTGTTTCTTTGAGTTCAACAAGTGTTTTTCTGTGTTGGGCAGGGACGTTGATGTCGTGTTTTACGCCCCGTGTGCCAGAACCGGATATTTCGGCCAAGGTTTGATGCTTGATCAGGACGAATGGTGGTTTTTAACAAATAGAAGCTTATTACTAAAATATCCTGTAAAAAACAAAATTTGAGAAACTGGTTGACCTTTAGTCAGCACCGATTCTGGTGCACTGCGACCATGGGCGTCCCGGTGGTTTCCCCTGTTTTGCCTGTGTGACGTTACTTTGTACATGAAGTATGTTTTGTCATCATTTTATTGCTCGCTATAATACAACTTTCGTCATCAAGAAGTCCTTGCACAGGAGACTTCTTTTGCTTTAATTTTAATCATAACGATATAGTTTATCCCCGTTAAAAGTAATTCGTAGTTTTATTATAAGATAATAATTGCGTCTCTTTGAGCGCTGCTCTTGTATTATATGACATCTGATGCGCTTTCTATTGCGCGATCCATGTATCTTTTTCTCTCTTTTCTTCTCGTCAACAGTAATGATGTAATATGTTTTGCCCGAGCGCCACTATAGCTCGATAATTTCGGAATGTTCTGGCGCATTCGAGCATAGCGATCTCTCTGGGAAGTTCTAGTTAAATCCCGCATATACTAGAATTTTTGTCAGCACGTGACTATTATCTATCTAAAGGCGATGCGTAAAGAGATAAATACAGACAAATAAAACAGACGACGATAGACGGCGAGAGAGAGACGCCTAAAGAAAAAAAGTGTTGCCTTGGAGAGGAGGTAGAATTTGGGACGAGTATTGAATTTATTTTGCGCCAGTATTTTGGAGTTGTGTTCTACAGAGGTAGAATTATTTGTATTGATTGAATCAAGTTATAGTGTTGATTTCGCTTTGCAGTTTGGCAAAGCGTGGAATAGAATTTCGTCGGTCGTGATTTTTGTAATAAATTCGTTCTTATTAGAGACAGCGGTCTCTGTTTGTTGTGAAGAAGAGCCTTCAACGAAACCAATCCGAGCTTTCCTTAAACCAACTGTACAAAAGCTTTAGGCTCATAGCGAGGCTACTTCTTGAGCCGGAATAAAATAAAATTTAGACACAGCTTTGTTTCAGCGCAGGTATTCGGGTTATTTAGCTCAACTGGTCCTTTAGGATTCCCGAACAAAGTCTGTGACATCCAGTACATTAATTTATTTTTATTTTGATTTTTTTTTTAGTTTTAGTGAATTAAAAAATGCAAACAGAAAACTTGTATATTTGAGAAGAACACAACAAAAATGATCGGTGGGTTTGAATCCTAACAAAAAGTTCAGAAGCCGCTCTTGTCCCCAAAAAATGGAAGCAATTTTTTTACATTACACTGTTTAAACAATTGATGCACTCTTGCTACAAAACCCTGCCAAATGTCATACCTTATTTTAATAGTCAAAAATTATTTTTGAAAACTTTTTTTATAAAGATTTTGTATTTGTTGTTGGATTTATCAAAAGTTGCTGCATTCACTCAAGCTGGAAACTAAAACATTTTGCTTTTTTTTGCTTCAAAAATTATTTTTGCAGATTGGGAATCTTACAAATTTATTTTTTAAAATTTTATAATGACAAAAAAATATATAGTTGAAATTTTTCCCACATTTTACTGTTGTACGAAACCAAATAATAAATTGCTGATAAATTACTTTTTCTTTCAAGTTTTACTAAAAGAGTAGAGTTCATACTTTTAAGTTTTTGTTTAACCCCTTCATTTATCATCTTCCGTAAAAATACAATAAATTTAAATCCTTTTCTATTCTAACAATTTATATTATTATTTTGGAATTTTCATCAATTTTAAATTTCAAAATATGCTAAAACTACTTGTTGATAAAATTAAAAAAATTTGATAAGGCAATCATCATAGTGCTTTTCAAAAAGTGATATACTTGTGGATAAAAAAAATCTATTTTATGTTAATATCGTTATTTATAAAATTTAAAGAAAAGAAGCAAGGAACATTAATCAATCTTGGTTATTAATTAATGATATGCAGCCTTACATTGATTTAAAGTAGAAAATCAAATTATTCGTTGAACGTATTTTGCATTTTTTCAATAGATGATTATTATAAAATTGCTTTTAATTCTGATGGGGACAACTGACGATAAAGGTTTACGATCATTCTATTAGAATTACAGTAAAACTTGCCTAGGCGCCTTCGGCTAAGTTGCCATATATTGCTTGGTCCCGTCTGAGAGCCTATTGTTTTCTGTGTTATCAAGTTTGGCTAAGATGTCTTCGCCTAACTCGCCACCGTTTTTGCTTGCCATGAGCAGAAAAATTTGTCTAAGTTGTCAGACCTATAAAAACTTTGCCAGCGTGATTAGTATTGATTGATTGGTAAAAGTATTTTTCTGTGTCTGTTACCGTTAATTCACAGCTTATCAAACACCTTTAGGTATCGAACTGTATACGTTATGACTAAATAATTTATAGGTAAGCGCTTTAAGGCCTTATTTAGACTTAATCTATTTACTAAGGCAGCATTGTACAAGTACCTTCATAAGATTTGTTAAAATTGATTATAAAGTTTGCCTTATTGCTGTCTTTGCAACCTAAAAAGTTTTCTGAGCCATTCTGCCATAACAAATTAAATGTGTTATTATAAATAAGTATGATTTCATAACGTTTCTATCTTAACATACAAACTATATCTATGTCTATATTCAATAAAATAATTTTAAAAAAGTAAAACTATTGGTTGTTTACATTTATCTTTTGAAAATTAACACTAGGAAATAAGATAATGTCTGCTTTGTATTAAATTATCCAGGGCGTTATAGTTGCTTTAAATTTTGAAGCAGCGAATCATAATTGGTCCCATTTTAAATTGCTAGCTGTTTATAAAAATTTTAAGGAGTTTTTCAGCAAATGGTTAAGGAATTGAAGCATAAAGTTTGTAAAAATATAACAATTAGTGCTGACTTTAAATAAATAAAGTACGGTTCGCAATATCAAGTCATCAAAAAAAGAAATAGAGAAAAATTTATAAATGCAACCTTAATTTATCCCCAATTAATTACAAAAGAAAATTATTTGTAGAACAGGGGTGCCAACCCGTGACCCGCGGTAGGGTTTTGAGTAGCCCGCGCAAGATCTTTCGAAGAACTCTGTCCTGCCCATTCTGGAAGAGATCCAGGCGGAAATCGAAGACAGATTCCATCTGCAGACTTCCTTTTATCTTGTTTTTTTCGGAGATCGATAGTTTTCAGTGAAAATCATGATATCCGAGATTGAAATCCAAGAACCATACGTCCCGGTTTAATCGTTGGACCTTTTTTATTTTTAAAAAACATGTTGATTTTGGACGAAAATTGATAAATATGAAGCTAAATTCAAGTTAAGACCTTTTTTTCAGAGAACACCTTGATTTTCGGCAAGTGAAGACCTTTTTTTTAGAGAACACCTTAATTTTGAGATGAAAATTGAGGTGTATTGTTTTCTTGGCCCGCCAATATTTTTGATGAGCCAAAATGGCCCTTGAATCAAAAGAGGCTGGACACCTCTGCTGTAGAACATCAAAAAATTTTCAAAACAGTTTTTAGCAAAGTTTTATATTAATTCAAAAACCAAATTATACTTTAAGTCTTCAAAAATGACTCATACAGATTAATAGGTAATGGAAATACTTTTAAGAAAACCCTGCAAAATATAATTCAAAACAATTCAAAATTAAAAGTTAAATAAAGATATTAAAAATCTCAAATATAAACATTAAATAAATACGAATAAACAAATAACTTACAAACTGTTGTACCTGATAAAAGTGTCATTGGAAGCTTCTGCACTGAAGTAAAGTAAAGATAAAAAAACGCCTATGATCAACATATTTAATGTCGAAAAAATTTTTTCATTCATAAATTAATTGTAATTTTGAGCGGATTGTTAAAATATAGGCAATAATTCTTTTTTGATTTGTAAGTTGTGTTTTTAAAGTAATTTTTAGATGTAGAATTTAATTGCAAAAGATTTTTGCATCTGTATTTATGTATTGAGGTCATTTTTAAATAATACATTTACACTAAGGGGTTGAAAAACAAGAGAGATTTTATATTTTAATAAAATTTTATTAACTTCAGAAACAATTAGTTTGCGATGAAGTTAATAAACTAGCTTTGAGCCGGCATTTTGGTAGCATTGGCTTTGTAATCGTGCTGCGTTTGCTGATACGGACACTGGGAAAAGATATTTCGAAATCCGTTAAAAAAAGTGTTTGTCTTGTTTCGTGTTTCATTAATTAACATATGAATGATTTTCGATCATGTTAAAATATATTTTTTACTCTGCGTTTGCTTAAAACATTTTATTAAGTTATGAAGGACTAAGAAAAAGAAAAAACTAATAATTAGCGAATTTTTTTAATTGAACTTAATTGCAACGAATTAAATTTTGAACCATTAATATTGTTATGGTCCTAAATTTAGCTTACCTAAAAAAAAATAGGAATGAAAAATATATTCTTTTATTATATAGGCTACACATCATCACTGTGTGTGTCAAAAATTTTTTTTCAACTTTTTTGTATTTGTAAATATCATATTAAGCAAAGAGTTCATGAAAAAGAATAAACATTTTTTATTGAATTAGTTTTAAAACAGAAACCTTAGATGTTTACTGTGTTTTGTAATACGTTTTTGCTTTCGTTAAAATTCAGTGGTTGTTCTTGGTTTTCTAAGACAGTTTATGAAAACGATTTACAAAAAAAAATTAACTGCATTCAAGAATTCAAGGGATATTTAATGAAATATAACGCCTTCAAAAGGCAATCAATCGCCGTCACCAAAAGCACAAAACACTATAATTACTTGATAAATTAATCTACGCGCGGTATGTGAAGCGGAACTCTGTTTGTATGCGTGAGTGTTGGAATGTTACACTAATTAACTGTTTTGTGGTGAATGTTCTTTATATTATCTGCCTAGTCTATTTTAAAGTTGTTTAAAACCAAGATTCTTCTGGCCGGGGCCGTAACTTCGTCAGGTGGGCCCCGATGCAAACATCTATTATGGAGCTCCCATTTTTTTTTGTGTACTTAATATTTAATTGAGCTACTTTTCTCAACACAGGTATCATTGACGACACCGCGTTATAGAAAAATTTTTCGATTGAGGTAATGAGTCAAAAAAGCATTGAGCTGAACATGTAAAAGGAACTAGAGCTAAGTTACTATGCCTGCAAATAAAAGCCTATAATTGGAATAAAATTTCACCAAGGTTGCATGGTTCAACATAATTTTTGTGATTGCAGTGTATTCAAATCGAAATAATGGCGTAGCAAGGATTTTGTGGGGGCAGGTTGCAACAACAATGTTTGATTGTTTAATAAAAGTTTGATCAAATAAACGTCGCAAACCTAAATCCTTTTATAATGACAAAAAATTATATGCAACCTTTTGAGGCAAGGTGCTTTGTGAGCACTATTAACGATATTTCAGCAATATGGATATGTGCTATGCAACACCGATAAAAAATTAACGTACAGTTCACTGACATCACTACAAAAGACACAAACTTACAAAACACAATACGTTGAGACTAATTAAGTAGGCTACCGTAATTTACTTGCGGGTGGTTGGAAGCTTCAAATATTTTCGTCTTGCTTTTACACTAGCGAACTGCTGAATAACTTTTCTAAAATCTAAATTTTTAACTTGTTCATTTTCTATCGATAGCAGAGCCAAACCGCTAAGTCTTTCTTGGGACATGGAGCTTCGAAAAAAGTTTTTGATCAGTTTCAGTTTAGAAAAAGACCCCTCTGCCGTAGCAACTGTTACAGGTATTGTCATATGCATCATTTATGCCGTCAAGATAAGTTGTGGCAAGTGGTGCATTTTCAACAATCAAAAAGGAAGCCATTTCTTTATAAGATTTTAAATGGGCAATTTTTTTCTCTAAACGACATTTTGATGGAGATCATTTGGCTAGCTTGGAAACAATAGAGAAACGTGATCAGAAAATTTGTTAGAAAATGTTCTTGCTTCAACCTCAAGATCCAGATGAAAAGCATTTGATAAAAAAACTTGGTTCTAAAACTTAATATTAATATGACACCACTGATTTCATTCCTTCAAAACGATTAATTAATTGGCAAGAAATTATGTCCATCATTGGAAAAAAACACAGTTACGCAAAATCGCTTTTTAGGATCGCTCAACCTTATTGTTATTCCTTCGGATATTTTATCAAAGTAGGCATTTATTTTCTTTGCTCTTTTTTTTCAAAACTGTCTTGGCAAGCCCCATGAAAAAGCAATAGTGGAAGTTTCGATTAGTACTGCGTCAAAACTCCTTATGAGTTGAGCAATGTTTTCAGCAGCAATTGGCAGAATTTATGGGCAGAAATTAAGTCAATTATTTTACACTGCATAGCTTTTGAAGAAATGTTGACAATCTGCAAAATCTTGCATTGCACAATCAGCATGCATACAAAGTCAAAGTTTTCTATCTGTTTCTTTATTGCCATAGCTTTAGCTCTTTTCCTTTGGCTTCGTGCTGATAAATATTATGTGAGTCAAACATTTTATAACGTCACAAAATCTTTCCTCCAAAGCATAGACAGCATCATATCAACCAAACCACCGAGCTGAATTTAATGCTTTTAATGTAGGATTTGAGCAATAACGGTTATAGACATTCTGAAGCTTTTGCCATTGCACAATACTATGTCCGAAAAAATTATCTACCGAGTAAAATTGACGGGTCTCAGTCACGGCTTTCATGGCACCTTTTTACACAAAATTTAAATCATGCGAAGCACAATGCACGTAGTAAGCATGTGGAGTTACATCTTAGATCTTCTTATGCAAGCCGAAGTACTTTCCGCTCATCATTGCAGCGCCATCATATTCTTGTCCAAGACAGTTTTTTATGTCAAGCCCCTTCTGCTGAATGGAAGCGTAAGAAGTCCACGGAGACAGGTTTTCATAAGAAAATAACTAGCAGGGCTGGCAGTAAACACGGTTAATACTTAATGAATAACATAACCAATATCTTGTTAGTATTAGACCTGATTGTGTTACATAATGGTAACAATTTGTTGAAAATAAACGACCACTTTGGAGCGGATCTTTAGGGAAAGGTCCTTCAGGTTGATTGGGACCTGCTGCAATAATTGTTTTCTTGATGTAATAAGGCAAAGTGGGGCGTGTTGTCACAGTTTTAGGATTTTTAACATTGTGCTTTCACTGGTTGATATAGCAATGATTTTGCCACGGTGTTTCATTCTTGCCTATGTACCCTCTGTAACGGCAGCAAAATAATTTCTCAATTCCAAACACCTTTTGACAAAAACAAAGTTAAAAAAAATTTTTTTTTTGTGACAACTCGCCCCATGCCGGGGCGAGTTGTCACAGAGGAAGGGACGTGTTGTCACATAATATTTTCTGCTTTTTAAGAGACTTAATGAAGGAAAACTGCAATGTTTTAAACGAAATATTATTGAAAACATTAAATGAACCAATCAAAACAAGCCATAAATTAAATATTCTCGCTGTGAAACAAATTATGTGTATAAAAAGCATTTTTGCAAAAATGTTAACCTTTATTCAACGTTATAATGTTGAAGACAAATGTATAAATTTTTTTTTTTTTTTATCCATCTCCATCATTTGGCCAATATAAAATTTTTCTGTCGATTTGGTAGTAAATCGGACCAGGATATAATCATCTACCTTTACATCACTTATTTGCAATTGTTCGGAAAATGAAGACACCTCAGAGTTGTCAGATTGCTCGGCACTGACAACTGTGACAACTCGCCCCAACCCATCCATTTTGATAAAATTGCAAATGGCAACTGGTAGAAGCAGGCTATTAGTGCCTAGACTTTCAGCTAAACTCTTAATATACTAAGGTATAAAACTGACATTATACTTCTGTCCACGCTGCTTTTATCTAGACAAAACTCAATTTTCAAATGTTAGCAAAATATACATCACGTGCAAATTTTATGATGATTTTTCAGTTTAGCACTAAAGCTGCGTGATTTTTTTTCAAACAGAAACCTAAAATGAAGATGGTGGGAAAAGATGTTACTACAACAAAAATAGTCTCCAAACAGTTAGTTAAAGTAGGAAAAAACTTGCTCTGACAACACGCCCCATGTGACAACTCGCCCCACTTTGCCTTACATTAATTCAATTCATCTAGCATTTAACCTTTATAAAGGCTTTAAAAGCCTTTTTATTGACATTTAAAATATACGTGTAAAACATTATAAATATAAAACATTGCAGCACACAAAATAATACTACATCTTTGTTAGAACTGAAAACGTCTTTCTGAAAACCCATTCGAATAACAATCATAACAACTATTGGTGTGAATTGAAAAGCGCGCTTAAACAAATTATAGATTGAAGTGGTCTGGACAATTGCCGAGTTCAAAACTCATAACACTTGATATCTGAGTTTACAATAATGGTCAGAAAGTCGTCATTCTTGCTTGCATCTGATCTATCTTTAGTAGTATCGGAATTTTCTTCATTGGTACTATTGTTGAAACTGTTAACGTCAACAACTTGGGGAGTAGATTCTGTCTCACGAATGCTGACGTCTTGTTTATCCGCTTTGGATTGCCGGCAGCGTGGTCGAGTGGTTATGACCAACACGGTCTCGGTTCAAAGCCCGCTCGTACCATTCTGTTGTGTCCTTGGGAAAGACACTTTACGGCAATTTCCCCTGCTTGTTGGTCCTGGCAAGCAGTTCTAAATTACAGTCATATCTCTATTAAATTACAAGCGGACAGCAATATCTTGGCATCTCCGGAAGCAGGTCGGGGTGATTGCCTACCTTATGTATTAGCGACTCCGTCGCTTTCCTGCGAGTCAGGAAGATAAATATAGAGATGAAATAAATAAATAAATGTTTCTGGTCAAGTTAGCCACGAATTCAGTTGCTGAGAGTTTCCGGCTGTCTCAGCTATTTTTCTCCTCTTAGCTTGTCTCTTTTGTCCGCTGCTTTGATAATTTTTTTTCATATTATATTGCAGTCAACTAGATTTTACAATGTTGTTGTTCAAAACCTAAAAAGTTTAATAAAATTTAGACAACGGTTAGTAAAGTTTAATGTAATAAACTCTCTTTGTTATTGTTTTTCGGGATCACAAAATGGTACTGTTGCGAGCGTAAGGACTACGGTATGTCAGGCAAAAAGGATTCAAATAGAAAGTTCAAAGCTGACTTTTCAATCACTCAAATCACAACTTCTTTTAACGAAAGAAGCTTATGAACAGAAATCACAAATCTGATCACTGACTAATAGAATTACGTCTAGCACCCAGGTGGTTAAACTAAATCTACGTAGCTTATTCAAATAGAATAATTACTATTCTCACAAACTGAGGCGTCAGATTTAACTAACCCTTAAAACTCTAACTCCTGTCACACAGGCAAAACATTAACACAACAAAATGTTGACTTTCACAGCACAAATTACGAATTTACCTATTTATACAGGGTGGGCCGTAAGTCGCGCACCAAAGAATTTGAAACAAACTAAAGGTAAATTAAAACTGAAAATAAACTTTGATTGGAACCAACTAAATCTGAACGTTATAGCAACTGGCAAGTTCAAGAAAAAGAAAGGAGATATTTTTTATTAACTTTGGTGACGCAATAAAATTGATTGTTGATAAAGGCTATTGACAGGCAGGGCCGTAACTACCACCGATGCGGCCGCTGCACTGCACCGAGGCCCCAGAACAAGAGGGCCCCACAGTGATACGTTTTATTGTAAAATGTTTATGTTAAAAATTAAAGTAAACTTGTTATTGTTTGTTAAGAATTTACACATATAATTTTTTCGTACACTATTTTTGTTTATTACGTGAGTTTTTTTGTCGTAGCCTACTAAGAACCCTTTCTAACCGCTTAATGTTTGTGTTTGTCTCGGCTTCTTTTCCTCTTATGAAATTTATACATGTATATTAATGCCGAATCAAGCATCATTTTATTTTTTGCAATTATTATCATTTTATAACGAAATAGTTAGAATCTCAAGATTTCAATTGTTGCAACATGCACGCATTCAATTTGAATTTGACAGCAGCGCTCTGGAACCACAAGTCCGCAAAAGCAAATGTCAGGAAGCAGCAAAACCACAGTGATAGTGACGACAAAGATATAGCTAGTACAGTAGGCAAGAAGTATTAGCCTCAAAACTTTGCATAATATTTCCATATATTTGAATCTTTGAAGGCCGGCAATAGGCTATTGTTCGTATTTAGATTATGCTACCGAGACGTCAGCGCGCCTGACAATAATTCTATCATCTTAGTGATAAAAATCTGGCTCGATTCTTATTTTCTTGCGAGTATAATGAAGATGCCAATTAATTTTGGTTAGGCTACATGCTTTTAGAATTTATAGACTTTAGGCCTACTAACTGCGGTCCAAACGCCATTAAGCTTTTTCGATTTTAAAAAACATTATTATGAAACTGCAGCAGAATACAATTTAGAATGAAAAAAACTTATCAAAGCGTAGCGAAAAAGGTTCTAACTAAAAAGAGTTAAGTGCTGAGGCAGCCAGAGACTGTCAGCGCTTGAGTTTGTGGCTAATTCAACCCAAAATATCTGAGCATGAACAGGGTTTAGCAATTGCCGAAAAAAAAACTTTGGTGAGTTGTGATCGTGACGATGACAATTATACTACGCAAACAATTATAGGATAGAAACCATTTTAATAAATTTTGTTCAAGAAACTTGTAGCATCGCCCGTGAAGTTTTAGTGAGTCTTGATAATGATTCTTCTGCAATCAGATTGCACAAATCAATAACGGATTCCATTCAGCACAAAGCGCTTGACATAAAAGAATGTTGCCGACAAAGGTATGATGACGCTGCAGTAACGAGCGGGAAGTAATCCGCCTTGCAAAAGAAGATGCATACGTGGCTCCACATGTTTACCATGGCATTGTGCTTTGCACAATTATAATGGCGTTAAAATTTACTAATATAGCCGTGACTGAAACCTGTCAATTTAGTATATAATTTTTTTGAACATAACATTGTGCGGTTGCCAAAACTTTAGATTGTTCATGCTTGTTCTTTCTTACATCGTACATTAAAAGCGTTAAATCCAACTCGGTGAGCCGGTTAATATAATGCTGTCTATGCTTTAAAGGAAAGATTTTACGACGTTATGAAACACTTGAATCCAATAATACTTAACTGCACAAAACCTAAAGTAAGAGATGAAGTTATAACAATTAGGAAACAGAAGAAAAACTTTAATTTTGTGTTCATGCTGGTTGTCCAGTGCAAAGATTTTACAGATCGTCAATATTCCTCAAAAGTTATGTGGCTTCAGTGTAAACTATTTGACTTAATTTCTAGCCACAAACGTTTGCAAGTAGTGCTCAAGACATTGCTCAACTTAGAAGGAGTTGTGACAGTAAGTTGGTTTTATTATTAATTGTAAAAGTTGCACGCCGGTTGAAGTTTCCATGCCTTGAATTTTTAAAGTAAAAAAACTTTTTGTGGTTTTGCTAATCAGCAAATGACTCAGTTGAAATTTTTTTCCGAAACGGGGAGTCGTCAAAATAAAAAAAAAGCAAACGCAATGATATCTGTGCAAAGAAAAGTAGACCTATTGAATATTATACCCAAAGAAAATAAGACCCCATAATGGATGTTTGCACCGGGGCCCCAATTGACAAAGTTACGGCCCTGTTGACAGGACAACCCTAAAATTGAAATCACTTCCGGATTTCATGACAAATTTTGGTCGTAAGTCAACAAGTTGCACTAAACTGTATCTCAAATTGCTAGCAAAGAAACTTGTAAACTTAAAGCCTCTTAATCTCGATAACTCTAGTCACAAGTATAAATATATTAGCCTAATTCTCATGCATGAATATTTGTTTATTAGACAAACACACTGCGGTTACAGAAAATGTGTAAATTTTAAAGTGCTGAATCTATTGCAAACGCATACAATAAAACAAAAACAAAACAAGTAAAATCTTTTTACGAGAAGTCATTTACTATAACAGCTGCTTTTTTCCAATCAGTTTCCAAATAAGCAATTATAAAAATTTGTTCATTAACGAATCGAATTTTAAAAAATGCAGCAAAGTAAATGAAATCGTTTTGTTTAAAGAAAGGCTGATGCAGAGATAAGCAAAAAAATGATCCAACATTTTAGAAGCTGCAAGAAGCATCTTTGGCATAAATTCGGGAAAGGTAGTTTGGCTTTTTGAAGCAAGATTTGTAATTCGAGGGTGCAAAGCTCCGTAGATGGCGTACGGAAAGAAGGGGTTCCGGTCCATTGTAAGAGCGGATTTCGTTATAAAACCGCGACAAACCCAAAATTTGTTCAGTTGGCAAAAGAGAATTCCAGATGTTCAAAGCCGAAAAAGTTCCCGAAACAAATCCTGAACAAATACAGTTTTACTGACGTCTTTGCGAGAATGAATTAAGATATTAAATTCATTGAAACAGCCGTTTGCAGAAAGATATTACTCGAAATATCTTTGACTGTTTGAGCAATTAACAATATTGTATTTTTAGCACTTTTTTTATTAATTATACAAAAATAACCAATCCAATAAAATAAATACTTTTTTAAAGCTAAAAATTGTAGTAAATTTGGTTAGAAACGAGTATTTAAACAACAGCAACTTAAAAAAGTACCTTGATTCTCCTTTTCTCTTGCAGGTTTTCTTCCGAGAAACAAAGAGTACGAAGATGAAATTTTTCTATTATAACCGACTCTTACAGTGATTGAATCTCCCATTTCAACACCGTTGATGAAGACCCTTCCTCCAGAGCTGAAATCCCAGGTCACAATGACGTGACTCCAACGTCCAGCGGGAAGAGCACTGCAAGCATTAGTTAGAACTTAAATAGAAAAAATGTTTTTTGAATTTTAACATGTTTTTGTGATGAAAAGATCTTACTTAAATATTTACGAAAAATCTTTAATTCTGTAATTTTTATATAAAAGAAAGGAATTTTCATTTTTAGCGAACTAGTGAGAGAAAACGAATATTTTTTGATCTTGTCGGCTTACGGTAATCAATAGCTAAATTTTTTTCTGCTTAATAAATGAAAAAATTTTCAATAAACAAGAGAATAGCAAGAACAGGAAAAAATCAGATAATCATAAAAACTAAACCATGTACAGTTTTGTACACCTCTACAGTTTTGAATTATGATGAAAGAGACTGTGATGTGACAAATAGTAATGTCAAATCTACTCACGTATTAGTCTTACTTATCATGACGTCATACGATTTGTTTTAGACGGTTTTCGCTTTCTTTTTACTAACTTCGGCACTACACAGTTTATAAAACAGCAGTTAATTTAACTGTGCAAGCTAAAATATTGAACCATCTTTTGTTATTTTAAATTAGTTTTATTAACATCTGAGTATAATTGTGAGAACCTTTGTTGCCAAATCTTCCCGTTATGTAGTTTCGATAAACTTCCATATAAAATAGTGATCTAATTTTAAACGCTTTTTGAAAAAATTTAAAACATCTTTACGCAACAAGTCGAATGTCAATACCAGAAAAAATAATCAAAACCAAGCAGTCAATAGCTCTTTCTCATAAAGCATTTTGAATGATATAATTTAGAAATGAATTGAATCTTCTTACCTGAGTGAAATGTTTTCAACAAAATATCTGGTGTCGCCCATGCTCGCCACAAACCTGAAGCTATTTCCTCTGCAACAAATTAACTTGTTGAAAAAGCTAGAAAAAACTTTTGATTCAATCAAAAGACTGAGATAATGTTGTGCAAAATGAGATTGAACCATTTTGCTTCACATTTCATAGAGAATTGGTCTTTGTTGAATATTAACGTCGATTCAAATAAAAAAAAAGTCAACCTTCTAACTTATGATTCAAAATTGCCATCAAAAACTTTACACATTTCAATATTTAAATATTTTTTTACTTTTTAATTTACAGTAATTTTTGTCAAAAAGTTTTTTGACTTTAAAACTACAAAAAATTAAAGAATTTTAATTTTTTTTGCATTTTATGAAAAGAATATAATATTTTGTGCAATGAACTAAACAATAAAATTCTGTTATTTTTACTGTAATTGAAGAAAATTTCAGCCTGGTTTTTACAATTAGTTTTTGTAATTCCTTTCAAACATAATCGTTTTTTATTCTGATCGGCAGCGTGGTCGAGTGGTGGACGCACCCTGCTTGTGATCAACATGGTTTCGGTTCAAAACATACTCGTGCCATTCTGTTGTGTCCTTGGGAAAAATACTTTACGGCACTTTCCCCTACTTAGTGGACTTGGCAAGCAGTTCTAAATTTTATTCATATCTCTTTAAAACTAAATAAAACAAAAATAAAAATTTCAAGGGGCAGCAATATTTTAGCAACTCCGGAAGCAGGTCGGGGTAATTGCTTGCCCTATGTATAGCGCCTCCGTCGCTTTCCTTTGAGTCAAGAGGATAAATATGGAGATGAAATGAGATGAATGAAATAGACTTTATTGCCGCACATCCTGTTTTTTCTGTGCATTTTTATTAATAAACATCACTGCCATCAAAAATTATTTAATAGATTTGATTTGCTTTAGTTTTTTTCTTTAGTCAGATTTTTTTTTAGTTTTTTACGTCTACCTTACAGTTAATAGCATTACAGATCAAAAACTTATTACGATCCAAAATAATGATTTAGACAAGTTCAACAAAGTGCTTGAGCAAATTAAATTTATATCCTCCGTCAAAACAAATTTAGAATCAATAATATTATTATGATTGAACCAATTTTAGGATAAAAGTATATTTAAAGATCACATTTACAGTAGTTATCAAAATCACCTTTGCTTACTTTTTATTACATTCAAAATTGCATTGTTTAAAGCAGGGGTGCCAAAATCTGACCCACGGACCAAATTTAGATCGCCGGGAAATTATATTTGGCCCGCGAGGCAATACCAATTGGCCATTAGAGCTGGCCCACCGGTATTATACAGCGCATGTACCGCTAATACTACAAATGCCAGAATGCTCTGCTGGTGTTTTGTGTCCGTGATGTTTCAATAATACGTCATAATGCTTTCTTTCAGATTTAATTCTGTAAAAGTAGATCAATTTGTCCCGTAAGCAGAACCAGCCAACGTGGCTGTAACCAAAAAGTACAACACTAGAAGACTCTATAAAATGAAACACCAGGACAAGTACAAAGACCTGTACTTGACTTAAAGATGCCAGAAAGCGGAAGAGATAAAAAGCAATTTTGTTTCACAACAGACTATATTCAAAAAACCACATCGTAAAGTGATGTTGCCCCAAAGGCTGGTTTTATTGCAGAAGCAGAAATCGCAAAATCAACCGGGTCTTTCATTCTTTCATTGAGGAATAGTTTGCGAAAAAATGCCTGATAAAAGTTTGTGATCTCGTGTGCCCAGAAAAAAGCAAGCATTTTCAAACGTGAGCCTGAGCCCAAACATAGTTTCTAATCGCACATGTGAGCTTCCCACCAATCTATATAACCAACACTTGGAAAAGTGAAAAAATTTTATTGCATTCTTTATTGCTGTTGATGAGAGCAGCGACGCATCTGATACTGCCCAACTCGCAATCTTCATGCGTAAAGTGGACTCAAACCTGTGTGTTGCGAAAAAACTTTTGGGATTAAATCAATACATGGAACAATCACAGGAAAGGAAATATTTGAAAAATTTTCAAAATGTGTAACTGAAATGAAGCTACCGTGAGATAAACTCGTGGAATTAACAACAGATGGCTCGTTCAACAGAGTGGACTGGTGAGTTGGGTTTGGGAATAGATGCGGGAGAACTGTGCAGGTGAACTAATTGTTTATCAATGCAGCATACAACAAGAATCATTGTGTAGCAATGTCTTAAGCATAAAACATGCTCTGACTAAAGTAATACGATTAGTTAATTTTGTAAGAGCCAAAGGTCTGAATCACTGCCAGCTTTAGTCTTTTTTGGAGGAGTGTAGTCATGCAGACGTGCCGTATCACACAGAGGTGAGATAGCTAAGCTGATAAAGAGTACTGAACAGATTTTTCAAGCTGCGTGAGGAACTATTTCAGGTTCTGGATAACAAAGGGAAAGATACAGCAGAGCCCCGGGGTGAAAAGCTTCTGAATGAACTGGTCTTTATCTTTGACATTACGAGCCATCTCAATGGGCTAAACCTGCAGCTCTAGGTGTGGGTGCGCATCATCATAGACATGTACGCTGCAGTAAGGGCTTTCAAAACTAAATTGTGCCTGTGGGAGAAAAAGATGCTGCAAGGTAATCTGATTCATTTTCCCTGCTGCCACATGATAAAAACGCAGATCTATGCCATGCAGATCCACGCAAATTTTATGTCACAAAGGAAAAATGCAAAGATTTCTAGCTCTTTTAAAAAGCAATATTTTTTGCTTACTGGATTGGTTTTTCAAAAACTGCAATCGGTCTGTTGTTTCGTTTTCCTATAGACATGACAGTGACTGGTAAGTTGTCTTCAAAGAAGTTTGGTTTGAAGAGAAATGAAATGCTGAATCTTCGTGCAAAACGACGCAAGTTAAAGATTGATGAACTGAGCGGACATTCGATGTACTGATCGTTGCCGTTGAGAGTTGAACCTGTTATGCAAAATACACATCAACGTAAACAAGAAAGCAAGAGCTGTTTTTAAGTATTTAAAACTTCTTCGAAAAATTTTACAAAAGCCGAATAAGAACAGCAAGCTTTCACATACTTTTTAAAAATGGACAAGTGATTCAATATGTCATTTTGTAATGAACTCAAGGGATTACGATAGATTGCCAGTGGTGTTTAAATTACACATTTGAAATTTTTACTTAACTTTAAGCAATTCGTTGCAATAATGCCTAGCTTTTTTTTTTTATCTTGTCTACAAAAACCAGATGGGCTTACCTGGAATAACAGTCCAAGGACTTCTTCGCACTTGATATCTCAATGCTTTCACCTGGCATATTCTGCTGTTGTAATATCGGTATGAAGGAGGCAGTTGAATCCAAAGACCATGAGAAAGATCTGCACAAATTTTCATTAAAAAAAGTTTTGTTTTAGTTAATAGGCTAAACAGTCATTAAAGGGCCTTATTTCTTTTACCTAGAAAGTGACAAATACACTAGGTTTAAACTGATAATTTATTTATACAATTTATAGTGTTATTTATTCGAATATTTAATCATATCTATTCACGTGATAAGGTCATAAGAATGTCAACAAGTATAACCAATCGGCAATAGCAGTTTATGCAATAAGCTGTAACATATCCCCCTTTTGTGCCGTTCATTATCTTACTATTGGGGATTCACATACCTGGGCAAGTAAATGTTTTTGGGCAAGCTCTCTTTTCTATCGGAACTTGTTCAAGACCGCATCGGAAAAAATCAATTTTTTTCATTAAACTAGGATCGTAACAACTTTTATCCCTGCTGGAACTTTCAGGAGCACAAAATTCCACACATGGTGTCCATGGATTCCAATCAGTCAATCTGGGAGCTGAAAAAATGGCAATGAAAATCAAAACTGCATGAACAAAGCAGGATATTTATTTCTTTTAATTGTTCTCACCGGGACATCCAACACATTCATATCCGCAAACGTCACAAACTCCGGTGCGACTCCAAGCGTCCACATTGTACGTACGAACAACAATTTTTTCTGCAAAAAATTAATTAGTCGTAGCCAAACTACCAACAAGAAAAACTCAAAAATCTTACCTGGTTCATAATAATCATAAGCTTTAAATGTAGCTGGTTTCACTGAAGCAACTTCAGAGACTCTCAACAATTCAACATGGGCACAAAGTGTTTGTTGGGGAAGTAACTGATAATAAAAATTTGAAAGTTTATGAACATCGATAACAACGAGAAAATTTTTATTAAATATTTTTTTTACCGTTTTTTTTTTTCTTAAACAGCCAAAATTTTAATGGGACTTGTTTTTTCTTTTCTAGCTATCTTTTTATAACAATCACCAAAGTTACAGAAAAAGTGGTCCACGTAAAAGTTTGTTGAGAAAAGGTGTGTTTTCGAAAGTTAAACTATACAGTAGATTAAAAAACAACATTTTAAGTTAGTTTTTGACTTTCAAAAGTAAAAACTAAATATATCTTAAAATTTACTTAAAGATTTTTTGTTTTCATACAACTTTTAAAGACTTCAAAAACTTGTTTTCACACAACTTCAACTGCTCTTTCATGCTGGTAGGCCACTGCATGAAAGAGAAGTTGACACCCGAAGGTAGAGACCGAGTGCTACACTTTACTTAATAAATTTATCACAATAGAATATATTATCTGAATAAAATATAATAGCTTAAAAAAAGACCCCAACTTTATTAAAGGTCTTCAAACTTTTTCTAGTCTTTAAAAATTTAGTTAAAAAATTCTTTGGTTGAAATCTTTTTTGTATGCAAGCTCATTATCAATCGTTTAGTATTACACAATTATTTTATTGCAAATTAATTTCTGCACCGAACTAAATAACTTTTTATAACATGATTATATTCAATAAGGAGGAATGACGTGATAAATATACGCAAAAAATAGATACAAATATTTTTTTAATAAATATATTTATATTTTAGTCCGTGATGGGATGTTCCGACCCTAATAAGCGTTTAAAGTTTTTAAGTTTTTTAAGTTTTTTAAGTTTTTTTCAGTTTTTTCAATTATTTTCAATTCTTTCTGGAAGTTTTATCTTAACTTTATTTTATTTTATTTTACTTTTTATATACCCCTGATGACCCCTTTTACGGGTGAAACAGTCTGTTGGGTTTTAGCTTTGTTTTTATTTCCGTGATTTTGCCATTGTTAATTTTAATTCAAGCTCTAACTTTGTCATCGAGCACTTTAGAAGAACTGATTTTCCAACATTGTTATATTTTATTTAGATAATTATTATATTATTTGTAGATGCTATCGAGTTATGTTTAAAAATATTTAAAAATACTTTTGTTTTTTGTTTAAAAATATATTTATTAATACTGAAAAAACAGATTATATTTAACCAATAAGAAATTTTTTTTTGATATCTATACCACCGACCAACAAACGTTACAAATTTGAGGTTATAATTTTTATAGTAAATCAAATGATGTCAAATCCATTTTTAAAATTTTTTTAAATATTTTCTAAACAAATATTTGATTATTATTTTTTTTGTTTTAATATTGTTGAAACCCAATGTTTTCAAATGTACATATGTATTTATGCAACATACTTATAATACCTCATTCAAAGCTCCAGTTAAGACTTACTTCGTCATAGTACAAAATCACTTTCCCTTGATCAACTTCAATAAGTTTTGCATTTGGGTTTCTTCTTTCTTCATTTACAACATCCACCGTAAAACCGTTTAGGAGTTCGAGTTCATACAAGAACATTCCAGTTGGTTCTGTTGTTCCTTGATTTAATCTAAAAATATTCACAAAACTAATAGCAAATTCAAATTGCTATTAAAAGATTTGGGAAAATTTTTTTATAAATTGATAACCTTCCTTAGGATCTTTTAAATATTAATTTGATGTGAAAACTTTTCATCAATATCATCACAAACTTACGTGCAGCATAACTTTAGCATTGCAAAGTCATTAGTAACACTTCTGACATTGACGCTGCAAGAATAGGGCTCTTGGGAATATGGGGTTGTTGGAATGTTGTAGCAAACAGACAGTTGGGCAATTCCAATTCCTGTACCTTCTGCTTGGACCCTCAAATCTCCGTTAACCGGACTAACCTAGTCAGAGTATTTTCTATGTTGAATCTTTTGCAATTAATAATATTTTAAATATTTTTTAAAAGTATAAATTAAAATCTAATCAATATTAAAAATTTGGAAATAATCAATTAAGATTTCAAAAAAAAGCAAAAAAAATAACTTGTTAAACTTTAAATATAGTTTTAATCATTTAAAATTAAACTTAAATTTTTAAATTAAGTTATCTTGAATGCAAAACGTTTCTCTCTAAAAAAAATTTTAAATCCAGTGGGGACATGAAATTGATTCGCGATATTGCTTTATTTCAACTTTGCATTCATAAAAATTTGTTTAATATCGATTGGTTTGTTTGATTCTTACTTTGATGAAATAAGAGGGTTATGTAGTTGAAATTAGAAAGAAGCAACGTTTTTCAAAAGTATTTAACACGAAGTTATTTTCGTTGCATATTTAATAATTCCAAGTGCTACAGAATATTGTAAGGTAACGGCATTAAATTTTTACATCAAGAAATTTGTCAAAAATGAAATCATCGCGAGTATCATCATGTTTCTGGTCATATTGTAAGTAAGTTAAATCAATGATTGAATTAATTGATTTTTTGGGTTTAAAGTTTACAGCAGGGTCGGGAACCTATGGCTCACGAGCCAGATGTGGCTCTTTTGATAACGGCATCTGCCTCTTTTGTTGACAAGCATAAACTAGGGCCCAAAAGAAAAAAGATCTGCGCACACAAGATTTCAAAAGTGAAGAGATCACTACGTTTTTGAGACGAAAATCGAGAAATCAGAGCCAGATTCAAGGTGAAGATCTTTTTTTTAGAGATCATCATGTTTTACAGTCAATAGTCAATAATATAAGTTTTACTTCGGAAAAAATACCAAAGTTTGCTCACAAACAAATGTCTGCTCATATACACACAGCTAAAAATTAGACGAACATTGTATGGCTCTCACGGAAATAAATTTAAAAATGTGTAGCTTTTGTGGCTCTCTAACTCAAAAAGGTTCCCGACCCATGATCTAAGTATTATTGTAATTGCACAATAAAAAAATCGAAAATCCTATTATCGTACCTCAGCCGTGTTGTAGACAAGTGCATTTTCTCTGTTGATTGTAATGCGACGCTCGAAGTTACTGGAAGATTGAGTAGCTGTGAGTGTTAGATCTTGATTGAGCTGTTGAGCTGTTGGACTGAAGTAGAAAGCTGCCTTGTATAAAGCTTGGATAGCTATCACTGTATCCTGTTAAAAATATTTAAAGCTTTACGAAAATTCAAGAAATATCTGATGAATGATTAAATTGAAGTGCCAAATCAACACAAAATTGTCATTATTTTATTAGAGATTAAAAGATAAAGTACAGTTCTAATGGTGTTTGCTACACATTCTTATAAACTACATTCTTTTATTTCTATACAAAATTCTTTTTTTTTTCCAAATTATAAACGATTTCTAAAAAGTTGTTTTTTTGAGCGACATAAAGTGACACGTCATAGAGGTTTATAGGAAGAGAAAAGCAACAAGCAATAAAATAGTTTTTTTTGATCAAAATAAAAAAAATTCAAAAAAGTATTTATGACTCTTACCTGAGTAGAAGAATACCCCCCGAGGTCGTTTTGTTTTGAAACAACCCAACGTAATAATGGAATCGCTCTGTCCAGATCGTTTCTCGCGAAAAAGTTGAGCAAAGTGTAAGAAGCGGTTTCGATTGATCTGGAAGAAGCCTGGGGGTAAGGAGGAGCCCAAGTGGAGGAGTAAAGTGAACCGCCAATGGGTGATTGCAGCCATCCTAATTAAAAATATATTAATATTGCTTTAAACAAAGTCGATTTTATCGGAGCCATAAGCTTTTCGTGACACTCTCATCAGTGGTGATTGCGTCAAAATGAGACGAACCAGAGAAAATCAAGGTACTTATAGTCTCAACAGTTGGGAGATATATTAGCCTAATTGAATAATTAGCCTAATTGTACTTGCCCGATAGAGCAATCATAAAATATTCTATTTTAGATTGAAATGATTGATTTGAGGTTAGATTATAAATGGAAATTTAAATATACTGCATAGTAAAAACGAGGGTACAATTAAAAAAAGAACAAAAAATATTTTTCAAGCTTTTCTGCAATTCAACAAAAACGGAAAAATTGTGTAATATTGAAATGGAAAACATTCAATTATTGAGTACATAAAACTTGAAATATAAAAATTGAATATTTTAAAATATCAATATTCTTAAGCTTTTTAATTAGCTTAGTTCTCATACTGCTGGAGGTGTTGAAATAAAAAGTTGTTTGGATTGTTCCTTATACATTTGTGAAATTGTCATAACATATCAAAGATTGCTGCAACCTTTTTGTAGTTGCTACGTGCGAGTTGATTTCCTTTAATCACATTTTTTGAGAATAAAATATTCTCTTCTTTGATAAACATCAACTAGCTATGGAAAAACGCAGTAAAAAATTATTTTAATCTGTGCTAACTTTGGAGCACTACCATCAAAGTAACGCAGCAATAATTATGGTAACCGTAAAAGATTTATTTTTTTATCTTCAAATTTTTCTTTCTTTTGTTAAAATTTTGATCTAAATTTAATACGTTTTGTTTTTTAATGATTTAAATAGCATTTTGATGAAAGATTGAATTTAATTTTTTTCAGCAATTAACCCTTCATCAAAAAGTCTTTAACTAATTCGATATCAGTTTCAGTAGCTTACTTACTGTTATTGTTATCTACTCTCAATTCTTCCAATAATGTGTTTGACTCTCGTCTACTTCCGTCGACAAGATACAAGGCATACGACACTAGAGCGAGGGCGTATTTATTGTTTTCGATTTGGTTTTGATTTGTAATCAAATATTTCCTTGCGTCGGCAACTTGCTTTCGAATTATCTAATCAACAAAGAATATACAAATGAATGTCAGTTGATAATGCAAGCTGGTTTGATGAACAGCGGTGAGTTTAAACCAAACTATTAATTCTTACATAGTATTCTATGCAATTTTTGGCTATTTGACAAGGTTTTAAATTAATTATTAAACAGTACATGGCTTAAAAAAATAAATAAATTAGCTTTTTTTGTTTTTTTTTCTACATTTTTTTAATTGGCTAGTCGCTGCAAATACGTTTCGTGAAAAGAGTAAATTGTGGTAACTTACGTAAATTTAAATTTTTCTTATAATCTAATAAATAGACATAAACAATATTTTTACATTTTACTGAAAAAAATTGAACAATATAGGGCATCAGTATAATAAGCATTTTGCTATAAATGTAGGTCATGGTCAACAAGGTTTATTGTCAATAATGGTCAAAAGGGGCCTGAAACCGGATAGAAATTAAGGACCTTGTAAAACTTACAATTACTGGCCACAATAAGTTTTACAATATCTAAATGTTTTGAGGCTGACTTTTATTGTTTTTGATAAACAATACAACAGTTGTTTTTTGGCTACTCACCAAATTTTGCCTTGGATATTGTGTTTCCATTAGAGTTATTAGAACGTAAGCCGTCATCGTCACGGGCCCGTTGACTCCTCCCTGTTGCAGATAAACAAATTTTTTTTCAAAAAACTAAAAGCTTAAATCTATGTCAGCTACAAGCAAAACAATAGTACAAATCTTCCATCTACAACGAAACAGAGATTTTTTTTATTCAAGTCAATTTGCTAATAATATAACCTATTTATCTAATTGTATACGGTAATATAGTTTTCTTAAATGTTATTTATTTAATTCAGTTTTTACTATCATTTACTATAGAAACACTAGATACCACGATTAGTTAGGCTTCTGGCAAGAAATACCAAAGACCTGGGGAAGTGTTACTATTAGTGTGTTTAGGAAAGCCTGGGCCAAAACTAAAGCACTTTCTTTTTTTATTGAAAATTCGTTTTGAAAGTTAAATGTTTACCAAAAAGAGCTTCTGAATAAAATTTTGTGAATTTTAAGTACCGATATTTTTTTATCTTTTATGGCTATCTTTTCACAAATAGATTTTAAAAGTATGCACAACAAATTTTTAATTCGATTTAAAGTTACAGCGATCTGTAAACTCCTCTAGAGTAAAGTTGCGGAAATGGGCCCTTTAAATTCACTTCACGGTTTGCTGCATCAAACAAATATAATGAAAATGTAGGCTTAATTTACCCGTTTGTAAGCGAAAAGATACGTTACAATCCTATTTTCTTTTTAACTTGTTATTTTTTACCAGAAATATTGAAAAGTGAACTTGAAATTACGTTATCTTTTCTGAAATGCTGTTAATACGACAAAACTTACTTGCATAGCACGGTGAATAACTTTTCCTTCCTCCTTAAAGTTTCCCTCAGAAGTTTGTTGCCTCAATAAGAAGCGTAACGCATCATCGATCACCTTTTTCTCGACCAGGTCTTCCTCCAATTCTCTTGCAAATATAAAGCACTTCACAACAAACGCTGTGAGCCAGGTACTGCCCGCATCATCTTTTTCACCAAAAGCACTAAATGAGCCATCGCGCCGTCTGTACCTGAAATGAAAAATATTACCTTCAAAAGTTTCATTTGATTATTTCAACCATCTAAAAGATATATATGTAACTTTTATAATTTAAACTTACGCTTTACTTTAAAATTTTAAATAATCTCATTGAAAAGCTACTTTGATAAGCAATAATTTCCTTCAAAGTTATTTTAGATATACGGTTACATATAGATTTTTAGCTTTAAAGCAAAAATATTTCAGGAAGGATAAAAAAGAAACTAATACATTTTTGTCATGTTGCAACTTATATGTTTTAGGATAATAATGTTTTATATTTTAGGACCCTAGTGTATTGTTGGCAACGTGGTCGAGTTGTTAGAGCCCCGTGATTGTAATAAACTTCGTCTCGGTTCAAAACCTACTCTCGCCGTTTTGTTGTGTCCTTGGGAAATACGCTTAACGGCATTTTCTTCTGCTTGGTGGTTTAGGAAAATTTTAGTCTTATCTCTACATAATTAAAAAACCAAAATAAAAATTACAAGCGCACACCACTTTGCATCTCGAAAAGCAAGTCGGGTAATTGCTTTCCCTATGTATAACACCTCCTTCGCTTTCCTGCGAGTCAAAAGAATAAATATAGAGATCAATTAAAACTAAAAAACTTTTTTTACATATTTTGATATCAAAAGTATAAAATAGTACGTTTTCAAAATAAAGAACAAAAAAAGAAAAATAATCTGTCTACGTTCTCTAAATCTCTAGATCAAAAAATACAGTCACATAAAAAATAGGGTTTAAATTGACTAAAAGTTAAGCTGAGCTAGTGGGGATTCAGTCTGCTATTGTTTATCATCAAATTAATGAATTACCTCAGCTGATTAGCATAGCCGTCAACAATGTGTTTGAAAGCTCTCTTTCTAGTCATTTCGTCCAACTGTCTAGTCTTTTGAAGAAAGAGGGTGACAAATACATCAGGGGCAAATGTAAGCATGTTCTGCTCTCCGCAACCAGTTGGCGCTTTTAGCAACTTCCGCAAGTTAGCCATTGTGCTGCCAAGAATGTTTCCTGAAATTATAATACAAATCTTATTCTAAAAGTTTATTGGTTGCAAGCTATAATGTGTATGTTTTGTTAAGCCATAGCTCACAATTTTAAGCTAAATTAGAATGATTTACAAACAATAATTTTTTTACAATTTTATTTAAATTATTTTCTACCATGCATCATAAAGCGCGTAACTACCAAGTAAACTTATTGTTGAATACAAAATTGAACTATTAGTTTCGATAAAGGAAAAATATTATTTTAAAAGAAATAGATTTTTTCAAGATTTATGTCACTTTCTAGAATTTCAAGTACGCTTCTTTTGATCCGAAAGTTATTTATTGATTTGATAAGTGATTTTGACGGTAGTCAAGACTCTTTAAATTATTTTTTCAATATAAACATTTTTTACGAAAATTGATATAATTTCATTGTTTTTTTTCTTAGACAATATTTTTTAATCAAAAATTTGATTTCTCCAGCCCTTCAAGAAAGTCTTAAAAAGCCTGTCAAACTTATACGAAGTTGAAATAAATTGCATTACAATCAAACTATCTTGTCAATATAAGGAAACGTACCATAGGTGTGGAGATAGACTCTTCCCGATCCTTCTACTGCTCCTTGCGGGATTCGAATCGTAAAATTTTCGTTTGTATATCCTCCATTTTCCCCGTTGTTATCGGTGTTTGATTTGAAAAAAGCAGATTTTGAATAGCACTGGGGGATTCCCTCTGGCTGCATAATTACGTTTGATTGTAATCAATCAATCATTTTATTTTTGTCACAACTCGTACAATATTTGAACTAATATTACAAAAAAGCAGCAATTGAAAAGGAGGGTGACCAGGAAAATGAGAATAGACTTATGGTTATTAATTCAAGCAACTATCCAGTGAAAAATATTTAATACTGAATCCTTGTAATAACTGTAAAAACTTGCAATATTACTGACAATAGCAGAATGTAACCCTATACACGGATAAAAGCGGAAGAAATCACATTTATTATTCAATGATTGAGGAAAACAATCACAAAGAAGAATTGCATCAACTCCACGCAACATCGCGTCGACACAGAATGAGTTTATGAAACTTGGCAAATCATTTAAAGCAATACGTTTTAAAACTTTACCATAGCTATCAACTAGTCTCATTGCTTACACTTCATAACTTTTTTGTAAACAAATCATGCATACCTTGACGTAAACATTCCTCACAACGCTATCCCGCGCGGTATCAGAAGAAGCCATCACTCGAATTGGGATATCCCCAGTGGTATTAAAGCGAACGGGAAATTTGATAGAAATGGCGCCACCAGCTGGTACAGTTTGAGATCGGCTGGGACCTTCCGTTGTTGGGTTGTTTGTGGGTTGTATGAGTTCAACTCCTCTGAACTCACTGTTTATAAGCAGCTGTATATTGGTCTAAACGACACAATGTTAAAAATTTTAAATACTTTGATTTGAATAAATTTGATATTTACTTGTCACTTTTTTTACATCGTACGAATAGATTAAATTTTAATTTTTGAGTGAACGGAAAATAATTTATAAAGTTTACACAAAGAAAATTTTTTGAATGTTAAGAATTTAAACCTTATGAATCTTTACACTTAGTGATAATTCTTGACATAAGAATTTTAATCACAATAAAGCTCTAACTTTTTGTTAGTTGTACCCCTTATTTCGTTATCTTAAACATCTGTCGATATCAATACCAAAATGGTAGAAAAGATATCAAGCAAACACTTTTTAACTTTTGCAGACTTTTAAATGAGATATGGAGAAAATTTTGTTGAGGTTCTAAAGTTACCACAAAAACCGCAACGCTTATCAGTTCGGTGACTTTAAATTATTGAATCGAAAGCAGGAAGTTATTTTACATTTAACAAAAATTTAACCCATAATTTTAAAAGCAAATTGAAAGGCCCTAGAGTTCGGGGTACAATAGGTAAAAAAGCATTAGTCTAAACAACTAACTTATAAAGTTTCTGCAGAAGGTTAAATTTTATACAGTCAAAAAAGTAACCCTAACTTAATGCATGTTAACCTCAACAAGATACAATGTTTTTTAGAAATTTCATCCTTATCCTGAATAACACAAAAACAAAGCAAGTCAAAAATAAATACTGTAAATTATTGGACAAATAAATCATTTATTTTATCAATCAAAAAAAGAATACTTAAAGGGGTAATTCTGCATTCATAAATAATGAATTTGAATCACACCGTTTTTTGGGCATTACTAATATAGCTTTGAGAATGGAAAAATTTAAGTAAAGCCAGAGCAATCTTAAAAGTGCCATGTTTTTTCTGTTTGTTTCTATTTTATCGTAATATGATCTCTCGATATTTGCTAATTTATAAATAATGCTAAAACTCGTTTTTCGTCATTGCTAAAAGCTAGAGATAGAAAAGTTAATGGAAAATTTAATTTATTCAACTTACTTGTAAATTTCTATCAAAATAATTGAAAACAATGGCTTGCACAATGATGATTTCTCCTCGAGTTATCTTCAGAGGAAGATTTAAGGTGACAAAGAAATTGCGGAACACTGTCAACTATATGAAACAAAAGTAAATTTAATACAGTTTTCGTTGCTTAGTTAATAAATTTTGTCGTACAGAAAGAGGTTCTTAAACTTTAAGGTTTCTGGTTCCTTTTCGGAGACTCTCAGCATTCGTGACCCCCTGCTAGAATATTGTCCCAAAAGACTAGCAAAGAATAAAAAAAGGTAAACATTTTGAAATTGTCTGATTTCTTCGTTTTTGTCCCAAAAGTCAATTGAAGACCAAAAAAAGGTTGCTGCTTATGATCTTTTTGAGGGGGCTGAGGGGCCTCTTTGAGAAACTCTGGTCTATAACTTCAGTAGTTATTTGAAATAAAATGTGATAATTTTAATGAAAAGTGTTTTTCATTCTTAAATATGCTATAGAATCTTTATCTTTTTAATTTTAAAAGAGTTTAGTCTTAAGCTAATGAAAATAGAACCCAAAAAATACCAAAATAATAACAATAAAAATACTACAAACAATTTATTTTTAGCCTTTAAGAAAGTCTTTGATACTTTTTGAGTCTCGGCGATTCCAAGACCAAGAGATTGAGACATAGAAAATGCGCTAAGTTCCCATGACGTAATTGTGTCTGGCACCGTTGCATTGAAAAAAACTGACCCATCAGTTCTACGTAAAAAAGTTTCAAAATTATTGAACAAGAAAAGTTTATAACTTTTATTTAAAAGAAGTGTATGTATGGTCAATTTTTTTAAAATTTGAAAATTATTAATTTCAAAAAAATTTTACTTTATCACTTTTTTTATAATTTAAAAATAACAAATCATAGTAAACTTTCTACAACAAAAAAAATTTATTGATTGCAATGTTGTTCTCAAACAAAAATGGCCAAAGGTTTTTTTAATGATAAAAAGGCGAAAAAGATTTATCTTGCAAAAAATAGAAACAAAAAACTTGTGTTTCCTTCACTAACCTTCATAAATTTATGGTTTTATTTATAAACATTTTCTAAAAGATTAGATTTAATTTGACTTTTCAAACCACCTACTCTGTTAACGCTGATGTCCACAGCCACGTTTCGGGAAAAAGGTTTCGAGTTCTAGGACCAGTAGAATCTGGGGCTGAAACTTTCGAAACAGAACGCCCCGGAAGTGCAAACCCGTCAGCGACTGCAACGCTTTCCAAATGCCCGAAATATCTATTAACTCGGCAACCTAAAAAACAGCAGTTAAAAGCAAATTTAAATTAGAAGTTTATTCTTATCAATTCTTCCACAATGAGTGATGATTGATGAAAATGATTGATATGTGATTTAATGAAGTTATAAAAGATAAATTTTTTACATATTGGAAGATTTTTAGTTAGATTTTTAAATAAAGCTTTAGGTATTGCAAAACCTGGACGTTGTTTTTTTCATTATGCCTTTACAACTCTGCTTAAGCAAACCATTATGTAATTTTACTTTCATAAAACATACGGCCAAGTAGATTATAAACCAGGGGTTCTTAGGTCTTACGTTTTTTTTTTGTTTTGCTTTATTGAACAAAAATAAAAAAAAAAGACACGTTACTAATTCAAGGAGCATAACAAGAATAACTATTAACAACGCCTGATAGCTGTGCTTGTTTTCTACAGTATTGTACACAACTAGAAATGCGCAATAAACACAATCACCCGAGACACGGTTTAAGATAAATTTAACGCAGACCATCGTGCCATGAAACAGTACTTAATAAACAATTGTAGTTTGATTATCGTAACATCCTTTTTCTTTGGGGGCCACAGCAAGTTTTAGGCGGGCCACACAAAGATGGTAGGAAAAAAATGTTGAAATTACATGGTCGGGGGCATGCGTATACATAAACTAAGCTGATATATATTTTTAAACAAACTTTGACTAAATGAAAGGTGTTTTACTTTGATATTCAATGCATTCATAAATATCGAAAAAGCACATTCTATAGTCAACCCAAGACTTATATAAAAATGTCACTTATTGAAGCAAAAATTTTTATTGTAAAAAATTTTTTGAGCATAACAAACAAAAAAAATAACAACCAATAAAATTAAAGTTACCATTATCTTGATCTGGGAAGTCAAATAGAAGAGCATTTGTGAGGACAGTCATGTCGATATTCTTAAAAATCCAATTTTCATTAAAAAATAAGTCGCAAGCAAAAGCATCATAGGCTAAAGAACAATCATAGCTACAGTAACATCAAAAAATACATAAATTTTCAATATTAAAAGAAATTTTAATCACATTAATAAGAAACTGAAACGGATATTTTGGGCTAGAACATCTAATTTTAATAATAATCTAGAATATACTAAATTTCTCTTTAAAAAAATTAATAAATACAAAACACCTATGATGAAAACTAATTTTAATGGACGTTTTGATTAATTTATTCCTTTTGATACTTTTCCATTCGTAACACTTTACATTCACAACCATTTGAGCAAGATTTATAAAAATTTACCGAGAAAACTTCACGGGCATCTTTTGATCCGAAAGAAAAGAAGTAAAAATAATCATAACTACGACTTGTCCGTGTTGAGTAATCTTCGAGCTCTGATACGACCTACAAAAAATGTAATTAAGAAAAAACTAACAAGTATTTAAGTTGCTCAAATTTTTATAAATGAAAGCTTGTAAGAAAGGTCTTATATACGCATGAAGTCAATGCAATCATTTTTTAAAGACATAATATTTTATTTGTGATTTATTTTTGTTGCTTCAAAAACAATTCAGCTTGTTTTTAAATCCAAAAAATTATTTTTTATATTAATTTCTTGGTTAACAAAGCGGTCAACTGCTAGGACGCCATCTTGGCCTTGCGATTGGCAAAACGCAACTCTTTATGCAACTAAATTCTACTGATGACAGCATTTGTTTTCAATGTAATAAACAGGTTAACTTCGAAATCCAACTAACTCTCTTCTTCGTGATGTCATTTCCCGATTTCAGCAACAAAACACTTTGGTCGATCGCCCGCAAACCAACGAAAGCTCCTGACGTTGTTGTGTTGACTCGGATGCTAATGTTTGATCCCGCATCAACGCGATTTTCATTGGTCATAATGGACATCTGTGACGTAATAAAACAAAAAAAAGATTATATTGTTACTGAAGTCTGGAATAGCTGTTGGTGTGAAGAACCTAAAAAGTTTTGTTATTTGCTGTTTGCGAATTCGGGATTTGTCATTTAAACTTTTCACAAACAAAACCGCAACAAGATCGATTGTTTGTGTACCTGGTTACTAAATTTATTATAATTGATAAACATAAAATCAAATAAAAAAAAATAAAAAAATAGGTAGATTAAACTTGTTTGATGAAATGTGTAAGTCAAATAGATAAAAAAAACTCTTGAAATTAAATTATATTTTTATGCTGTATACTACTTGTGGTAAAGTAATTTTAAGTTCAAAATTAAGTAAAACGGTGACGAAAATATTGACTAAATCAAAATCAGTGTTGAATAAAATTGAAGTTGTGTCTGATTAGGAGGATGAGCAATGGTCACTTTATGATGATTATTGCTAATCTGTCTCACATAGAATTCAAAAACGGAGCGTATTAAAGGCATGAAATACGATCAGCTAGCAAATAGTCAAGCAATCGTAACCTGCAACATACGATTAACTTTCAATCGATAAATTTCAAGCGAATTCGTCTTCATTGGTCGGTTAAACTTACCTGGTTACGAAGTCGAAGCGACACATCCAATTTTAACGAGTCAGCGACTATCTCGTTGTCATCAACTGATCTTTGAGCTGGCATTGGTCTGACGTCATACGGTCTGACGTAAGAAACAAGCACGGTAATTGATGGCGTCATTGCGCTTGTGACCCGAAACGAGTGAATAAAACTTTTCATTAGAGTGTTAGTGGGAATTTGCTGAATTTGATCTAGAACAACCAGCCCTCGAGCAAGAACCTGCACAAAAAGCTTGTAAAGCTTCCAAAGCTAAACCTAACAAACAAAACTTTAAATATTAGCAACCACATTATGTTGAAACAGCAACGCGACCTAATGCTATCAACTATATTATAAAATCTTACCATGACTCGGTATTTGCTGAGGTTGTCCGTGGCCCTGATTGTAAACTGGGCCATGTCATTCACCCCCAACTCTCCCCTTGCTGCAGCTCCCATAGGAGTAATTTGGATGTAGGAGTTTGATGGGGATTCTGCTCTAGAGGCTGACCACGCGTTCGCATAACGGTAAGCGCGGAAAGTTGTGTTTGTAACAACCTGAAAAGGATTTTTAATGCAATAAATCATCTAACGGTCTAAACTAATTTAATTTGAAAATATGTTTTTGGCTACGATAGTTAATAAAAAGTACGAGCGTATTTATATTTTAAAACTCTGAACTTATTTCTAAATGCACAAAACCCATAGATTAATCATTATTATTTACTAACCAGCATAATTTAAGTTTTAGGGTATTATTTATTTCTTTCGGTTTTTTACATGAATCTTGCTGTAAAAACCAACAGTATACGCGTCCAATTTTTATAGTAACAGACGCGAAACGATATTTTCTGTAATTTTTTTGCATGCTATTTGAATTAATTCACTTACATTGAATGATATTGATGTAAAGTTATCGTCTCTGGCTTCAATCTCCACCCAAATCAATCCGTTTGGGGGGATGTTATACACTCTCTCTATACGTCTTGTCAAAGCACTGTCCCATCTTTGATAACTAAATAGTTTTTTCATATTTATATTTCAATTTTTTTTACTTCAGCAAAAGTATAATAATTTATTTCAGAACATACAAAATTTTTGCAGTTACCAAGTTATTTTTTCAAAAAAAATTGTTCACAACATTGCAAAAACAAGAGCAGTAATTAATATGAACGAGAAAGTAAAAAAAAAGAAATGAAGACATATAAAAACATCTTGTAAATAATTCAGTTATTTTCAACTGCTGCATAATTTTTGTCCTTAATGCAAGAAAAGAACAAAGTTTTTTGCCATAACGGAAAATACTGTATAAGCCTTTTTGGTCCATTATTACTTAGAAAAATGTTTTTTAAGAATCTTCAGCTAAAGTTTAAAAAATTGTCAAAAGAGAAAAATTAATGTAATACAATTATTATTAAATAAAAAAAATACACTATAAGTAAATTTTAAATAAAAAAATGCAATAATAAAAAAATACAAGTTGTTTTGACGAGATAGCATTTGGTTGGGAGCAAAATGTCTGGAACGTGGTAAAATTTTCAGCAAAAAGCAAAGACCCAATGCAATTGTAAACAATTTTTTTACAAGCTGACGTTTCGAGAGTTAACTTTTCTCATTGTCAAAGCAAAATACATTTTTTTAAAAAACAAAATTTAAAACCTTAAAACACTGTTACGTTGCAAGATGAAAAAATGTAAATTTAATTACGTGTTAAATAAATATAAAGGATCGAAATTTGATCAATGTTTAGCGATGGTTTTTGATTTTGTATTAACAATGTTTCTTTAATTAATAATTTACACCAATTGTTCGAGTGTGCTAAAATGTTAACATTATTAAAATCAATTCGATGTCCGGGTTTTTGATTAAATGTTCGGATACATCCAGGTTTGTGTTCTTTTTACTCTGAATTCGAGGTTTCTTTTTTTCTGTCCAATGTAGCTATCGCCACAACTTCAAATAATTTTTTACACAACATTTGATTGACGATGACGATAGCTACATTGGACAGAAAAAAAGAAACCTCGAATTCAGAACAAAAAAATGGACTTTACAAAACCGATACTGACGTCTCCAAACATTTAATCGAAAACCTGGATCATCGAATTGATTTTAATAATGTTAACATTTTAGCACACTCGAACAATTGGCGTAAATTACTAATTAAAGAAACATTGTTAATACAAAATCAAAAACCATCGCTAAACATTGAACAAAGTTCGATCCTTTATATTTATTTAACTTGTATTGTTAATTAAATTTGTATTTTTGTATTTTTAATTTATATTTTTCCGTCTTGTGACGTACAGTGTTTTAAGGTTTTAAGTTTTGTTTTTTAAAAAAAATGTATTTTGTTATGAAAATGAGAAAACTTAACTCTCGATACGCCAGCTTGTAAATAAAAAGTTTTCAATTGCATTAGCTCGTTGCTTTTTGCTAAGCATTTGATTGGTTTTTGAACACTGCATTACGGTAGTACACTGTTAAAAAATATATCCAGACGAACCCGTTAAGGAGTTACGAACACAGTTTTAGGAGCTGGCTTCGAGATAAATTTGAAAAAAGTAAATTTTTTTTAAATTGGTTTTAAAAATGTACGTTTAAAACAATAAAATTACTGTTTACTTGTAATTATATCGGACGAGTAGGTTTTCGTTTTGTCTATCAGCTGGCATGAGCAATTTTCCATCTTGTTCTGTCACGCGAAGCTAAGAAAAGAAAAACAATAATTTTATAATCGACGTGGTTTGCCTAGTTCTGGTGAACCTTTTATCAAACATTGATAAATATTGACATAAAAAAAAACAACTTATGACAAGTCATAACAGGGATAGTTTCATTGTGGTAAAGATTTTTGGCAATGAGGCAAAATAAATTTAAACGGAAACGGCAAACGCAATTAAATACACTCATGGACAACTACTGATCTTGTATTTTTTTCCGTCTTTGGGAAGGGGACTTTATTGGCTTGCCAGTTTTAGCGAGCTGCTAAGTTATAGTCATACAAAAAATGAAAAAATACAAACAATTTTTACTGGCCAATGATATCGTAGCAGCTCCGTTTACAAATTAGAGTAACTACTTGATAGTTGCATACGTTTATTAAACGCCTTAACCCATTAAAGGATATATGAGTACCATGATTGTGATTGTAACGTAACAAAAATATTTTTGTGAAAGCATTATACAATTCCAATTTTTAAATATCTATCACATCATTATTAAACCATTGTCATTTTATTTTACAATCAAGCCTTATATCCCTGAAAGCGTTAACGTTTTCCTCAAAGTCAGAACGATGATATGATATTATATGATGATGATTTTATTAAATCTAGACTTTAACGTTATCTTTATAGAGCTTACCAAAGCTTTATAAAGAAGACCTGGTTTCACCACTTGTGGTTTTGAGAGCACCTCGACTTTGACTTTTGTTTGCTTTACGTCAATTTCTCTTGTTTCACCAGCCGTGTATGACGTTAATGTCTCAGTGACGTTTGCAATGACTTCAATTTTGGCGTCACTATTGCCATTCCATGAAAGCTCTCTTCTTACCTCACTCATGAAAATAAAAACGTCCCATTTTCCTTCGAATTTCTGCAAAAATCAATTTTTAGTTCTTGCTTGTTATC
Organism: Diplosoma virens; assembly: GCA_963680785.1. Taxonomy (NCBI): domain Eukaryota; kingdom Metazoa; phylum Chordata; class Ascidiacea; order Aplousobranchia; family Didemnidae; genus Diplosoma; species Diplosoma virens. The sequence goes on from OY796884.1 coordinate 6,748,997, forward strand.
TTTAAGAAAGCGATTGTGTGATAAAAATATAGAACAGGGGGACCAATCGGCGGCTCTTTGGCATTTATTGAATTTTGACATTGATTGAAAGTGATGAATTTTTTCAATAGAGTTCGCAGCAATTAAAAGCGAAGAAAGAGTAAAGTTATTTGCTTGAGGTTTCCGCGGCCCGCACAGAAAATCATGACGGGCCGCATGCGGCGGCGGGCCGTACTTTTCCCACCTCTGATTTAAAAATTCATGCAGAAAAAAAAATTAAAATTTTTGAAGTTTTTCCGAAAAATACGCATTTGCAAATTATTTTATTTTTGTAGATGGATTTATTTGAATTCAGAGTTTATCCGTAAGAACATTACAAACAATGTTTCTTGTTCAATATAAATTACCCTGTTGTGTGTGACATTTATTGTAAATCTGGCAAAGCAATGGTATGTGTGGATGTTGTTTATCTGTCTGGCTTATGTATTCATGTAAATAATGTGGCTCTTTGCAGTAACACAGTAAGAAATATAGCTCTTGGTTCTTGACTGGTTGGTCACTCCTGGTACAGAGTTATATAAAAAGAAAATAAATAACTTTATATACAAACAAGTTATAGTATATAAGCAGACATCACCCAATCAAGCAAAAATATACAGAGAAAAGAGTTTTGGCAACAAAATGTTGAATCTGGCAGAAAACTGTAAACAAAAATTCAATTTGCTTACTTCGCAATTTAAAACAACAAATACTTAAAAAATATAATTTTTCAGCATTCTTTAAAAACAACCTTTTTGTATTCAAATTGGTGAGTTTTAAAATAAGTTTTTGTTGTTTGACGCTAAATATTAATTAAAGCTAAACAGGTAATTTTATGATTGACGCTTTATTGTGCTAACTGAATCTAAGAAATCACAAACTACTGATGTTTGCTTGCTTGCACATTGTGCGCTGAAATAAATTTTTTCGGCCTTTTATCCGGACAATTACAAATATTGCTGGCCAGTTCTAAAACTTTTGAAGGGTGACCAGCAAAAGTAAAAAAGTTGGACCACACCATTCGGTGTGGATACCAAATTATCAAAAATGAACAGCATAGAAACATAAACGCATTTGAAATTAATAGTATAGTTTTAAAAAAGCATTTTTGTTACCATTATCTTTTTGTTAATCACTCTTGGAGGGAAATAAGAAGATCCATATCGATTTTTCAACTCGATTCGTATTCTTGCGTATCCGGACACGGGTTGTCCGAATGTGTAACTGAAGAGAATGTGTAAAAAGTTGCGTTCAAGTGCTTTTGTCGGTGGTCAACTTACTCGGCTTTTACGGATACAGTGAATCCTGGCAATTCCGGATAAATTACCGACGGAGTGGAAAGCTTCACTTGAAATTTGGGAAGTTTGTAGGATTTTACCGTTACGGTGATTTTCTCAACAGTTCCCTAAAAAAATATTTGTAGATTTTTTTACCAGTTTAAAGTCAAGGTAAGTTTAAAACTTTAAAAATCTGTCGTTGTATATTGACTGTAATAAAAAGTTAAAAAGTTAGAATCAATTTTGATTAAAAGATCACCATCAGTTCACAATACTTATTCAAATAGAATCTTTATCTAAAGCATTTTTACCAATTTTGTATTTCTAATTATATATTAATGATTTTGTGCTTTTACTAAATTTTTTATTTAGTTTCATATTCTTAGTATTTCAAGTTTAATACCTCTTAGGAGGATACTATTGCACCTTTGAATGCCAAGTTTGATCAAGTTTTAAACCTGCTGCATATGCAATACTTCAACCATTACATCACACCACGATGTCCTAAAGTATTTTGTGGCCATGAGACCACCTTAAATTAAGCAAAATAAATAAAAATGTCACAAAATTCTAATATTTTTTATATAAGCTATTTTTCTTAACTTTTCTTCTATTTTTTGCTTTCCAAATAAAACTAGATTTTATAGAAAATTAAAAAACTTCCTACATACTTTGTAGGAGAATGTGATAGTCCAATCTCCTTCTAGAGCATTTCTGTTTAATTCAAATTCACTGCCAGCGACACCGCTAGTAAGAACTTTTGTATTCCGCAAAACAGTGTTTCTTCGAGAATTTTCGACGCGATAAGTGACGTTTCCCATCAAAGGTCGAAGGTCGCTATCCAAGCAGAGTGCACGAAATTTTACTTAAAACAAAAATATGTTTGAATTCTCAAAATATCTTTATCTTTCATTATCTTATTATTTTTGTTTAACGTGCATAATAATAAAAGCAGCTGGAGTATTAGGAACACCAGTTGCGACCAAAATAATAAAAAAATAACGTGAACTACATTGTCTATAATTTTTTAACCTAAAGGTTGCTAGTTGAGGAAATACAGCCCTAAACAGAGCCATCTGTTTTTTTGCATCACTTGCACCAACCACAAATATTGCTAGACCATGTTTTTTGGTTTCAAACTTTCATTAAAGACAGTTTAGCTGCCCTAGAATTGTTTGAATAGTTAATATATAAGGAGAGATATTAAATCTAAATCTTAATTTGCTTCAAAAAAGCTTACACAAACTTTGATTTTTTTTTAGGTGAAATTGCTTGCTAGAATTAGTATCAACAATATTACGTGCTATCATTAACAAAATCAGGTGATAACTGTCATTTATACATCAAATCTTGCACTAAAAAAATTGAAAGTTGTTTATTGTTTTAATCTTGATTAGTGATGAAAGTATATGTAATTTGATAAGGATCTCACTTGTTTGCCCCGGCTGATAAATGGCTTTGTCAGTCTGGATCAAGATAGAAAGAGATTTGGAAAGGAATTGGAAATTTCGAGTACAATTGACGAACACAGTTTTCCGGCGTGCATCATCAGTAACACCTTCAACCATCAATTTAAATCTTCGACTTCCTCTAAAATCTCGTGGAACCTTTTTAAAATAAATGAATAGTTTGTGAAAGTCTTGGTATAACTTATGAGAATGATGGCAAAGAAAACAAATTGAATAATAAAACAAATTTAAAAGTTCAATTTTGTTATATATTACAATGATAAATACTACAAATAGGATGTCGGTATTTAGAAGTCGCACTTACCACTCCAAGAATTATTCTTCTGCTTTCGCCTAAAAATTTATACGTTACTTGACTTTGATTTGCTTCTAAACCCACTCAAGTTAATTGCATAGTTAGATATTAGCTTTATAGGTAGAAAGAAAACATAGAATACAAAAATAATCTAGTTTTTTAAAACATTTTAAAGCTTTTTTTAATTTTTTCTGTATTCTGAAAATATTGGGCATAAAAATAAATATGTTTTGCTATAAATTTTAGCTATTTTCATAACTTTTTTATAACTTCTATTTTTATCAAAAAAAATTTAACGGTTAACAAAAACGATGATTGAGACAATGAAAATAAAAAGCTCAAGTAATATTGTTGCAGCATTGATTTGAAGTGATTGCTGCAGGCTTAACTGTTTTGCATTTTACAATATTTAAAAACGAAGAAAAAAGGGTTTTAAAAGCGATATCTCACCAAAGGTAAGTAGTCCGATCAACAAATACAAATTTACAAAGATCACGGCACATATGGCTACATTTTGTTCTCAGCAATATGTTAGCGTCTTGAAGAATGCGTTCTTTTTTTGCTTTACCCAAATAGTATGGCATCACGAACCGTATTAAATACTTGGTTATTGACTTGAAAAGTTATTGTTGGCTACAATTAGTAAATCTAGATATAGATGCATATACGTACTGTAAATGATAGAAATTATTGCAGGAATATTACATGATATGAATAAGTGTGATGATATGAATATAAGTGGTCGAGCAGCAAAGAGCGCTTTCATTTTAAACAACATGGTTTCAAGCTCAAAATCTACTCGCACTATTCTACTGTGTCCTTGGGACAGACACTTTACGGCACTTTTATCTGCTTGTCAGTCTTAGTAAGCAGCTTTAAGTTATGGTCATATCTCTAAATAAAAATTAAAAAACCAAAATATAAATGTAAAATTTCAACAGACAGAAATATCTAAGCATCTCCAGAAGCAGGTTTGGGCAATAGCTGGACAGTTGCTCTATGTATAGCACCTCCATCGCTTTCCTGAGAGTCCAGACGATACATATAGAGATAAAATAAATAAATAAATACATGTAATGATGTGAATGTATGTGATGTTAGAAGTTAAAGGAATTTTAAAAGAATCAATAAAGAATTTGAAAAAGTTTATCGAACTGACCTTGCACCATCCGCTGGGTGGCTCTCATGGTTAGGATGTTGTCATCAGAGGTGAATCGCGCGGTCACATTGATCGGGTTGCGCGATTTGAACAAAGTTACGACGACGCTGACTTCAGATCCCGGTCTCACTTGCTTTGTGACGTAGATGCTGTAGAGCGTGTCTCGACTCGATTGCATTCTGTGAGAGTCATGTCGTCACTCATAGTTAACTCGGGAGCAAAAATCACGTTGTGAGCTTTCATAACTCATATGATACGGCTTGTAATCAATAGAACACAGATTCACGGCTCACTCTGGGCGCGTGTTGCAATGCATTAAAAATAAATAAATAAATAAATTAAAAAGATTTTCTCGCTTCGCGGGCTCAATAAATGCATTACAAAAGGAAAAGTAATTAAAATGTGGATAAGTGGTCAAAAAGGTTTTTTGAAGGTCAGGCAGTTGGCAAAACTAAAGGTCGCCAGCGAAATTAAAAAAAGTGTAATGAAATCGCCGTAAGTGTGGCTTTGGTTAAAACCGCCGTATTGATATCGAACGGGATTAGCACAAAATTATACTAATAATGAAAGTATGTTCGTACAAGAAAGTGACAGCATGATTAAGACCTCCATGATTGTGATCAGCATGGTCTCTGTTCAAAACCTACTTAAGCCATTCTGTTGTGTCCTTGGATAAGACACTTTACAACAAAATTTCAGTCATATCTTTAAATAAAAACTAAAAAAAAGTAAAAAATCTTTACAGTAATATACTGATATCTCTAAAAGCTGGTCGGGGTAATGGCTTGACGGTTGCCCTAAATATAGCGCCTCCAACGCTTTTCAACATAAAAATTTTCTTTAAAACCCTTAAATATTTTTTAAAATGTTAGCTTTTTACATATTAGCAAAATTTATATATTCATCTTTTTTAACATAGATATTGTCTAAATAAAAATCTAAATAACTATCTTTTTCTGTGCTCCTCCCCCAACTATGGCCCGTGACGGGATTTTTAGCGGTCGACCAAAAAATGCCTAGTATTCTAATCTTGTTTATTTAAATTCTTAGTCAACACCCACCTAATCCCAAAGTGGGGTACGCAACATCGGGCTCAGTAATTTATGGTCCTCAATTGGGTCCTGCAACCCGTTGACAAATCAACCCCCATTTGTATCTTCAATTTAAATTAAAGGCATTTTGCGTAAATTTTCGAAAGGGTTTTTGATGGAAAACTCTTTTCGTTAAGCCGAATGTCTTTCTTAGCAAAATTATTTTTTATAAAAACAAAAAGTTGATTTAAAAACATAATGACAAGCTGGAAATAAATAATTTACTTACGGGTCGCTCGGGCAATGATCCCCATTTGAGGCAATGCTCAAACAAAGCAAAGAAAAAAAAGCGCTTAATTTTAACATTTTTTACGTCTGAAAAAAATTTATATTGATAATTAATCTTTTTTTGATTGTAACTAAATATCAAAAATTTCCAATTCACATTGGTTTGGATATAGACAAACAAAATTTAAAATATATTGATATGACAAAGAGCTAAGAAATAAGCAGAAAAAACTTGAAAAACATTTGATTATAAGCTTTTTAGTTCTTATTTCAATAGAATAATATTCAAAGTCTAAGGTTATGATAAAATAAAACCATATTCATTTGTTGAACGGATAAAACAGTAAAGTAAAGTTTTGTTTGCATAAAAAAACTATTAATGCTATGCGCTTGTAGCAAAATGTTTTTATGACCTTTTTACGAAGATCGTATTTCTTCTGTTCGTATAAAATTTACGTTTGTATTAATAATTGATTATTTAATAGAACAACCATCACATCAAATCTCTTAAAGAAATTCAAAAGAAATAGTCTGGCTATTTTATTTTGCAATACCAACAAGTTTAACTGCAGTAAGAGTTAGTTTGCAATGAAGTTAATGAACTTGTTGACTTTGCTTTTACACTGAGCCGGCGATTCGGTGGCGCTGGCTTTTATAAGCGCGACGCGTTTACTCATTTGGACAACAGGAAAAGAAATTTCGAAATCTGTCTAAAAGTCATCGCTTGTTTTCGCTTGCTTTTGATTGGTTGATGTGTAAACAACAATCTTAGACGGATAAAAAAAAGTTTTTAGTAAAGTTTAAAAAAATATGGCCTTTTTAAAAAATTATTTTTAAATATTAAAAAAAGTATGTTTCCGTTTGAATAGATCAATCGAGCAACACCATCCGACACAGCAAATTCAGAGGGATTTGTTTCTTGACTCAGTCAAATTTATTACAGTGTTGCCAAGAGTTGGTCACCATTGCGACAGAGCCACTCTATTGTCTGGGCGCAATATTGCGACTATGGGGAACGAACTCGTGACAAGCTGCGGCCATTGAGACGACTGCGTCAATATCTTGCGGCAATAGACAAGTTCTTTTATTATCATTGACTGTGTGACGTCATAATGTACTGTTATTGAGTCGGAATTAGCGGCGTTTGAATCAGAACAATATGCGGCTCATGAACTCTGCAACAAAAGTTCGCTTCCCGCACAAAAAGCCTGATTTGGTCTTTTACAACACGTGATCACCAAAAAAATTCAAATTGCTTCTTTCTATTGATGCTGCTTTGATGATTGGTGCAAAAATAAAAGCGCGGTTGCAAACAATAGTTGCAATATATTTTATTATGAAATAATTTGCTTTTATTAAAAGATCTTTAGCTGTATAAATTTTGAGAAAATTTCTACTGCTGAGCTGAAAATCAACATATATTTACCACACAATTGTGTAGTAACTAATCAACTTTGCTAATACTGTATCATAAGATTATTTTGGATTCATTTATAAAAACACAAAAGGTTTGGTTAGTTTGCTGGAGCTTGCAGTTAACATGGGATTAAATCATCATCACGTATGTAACAGTCTGTTGGGAAAATTTTATTAAGTTTTCAAAGTTTATGTTTTAATAATTATGAATTACTTTTTTGTAAATAGTCTATACGTGTTCTTGTGTGTTGCTATTTTTTTGACTAGTTAAAAATATTTATTCAAAAAATCAAAATCCATTTCACGTAAATGAAAATTTTTTATACTTTGCCAAAGTATGCCTCATATTGGTGGAATGGTTTTAAATTTCTAAAATTAGCAAAAGCGATTAATAAAAAATTTCCCACGAATAGCTTTTGGCATCACAACTGTGTAAAGTTATTTTCACAAAAACATTTTTTTGCTCCGGAATATTTCCAAGTTCTATTTATAAGCTTGATCGCGTTTTGTTATTTTGCGTAAACAACAGATTTAAAAACAAGAACTTGAAATGCAAGGTTCTGTGCGTCAGCGGTTTGATGAAACAACGGCCACCGCGAATGTAGCGATGAAACAATGCTTGCTACGATATTGACGACGATTGAATGTTTTTAAAACCTTTTCTCTTTAATTGCTATGTTTTCAGTAGCGAGTGCAGCGACTTGTTATCTTTGCGCCCGGTGTTTGCGACAAGTTCGCCAATAAGAGAATCGGCTTCTGTGACGTCAAAATTAAACCTTTAATTTTAATGTTTGCGCTTTTGAGCGGTGCCAAGGATTCGCCGAAGCGATCTCCAAGCAACACTTTCGAGAAATGTTTTGAAGTGCTTCAAGACGGGTTCCGAGACATACGGTGCGATTAACTTTTGCAATCTTCGACAAAGTTTATTAAAAAAAACAAGCTGAAATGCCGGGGAATATAATTATTCTTCGTGATGCGGTGTCTATCAAAAAGCAATACTTTCTAACCTTTGTTCGTGGGCATTTCATCAAGTTTGATAATTTCTAATTTTGGTGTTTTGTTGGTGTCAATTTATTAGACGACAATTGCTCCCAAGTCACTCAGAAGAATCGTAATTGTTTTATGTAACCAACCTCAAGTTCAAGTAACAAAAGAATAAAAATTTTTTTCATCCAGGTTAAATAAAGATTCATGAAGCTTGGGCTGAAAATTCAAAAAGTTTTTTAAGTTTATTCAAGCTCAGCAAAGACCGCATGTTGAAAAAATGTTGGAAAGAACTTGTAGGAAAGCTTTAAACGATTAAAAGACATTCGTGACTCAAAATTGTATTTATAGCGGGATAAAACGTGATATTTTAATCGCATAATTTAGGTTTAGCAAGGTTGGCTGAGGAAGAATTTTTATATAAAAATAAGTTAGCTTTGCCGCTTGCTAAAGCAAAGCTAACGGCAATCGCTTAAGAAGCAAAGTATACTGTATATAAATAAATCTGATTGTTTTAGCTTCTTTGTCACTAATCGGTCTTCTTCTCTTAAGCGTTTGCTTTTAATGCAGAGTTTTACAAACCGGTAAATTTTGCAGAAACTCTAAAAAATTAATGAGAAAACTACCAAGGCCCTTTTTTGTAGGGAACCAACGTTGTCTGAAACTTGCTTCTAAACCATAACAATTTAGCTTTTTTTAATAGAGTTTCTTCCATCGCTCAAATCCAGCTATGTCCGACTTTTTATCTAACGGACCAAATTACACTTTGACTAAGTTTATCTTCGTCACAAAGTGAAAGCACCATGAAAATCATTTAAAACCTTAAAAGGGCTTTAGTAAGAGTCCAAACTTAACAGCTTCTGCTTTTCTTAAAGACCAGCTATAGCTTTCTTAAAAGGGAGACATGGGACAAGAAATAACAACAATAAACAGTGGTTGGCCATGTTTAGAAGATTAATACCTTGAGCAACAAGTAAAAACTTTTTTCGTCAAAGGTCTGTTTATCACTAAAGTTAGGCGTACTTCAAGTGTACTCAAAGTTAAGTGCACTTTAAACTTTAGAGCCAATTCATTTGACTTGAACGTATATTTGCAAAGCAATCACCCGAATTGGAGCTCTTGGCCTAAAATTGTGATTGTGCAATTATTTTGAGGGTTCGCTTCCCCAGCGTTTTATGGAGAGGTCCTGGAATAACTGCTTTGCTCTAAAAGCATTCCTGTTGCAAAACAATTATGACTTTTTATAGAAATCAGAAAGATAAAAGAAAATCACTGGTTGCATATGAGTAAGTTCTGGGCCCCACACAAATACCAAGTGCAGCGCAGGTAAACGTTTTGGCTTAAACGACTTTTTTTGTCAAATTGCACCAACTTTTTCTCTAACTGTTCTGACAAATTTAAATTGTCGGCATATGTTACAAGAAACCTGGAATTCAGGGATAAAAGCTAAACATCACTTCGAATTACTTAGGAGACTTTTGTTTAAGTATGATTTTTATAAAAAGTTTTATAACTTTATTCTGCGACTAGTCTTAATTTTTAAAAGCATAACTTTTGGCTGTTTATTGAACAGATTAGAATGAATTTTTAATTATGATCGTTATTTACTAAAATTTTAAACGCAAGTTACACTTTTCTCTTGCTTTAGGCCAGGGTTGGCGAACCTTTGTTATAGGGCGGGTCAAAATATGACAGTTTTTTAAAACTTACATTAAGTGGGTCATTGGCTAAAAAAAGTGGAAGACTAAAAAAAGGTCTTCACCAGTGATGGATATTCAAATTTAGGGGCCCGAGGCAAGAATTTCAAATATTGCTGTTCTCTAAAAAAAAGAGCTTTGATGTTGCCTTCCACTTTTTTCTCCAAAACTCATAATGTCCTCTAAAAAAAAAAGGTCTTCACTTCGATTCCATCTCTGATTTCCCTATTTTCCTCCCAAAATGAAGGTGTTCTCCAAAAAAAAGGTGCTTACCTGAAATCAGTCTCAGATTCCCCACTTTTTGTCCCGAAATCATAGTGACCTGTAAAATTTGATAAAAAACGAGAAAAAAGGGGTCTTCACAACAAATCTGTCTTCGGCTTCTTCCAAAATTGACAGGACAGAAGGCTTCAAAAAACACTGCGCGGGCCATTCAAAATCTTTACGCGGGCCACGGGTTGGACGCCCCTGGTCTAATCCGTCCTAAGTTAATGTTGCAGACTAAAACTGCCAGAAATGTCAGAACATCAGGTGGGTCATTGAATTTCAACTAGTGGGTCACAACGTGACCCGCGAGTCAATGGTTCGCCATTCCTGCTTTAAGCACAAAGCTTATTCTCATAGAATTATTTATTGCAATGATAGATGTAGGCGCAAATTGATCTAAAGATGCAAATACAAAATAATCTTAGTATTTCGCAGTATGCAGCACTTTTTTTGGAAAACAACACAAGCAAGAGCAATTCTAAAAAATAACTTCATAATTACTTTTTAGAGATTGACATAGCGACAGCATGAAGAGCGTACGATTAATTGATTACTTGAAACAGATTTTTTTAATAAGTAAAAAAGTAATCTTTAAAATTCTATACAGAAGTCCAACACGTAAAAAATTTGTTTTAAAAAACAAGCCTGCGACTAAGCATGTGAGTTTGCTGCAATCTTGTAATTAGTTTAAATTGCTTAAAAATATATAGTAATATTCTATGATTTTTGTTCGCGCTTTTTCGAAGTCAGATATAAACAGTTAAAGCATTTTTTGGCTTACTTTTGTTTTAAGCTTAGTATCTGGACAAAAAGCAAAGTAATTACGGCCCAAAGTCAATTGCTTTTTAAAAAATAATCTTTTACTCATCCTCAATAAAAAAGACTCGAGATAAATTAAAGGTTGTGAAAGAAGTCCAAACTCTTGAAAGTTAGAGAGTTTATGATATTGATCTGTTAGATAAACTTCAAAAACGAATGCACGGTTAATGGCATAAACCTTGTCAAATCGTGAGCAATTGCCTTCAACTGATCTTGAAGAAAAGGACAAAAATGCTTTGAACTTCTACACTAACGTCATTTTGCACACATTTAATTGACTTTAAAGAGACTCAAATTCTAAAAACTTTTTTCGGAACCTAAGCTGTGTGGTAGAAGACAAAAGGTTTAAAATTATTGATTATTCTCACTGACTTGAAATCAAGCATGTGTTGGATATCTTTGTATGATTCGCTTTCTTGTTTTTTTTTAGTAACTTTAATCTATGCTTAACTGATCTATATTTTGTGTGCAGTTTGAAACGGCTATATGAATAGATGAATATTTGCTTTTGACGTTTCAATCAATTTACACATGTTTCAATATGCACGATTAAAAAATGTAGTTATTAAATTAATGACTACGAAAGCAATCAATAAGATTTCTACAAACATTTTCTTTGTCAAGAATTTTTATAAAGGGACTTAAAATGTTAATGTGTTTTTGTTGTTACAATCACTAAATGCCCGTTTAATGCCGCCACTAAATTGTAACAACCGCTAAATGAAGCGAAAATGATTGCCGGTACGTTATAACTCGTAAAAGATCAGCCTTTGATTGCATTATCATTAAATGTTATTTTACTGTGTTATGTGATTATGAAACCAAAAAAGAACAAAAAATTATATTTGTTGTTTATTTTATGAGGATTTTTTCAAATGTCAGTAACGTGGTTGGTGGTTAGAGGGCCGTGATTGTGGTCGACATGGTCCGACATGGTTTCGGTTGAAAATCTATTCGCACCATTTTGTTGTGTCCTTGGAAAAGACACTTTAAGGCACTTTTCCTGTTTGGTGGTCTTAACAAGTAGTTCCAAATTTCAACAATATCTGAATAAAATTAAACAAACAAAATAAAAATAATAAATTTGCAACCAGACAGCAATACCTTCACATTACCAGAAATGGGGGTAATTGCTTATATATTAGCATCTCCGTTGCTTTCATGCGAGTCAGGAGATAAATATAGAGATAAAATGAAAATGAAATGAAATGACAATTGTGTGTACTTTAAAATTGGTTGCAAAATTTTTGGATAAACCTGTTTTTATCTCTGTAATTCGACTTTTGTTGTACGAACTACTGATTATTTGGATCCAATAGATAACAGAACAAGTATTTGTTGGAATATTAAGTAATTCTTCAAACCTGGATTTTGCGATATCGCAGTACTAGTGTTGATTGATTGAATTTTACAGTTTTTTCAAATATATAACCAAGTTTATTTTAACCAACTTGCCTAGCAGACATAAGTATCTCAGCGTGGTGTTCTGGCAAATTTGCTCTCACACAAACACAGCTAAATTCTGTTCAATTCGAACTCAAATAATAAAAAAATATTTTTTTCCTTTTTTTATTTCTCTTTAAGTCAACAAAAAAGTTTTTTATAAGTTTGCAAAAATCCTTTTGCTGAAATTAAGTTGGATTGTCGTTTTATAGAACTTATTGCGCAATTCAAATGCGTCAATTTACAGAGCAGCAAAAAATCATTCGTCCTTGCAAGTGCACTTTTTACATCCTTATTGCGCCATACCCGACATAACTCGATTTTCGTTGGAGCTAATTTGCTTTCTAATCTTTGCTAAAAAGTCATCAGGGTTAGTTAGAAATGTGACAAATGTCGCTCATTGTAATGTGAGCCATAAAATGTAAAAAATACAGTACAAATAAATATCACAGGAAATGGAAGTTTGCTAAATGTCACTCTAGTTGATCACGCTTTAACACATAAATAAGTACATATCTTCCTTATCGACTTTTCAAGTTGGTTTGCAGACGATTTTAGAGAAAAACAACGCTTTGTGTTGATTGCAACAGCAAGATAACCTGAAAGCATTAAAAATTAAATTAACCTTTTGAGATAGAGTATGAGTTTTATGCACTAATCAAAATTTCTGTACTTGGCATTTCCTTCAGCAACATTAACGAAAAAATCGAAGCGCGAAAGTACATGTAGGTTGATGAAATTATTTCCTTTAGACGTAATTGAACAAGTTTATTTGAAGAAGACAAAATATTGAGTTCTTAAGTAAAAATTTTTTCAGCTGATTATGAAACATATATTTTGCAATCTCACTTTTGAAAGTTTGTATGCAGCTTCCTTGATTTGTATAAAGTATGGATTACCAGCCTATGGCACACGGGCCGAATCAGATATCCGAAACTTTCCGAAAATCTTTAAAGACCAAAAAAAGTTATCAATGGAAGTTCGGGTATAATTTTTTGTTAAAATTTAAGCTTTTTTCCCGTAACTTAATTTTTTTTAAACTTAAGATTACTTTTCTGTGACTAAATTTTGAACGTAATCTGGTCAGTATATGGTATAAACACTGAATTGAAACCTGAAACATAGTTTACTATTCTAATCGTATTATTTCAACAATTTAGAAAGAAGATTGCAAGGAGCCGACCACCAGAAAACTTTTTAAGTCGTCAAAGGCTTCACAAGTTTTAATATTTGAATAACATTAAAGAAAAATAATAATAGGTTAAAAGCCTCTTGCACTAGAACTTGCGCCTGACTGTAATTTCTAGGATCTTTCTGTTTACCCTTCTTTCGTTTAATGTTGGTTTGGCTTGTTTTATTGCGGTAGTACTGGGTTTTTCGAAAGTTTTTGATTTTAAAGTTGCATTTAAATTATTCTGAACAATGTCAATCTCTAAACGTTTTCACTAGGTAAGAAAAAAACCCGGTTGTTTTGCTGGTTATGAGTATGTTTTAATGGTAGAAACTTCAAGTAAAGAATAACAATAAAAATTTGCCCGTATAAAAAAGCATAAATTGAAAGAAGTAGAAATTGCGATTTATTTTTTAATTAAAAAGCTGCGACTATAGATTCTGAAAACCTGTTAAATGCAAACCAACACGTGGAAATTTCCATGACACAAACTGGTGACGCAAAAAAAGATTGTTTTCTATAATTTTGATGTAGGAAATGCAGCACACTCCAGCAAGAACTGGCAATTCCCCAATAAATACCGGTTCTTATTTAAAGGGGTTTGTGACAAAATACCGAAAAACGTTGAGTTCCATGAAAAATGTGTTTTTCAACGGTTCGCTGGCACAGAAACATTCTGCTCGTTTAATGGCATTTTTAAAAGTTTATTATAAAACACTCTTTGGCATTTAGAGCAAGTTAATTGCTTCAGTTTAATTTATTGCTCATAAAATGCGACATAAACTGTCCGTCTGCTAAATGAATGTATGTAAGTTTTTAAAACTCCAACAAAAACAAAATTGTTAAACTTAAAAGAAGGTATCAAATAAAACTAAGCTTTTCTAATAAGCATATCGTTTCAGTTATAAAAAATGTAGAAAAAGATGAAAGTTTGTGTAACTATCTTTTTTTAAATAAAACCTTTTTTGTAGGTCAGCAGAAACGTTTAGTTTTATTATAACAAAGGCATTTTTAAATTTTTTTCAACAAAAGGAAACATTTAGATCTAACTTTACAATTGTTTTTCGTTCAAAGCTTTTTCATCAAATCAGTTTTTATTCTTGCAATCTTAAATCAAATCGTTAAACATTATACTAAAAGTTTTTTTACCTAACCCATTTCAAACTTTTTTTAATAAAGTAGCCGATGAAATTGACAGATATTTTTAGTTATTAAGACAAAGAGGAAATGAGAAAATCAAAAAAACCAAATTTAATGGTGCACACAGTTATATGGTACAAACCAAAATTTTTATTCTTGTTATAAAGCTTAAAGACACAAACCCAGTTGCTTCCATCAAAAAGCAAACGTAATTAGACATATTTTAGGAAATCCAAATAGTTTTTTTATTTTTGAGCATGAACCTAACCGTAATATTAATTAAAGTTCTGTTCGTTTATATGTATTGATAATTTTCTGGATAAGCTACAGTTGTTTGTTTTGTTGCTATAAGTTTTTAGTCTTCTTTTTGCTTTTACGTTAAAATTTCATGAATTTTACATTTTTAAAATAATAAGTTAAATTACTGTTTGAAACGTCAAAAATAAACAGAAATTTCAGCTTTTCATTTTTTTTAAACTGTTAAATCGTTTTGGCTATTACATTTTGAATATATTGGCAGGGTGGTCGAGTGGTTAAAGCGCCAGGCTTGTGACCAACACGGTATCGGCTCAAAACCCACTCACGCCATTCTGTTGTGTCCTTGGGAAAGACACTTTACGGTAATTTCCTCTGCTTGGTGGTCCTGGCAAGCAGTTCTAAATTACGGTCATATCTCTATTGAATTACAAGCGGACAGTAATATCTTGGCATCTCGGGAAGCAGGTCGGGGTAATTGCTTGCTCTATGTATTAGCGCCTCTGTCGCTTTCCTGCGAGTCAGGAGGATATATATAGAGATAAATAAATAAAATAATAAATAATATCGTTAGTTTAAAAAAATAAATATTACAAAATGCAGTATTTACAGCACATGAAAAATGTTTTTTAGAATTATAATTTCTTCAAGAAGTTATTTAAAATTTTTTGCATTTATTTAAAATTGCACTCTCTGGTTTTGTTTGACTACTTAAAGTCAGCCATTTTTTGTTAAATAAAAGTAATTTGATAAAAAATAAACTTAATTTTTTTTTACTTGTCAATACTATTAAACATCTAAAAAAAAGCTCAAGAATTCTTATACACGCTTTGACACTGGCAAGATTTTCAGTAAAATATTTGTTTGGTCTTATCGAAAGTACAAGTATTTGCGGAAAGTTTATTATTTTTTTAATCAACATTCAGAAATTTAACAATGCATAAAGACACAGAAGGATAAGACGGACAAAAACTAAGGTTAAACCTCACATTTACGCAGTTTGATATTCATATGATTAACATCGCTTTGGCTGAGCTACTGTATATGATTAATGCCAAAAGCGATTAACGTGCTTTTACAGTTGTGGAAGCGAAGAATTGGTTGGCAACTTGCCAAGTTGCTTGCTGCCCAGACACGAATAAGTCGAACAACATGCGATGCGTTGGCTTTGACGTCAGTATCGCGTTCGTCGCTTGATTGATAACGTCACTCTACAACAATTCGCACTTACACCAGAAAAACTTTTCTTTTATAATTTAAAAAGTTTTTGTGTCAACCACCATTTTTTGATAAATATTTACGCCGAATTGATTTTATTTTTTATCTTCAAAAAAAAAAAAAAAACTGCTGCTGTTGGGATTCAATTGCTCTTTTTTCATATTTAAACTTTTTACTTCAATCTTTAACTAAAAATGGATTATTTTTTATAAAACCTTTTCGAATGATAAAGAAATTATTTGCAAATTTACGAATTGCATACCAAATTTCAAATTATTCCAAAAATACTTATTTGTAAGAAGTCGTAGCAAATATGATTATTATCCCGCTAAATTTAAAAAAAACTGCAGCGATCGCTAAATCAAAAAAATAAATTCTATAAGATTTAATAAGAAATATTTTGGCTGCGATTCGAACCCGCCCTACAAAGATTGATGACTCATAAGCTCCAAGTAGTTGGATAGAAACTTTTTATTTTTTCCGACTTCCTGCATTACCGTTCTGTCGAGAATAGATGTCAGATAAAAATACTTTATTATAGACTTTTTTCTTGCGTCTTTATATCGACTTTAACTTGATATTTAACTCAACGAAAACAAACATTTGATAGGTCATTTGCCATAATCCAGTTTAAAATATAGATTTTTATGATGAAAAATTTTTTCGAACTTTCCGATAGACAAAACATTTCATATTTTCTACTCCTCAGGCAAAAATATTTCATAATTTTCACCTATTTTAAGAAAAGTTACAAACAGATTATTAGGTTGTTGTGAAAAATAAATGGGATTATATGCATATGAAGATAGATTTGCTACCATGTTCAATGTGGCAGTGATTTTCTTTTTTATTTAACTGAACAGCACACAATTCACCAACCTACCTATTTGAAGAAATCACCTGATGATAATCTGATGATAAACTAGAACCATTCATTATTTTTTTATTTCAAAACTGAATTGCGTAGTAAAGAAAAAAATAAAAGAACGCTATAGACCTGTTCACCCTAAAAAACTTTACAACAAAAGCTATTGACAAGAACAAAATTTCCTGATTTTTCTGACTTACTAATACCACCATGTCTCAAATGCAATTTGTTATCCGAAAAATTTTACAAACACTATATTCAATTGCTCAAATTAACAAAAATGTAGCCTTTGCGTTAATTAAAAAGTTTTTATTTTTAATTCATCTTTATTTATCCTTCTGATTCGCAGCAAAACATCTGAGTAGCTGGTCATTTGATGTTGACCAGATTCTTGCTTTTCATTTCAAGCAAAGCTACGTTGTAAATAAGCATTGCGAAGTACAAACCCAGTAGGATATTTTTTGTGAATTGTCTTTCCCAATGTCACATCAAAAGTGACTCAAACAAACTGAGCATTAAACTCGCGTCCTTCTGCTCGTACGTCAAAGTTAATAACTTAGTTAATAATTTTAAAATCGAAGTTAATAACTCGCGTTATCACACTAAGCTATAATGCTAAAATATCCTACAAACAGAAATTCACATAAAAATTCCTAATATCCCCTGTAAAGGGTCAGTAAATTATTTTTCTTTTGGTCTGCTAATCTTAAGGCCACTATTGCTAAAGTAAAGTTCCTAAGATGGACAATTCTTGAAATTTACAAGTGTTTTGTGCTTTTTTGATACACTGTTATTTTAAGAAAGTTGCCAACAACTACTTCCAAACTCAGCTGTATCAAAAGAAAAAATAGGAAGTAATACTTTTTTGCCTAAATTTTATTGACGTCGGCCCGAATCATGATCTTGTGACTTTGGAAAAATCGAGACAGCATATCACGCATTTTCGTCCCAAAATTTTGGCAAATAAAAAAAAATAAAAAAGGTTATCACTTTAAAACTGTGTTTGATTTCTTCATTTTCGTCCCAAAAATTTACTGATCCCTAAAAAAGAAAAAAAAGGCAATTTTAAAACATTTTTTTTAAACTGTAGCCAATTTCACTTTAAAACTGTGGCTAATTTCTCCATTTTGGTCCCAAATATCTAGTAGTTTTTAAAGGTTAGGGGTAGGGTTAATGGTTTCTCTAAATCTGGGAACTTTATCTTGTGCAAGTGGTTTGATTTTGGTGCACAAAAAAAATTGTTTTGCCCAAATAATTATTTGTCGCTACCCGAAAAATTATAATTTTTTCTAAATTTTTGAAACTTGGAGGGAGCATTGCTCCATGTTCCCCTCATTCGACTATGCTTTATTTTTTTACACTCATTCGACTTTTGTAAACACTCCGCATAGCCACCTTATCTCTAGTCTACTCAGCAGCTGAGTAGGCTACTGTGCGCCAGTCTGGTGTCGCAGTGCTCACACTCGCCTTATCGACAGTGTCTTGAACAACGTCTTGTGCATAGTTACTGGATGCCTGCGTCCCACTCCAACGAATCACCTACCTGTACTCTCAGGCATCCAGCCAGCTGAGCTTCGCCGAATGTGGCGACACACTCGTTGGCTCACCACGGATCTCTGGACCCCGATCATATCTTGTATAATCTTTTAAGTGGGTCCTCAGATACTCGCCAAGTGGTACTAAGATCCAGATGCCCATTTGTGCCAGCTGCGCGGAATCTTTAGGACAATCTTGCCAGACTTGGCATCCGCGCTTCTACGTAAATGGAAAAATCACAAATGGAAAACGGAGCACTGTGAATGTGCTTCCAGGCTCCGTGCTTTTGTGCCCGGGACCGGTGCCAGGCTTGTTGGGATGGGCTTACCCAGACCAGCTTGGGTTAAGCTCAACCGCCTGCGGACTGGTTTTGGATGATTCCATTCATCCATGCACAAATGGGGTCTCGCTCCTTTACCGAATTGCGAGTGTACCGCCTCTGAGCAAACCGCAGACCATGTAGTAATAGCGTGCCCTATACATCGGGCATTACATGGAGGACGAGGTCTGACGGTTTTGGATGACGAAACTTGATGCTGGCTTAATAACACCACTGCCAGCATTTGATTCAGGCAGTACAGCAGCCTGGGGTAGTAAATGGATCTCCAGGTCAGACACAAACAGGCCCCAGTCCTGCTTGTGTTTGACCTGGAGTGGATACCCTTCAAACGACGACGACGACGACGACGACGACGACTATGCTTTCAAACACTATTTTCAAATTGGCCAAATTGTTTTAGACGATGGAAAAACTCAAAAAAAGTTCCTCAATCATAAATGTCATTTTATAGATATTGCAACATGGTGAACTTTTCAAAATATTTGCTACATGATTGGAAAGTTTTAACCAAGACCTGCAGAAAAAAAGCTAAATAATTTTTTGGATAAGATATTTTTAGTTCATTCAATAATTTTACAAATTAAATAGTTTGTTTTTATTTTCCAAAAATTGACCTAAAAACTTTTTATTGTAAAGTTGTCGTAGTCGGCAGCGTGGTCGAGTGGTTAACGCACCGGACTGATGATCAACATGGTCTCGGTTCAAAACCCACTTGCGCCATTCTGTTGTGTCCGTGGGAAAGACACTTTACGGCACTTTCCCCTGCTTGGTGGTCTTGACAAGCAGTTCTAAATTACAGTAATATCTCTACTAAATTACTAGCGGACAGCAATATCTTGGCATCTCCGGAAGCAGGTCGGGGTAATTGGTTACCCTATGTATAGCGCCTCCGTCGCTTTCCTGCGAGTCAGGAGGATAAATATAGAGATAAAAATAAAAATAAATAAAGTTTCTTATTGTTTTTTATAATTGTTTATGAATAATTATTGGAATACAATTAATATCGTTTTTAAAAAGTCACATTTTCTTGGTAATGAAAAAGCGTTAAAAATCAAAGGTTTTAGAAAAATAAGTTCGCTTAGTGTTTTAGCAAACCTTCTAAAGCCCTAAGTTATCTGAAACATGTATAAAATATCACAGAATTTTTATAAAGATAAAAGCTGTTTTTAAATACACTCTTTTTACAATATTTAGCTCGCAAGTTCAAAAATTAAATTGGAGTACAACTGACGCTTATCGCTCAAAAATCACTGAAAGTTACGAGCAACAATTATTTCTTCACAATTGAGATTGTCCAGCGCACAACTCAGGTTTTCATTAAAGAAATGTTTGAAACTTAATTGTTTTTCAAAAATAGACTTGAGCGAGAATTTTTTGCAACCTCGAAAAAGCTTTAAATGTCTAACAAGATATTAAGGTTGCTCATATCAGGCCTCGGTCGGAAGCGAAACCGACTAAATAAGAACGTAAAATAATTTTTTTTTTATCCTAACAACAATATCTTGTCAGCTTCAAAATAGCTTGACGGTATACTAAGTTAAACGTCTCCAAAATTTTCCTGTACGTTGGAAGGCTAAATAGATACGAATAAAATAGAGACAAAACGACTTTTAATTTAAGTAGAAGACTTTTTCTTTTTTTTGCTAGCAGTTGATTTTTTCCACAATAGTACAGCCCCAGAGTTACAAAATCTGAGTCGAAGTTGTCAGCGTTCTTTTCACCTGGCCCTTAAGAAACGTTTGTTGAGCAAAGGATTAAAACATCAAAAATAAAACCATTGTTTTATTGACGAAAATCTTTAATTTTTTAGTTAAACAGATCAACGTTTTCCCATGGCTATTGCTAATTTGCTGATTTGAAAGTCTAAGTTTAGTCCTGAAAAGACTTAACATAAATTTATGTCATGGATATGATCACTAAATCTTCATTGACTAATAAATAAATGCAAAACCAAATTGGCCTGCAAGCGTTTTTGTTCCTGTTGATAGACACGATAGTTTATTGTTCTAAACTTCTTTGTTGGTTTTTACTTATTCGTTTAGTGTCAATTATTTTTGGATAAGCTATAACTTTGTCCATAATGATGTAATGATTTTGTTGATCACGGCGTAATTAGCTCACCAAGCAGAAGTACAATGTGACCTCATGCATGGCTAGTTGAAGTAAGTCAGTTAATTTTTGACAAGTTGCAAAAAACTTTATCATATTGTATCCTTAAACCAACAAATATAAGACAGTGAATAATGGGATAAAAGGATGTATGTTACAATTAATAACTATTAAATCAAGGAAATGTAGAGAAAAAAAAATGATAAGTCTTTCAAAATGTTGCCTTTTCCACTACGAGCGCGAAACGGAGTATTCTTTGTTTCTTTTATTGATTTTTTGCTTCGCTTAGCGCTCGCTTAGATTTCAAGCGCGGAAAAAAGTAAAAAAATCAATAAAACAAATAAACGAGCCCTTAGTCTTGACTTTCATGCCGTAGACATGCAAAATATGTTGGTCTTGTTCATTTACGAGTATGTCTTCGGCCCGTAGAAAAAATATAATTAATGGCAATTTATTCAACCAAAATATCAGAGATATTTATGACTTATAAAATACACATTTATACCTTGCCATCACTGCCAAAAATTGTTGAATGTTATTTAAATCCTCGGAAAAATACTTGAGTATTAAAGTTATAGCAACTTTATGCGTATAAAAACGTTATATTGTCCGTTTTAAATTAAAATAAATTAAAATTGCCCGCGTCGTATCCGAAATATGAATAACTGCACAACCGTGTGAGTAAGGCTTTCGTCATAATTTGCTTCCCTTCAGCCTAATGACTTAAATCGTTTTGACGATAGCTGAACATTAAGGTTTTGGTACATAACTAGGCTTTACGCAAACAAGTTTAAATTTCAGAGTTATGTTTGTGTTGCAGTGCAATAGGAGTGAAACATATTCCGGAAAAAATTTTGTGAATGCCATTTTTTTGAAATTTTTATTTTCTCATTTGTAAAAGTTTTTATTTTAGTTGCTTTAAATAACCATCATGAGGAAATTTTAGAAATTAAAATCAAGAATTTGATTTTTTGTTAAAAACGATATTTGAATGGCAAAATGTAAAGTATCTTAAGCATTATTTTGGTCGATTGATTAAAGTCTAGAGTAATAGTTCAAAAATAAAATATCAACATTGTAATGGTTATGGTTAAGCTACACAAAATATTGTAGACGGCTTAGATCTTCGTTTAACAGAAAAGTCTGATTAAATGACTCACAGTGCAGTTTGCAGAAGTGAATGCAGTTGCAAGTGGAATCATTAGCCAGAATCGAGACTAAAATAATTTTTTGTGGTTAATATAAACGAAATTTTTGCTGCATCTAATCTTTGGTATCAGCTTACATGACAATCAAAATTCAATCCGCTTAAAAAGGGGCAACAACTAGAAAAACTTAAGAAATACTATTGACTTGTAAGAAGCCCTTGCTTTTTTCTTTTAATAAAAAAAAATAAATGTCAAAGCTTTTAAACTTGATAGAACGAAGTTTTTTAAAAGCGTTAAATGGTTTTTCTGTCATTACCTCAGAATATTAACTATACATTGTAGAGATTCTTAAACACATTTGTTGAAAAAAAATTATTTGTTGATGCAAAAACAGTTAAATTCCATTTTGAAGTTGTATGTGTGAGCCTATATATTTATTTAACAAATACTTGTACTTACCGATATCAAAAATAACTTTAATTATTTTTGTTCAGTTTATGTTAATGAATAGCATTTAACGTTTTCTCAATCATTCTTATGCTCTCCTCGAATTCGCTGGATGTTTCTAGCGTCTCCTCTATTACCAGAACATTTATTATCAAAATCACATTAGAAAAAGAGTAAAAATTTTTTCCCCTAAAAGAAATTTACGTTTACTTATAGGAGTACGCGGCTAGATCGAGCAACAGGCAGTTGTAGAGTTCGAGAAAAATAACATTCAAAAATATACTTTGTTTTTACATTTTATAGTAATGAGAAAATAATGAATCACATAGCTTATGATTCCACAAGTACTTGAACAGCGTCAATGCCTCTCCACAAAAAACAATTTAAAACTTTGCGACTTGAGTATTTACGTTATTAGGGAAGATTTGTAAACCGTATTCTTATTTACTAGCTATTCATAAAAATTCTTAGGTTGCTTTGTTTGGCAGTAACCATAATACAATATACTCTAGCAGAAGTGTATTAGAACTTTAAAAACGTAAAAATATTTTAAAACTTTGATATGCTTCATAGCTAAAAGTTACGAAAAGAAAATTGGTCAGAATTATTCATTATAAGATCATTAAACACATCACATTTCAAATTGATGTTAAGTGCTGCGATAATCATTCTTATACTGAGTGAAAGAGGTTTGGTGTTCATTTATATTTTTCTTGCTTAAAAAAGCTTTCTTTTTAACTTATTCATTGACAATTGTATTATTAGAGTTTGGTGAAAACTGAAATCCCTAATGTCAATCAATCAATCAACAGTTAAACAGTTTGTTTATTAAATAACAGATATAGAAACGGTCTTATGCTGTGCTCAAAAAACTAAACATAAGCGGCACAAATGTGAGTTATTCAATCAATGTCACACGTCTTACCTTACAGTTTACATATAAATGGTAGTAAATGAATATTTACAGTAATGCACAAATGTTTTTAATTTTCACTTAAGATTATCCTGATAACTGAATAATGAAAACGTTGTAAAAATCAGCCGTAAATTATTTATAGAATAATGCCTAACTTGCCAAAATACATATATCATAATTTACCAAAATATATGTATATTAAAAACTAACTATGTGAAAGAATTAACACAAACATTTTATTGTCGAATATGTTTTATGAACAATTTATTTTATTACTAAGAGAAAATTAAGCAAAAAATGACAGTAAATATAACAAGCATTAACATGCAGTACGGTTATGTAAATTGTGTGGTGCTTGATAGGTATCTTCATCGAACATGTGGTGCCTTACACAAAGTGAATCCAATTTTAAATAGATTTTCGGTAAACAACAAGGTTTTTTATTTTTATATGTACGGCTGATCTGCCTGAGGACATTTAATAATAACATAAGAGTGAATACAAATAGTCTTTTCATTAAAGGACTGAGAAGAATATGAGCTTTGCAATAAGAAGCGATTAAATTGTAAATTAAATGTTTTAAATATTTTTGTTAGTATTGTTTTATTCTAATGCGGCTTTACTATTACAGTTTGTTTCTTTGTAATCTGTTGATAGGGTTGTTCAAATTTAGTTTTTTTCTAGATTTTAGTCTTTATCAATTAACCTAAAATATTACAATTGCAATGTCATCTTTCCGGTGGCAGGCGTTGCAACTGCTGCTAGCGTTGACGTTATGGTCCGTGAAGAGAAGCTCAGCCACTCTAATGGCGTAAGTAGAATCTGTTTAACATTAAGAGTGGGTCTGTTTAACATTAAGACAATTTTTGAGCAGAAAAACTGCAAAAAACTACTGTAGCAACGATATGTCTTTTTCAGAATTAAAAATCTATTCGAAATAAAAATCAACCGTAGCACTTCGGCTCTAAGTGTTTCTGCAACCGGTTTAAGAAAACAATTTGAAATCTTTTTACCAAAATTTTCTGTTATACTAACCTATAAATATTGTAAAACGAAGTGAGACGAAAGCGTTTATAACGCTTTGTTTGATATTTTTTTTAAAAATAAGTTTATTTTATGAAAATTCATATAAGCATTTTTTGAGTCGACTCAGTTGCTATTGGAAGACCAGGTTTTTCACTTTTGCAGAGGAAATCCTCTGGTCTACACAATCTACGCCGCGAAAACGATCCGCCCTGGATTCGATATCACATTAAGTGCTTCAATCGTCAACTCCGAGAATCCAGTGTTTCTGATAAGTACTTTTCGTTCTTCGGATGGTCAAGTGATGTTTCAAAATGAAACAAGAATTCAAAACGGTAAAAACATATTTTTTACAACAAAAAATAATAAACAAATTTGTACAATCTTTGAAAAATTTTCAAGATACTTTCAAAACTTTAGATTTGGGTAGCGATCAAAAAAATCTGGAAACCAATGCTTTAACAAAAACTATGAAAAACAAAAAGTTTAAAACTAGTAACTAATGTCTTGGCGTCTTCAAAAGTAAGACAAGTTTATTTGCTTAAATTCTTGTCCTCATGGCATCTTGCAGAAAAAAGTGAAAAATACGATAATAGATAACCGACACTTAATATTGACAAGAATTGAATGAAGGTTTTTTTGAAAATCACGTAAAATGATGTTCCATAAATAATTTTGTTTAATAATTCAGGTATTGAATTTTTACATATAATGAAAATGCGACTTTTAACACATACAAAATATATCTTATGAACAATTTTTTAATATAAATAAACAGTAATATTATAAGTTTTTATAATTGCAGGCTCTACCGTTCAAATTACAATGGGAAAGGTAATATTACAATGTTATTTTAAAAACGTCTTTTTGTTGCATTTTCGTTATATCGTAACTTTAATCTAAGTTTTTTAAGTTTTCGAGAAAAAAGTACCAAAAAGTTACTTATAGAGCCAGATTACAAAAATTCTACTAAATTGTACAAAAAGTCTAGAGACGGCTAATCACTTCAATTGTAATAATTCTTATTTCTATATAAATTTTTTTGCTTTTGTGTTTCATGCATGTTTTTTATTATAACATCGATCTTACTAGCAATATTAACAAAAAAGTCTGATAATACATAAGATGATTTGAAGATATTTACTCGTCTACAACAATTTCAAATAATTGCATCAAAACAATCATTTTCGCAGGTGCTCTAGCATGGAAACGAGCCTTAAAATAAAGCAAATATTCTGAATCAAACGCAGCTTGAAAACCTTTGCATAACCTAATAACTAATGTTTTGACTTTGATTGACAGTTACCCCTCGGTTACTCCGGGAGCAAAGCGTTTATTCTTCGAGTAGTGGGACAAGAGCAAATTACTGGAGTAATTCTTTTCAATACAACAACAAGTGATTTCAAATTTGCATCAAAATCATTTTCAATCCTGATTCAAACGGACAAAGCAATCTACCAGCCAGGACAAAAAAGTTTGTTTGATAAGATTTCTGTTCAAAACAATTTTTACAGTTATTTAATGGTAGCCTGATAGAAATTTCTGTTTGAGGAAAATATTTAAAAAATTTTTAACGGTTTAATGGTTTTGCTATATTATTATCTTCATATTTTAAAGCAAAAATCAAATCCAACAACATAAACAAAAGCGCTTTAAAGCTGTTAATGTTAACAAAAATATAAATTTTTGCAGGATTTGCAGATCACTTAATCATAAGTATAAATCATAAGCAGGAAATCTGCAACTATTAGCTGTATTTTGTGTGGCTTTTCTCTTCTTTCAACTATTTGTTCCAAAGTAAAGTTGTCGGAAGTTTTAGTTTTTGCTTCTAATTCGTAAGGAGATCGGCCTCGCTTCTTCCTTCTTTTTAAACACAGTTATCGTAGAAGTAATAAGTTGCGTGGCAACATTAACAAAGTGGGCCTGAATTGTTTTTGCAAAGGAAACAACCAAAATCATTCAGGTAGAGTAAGCATTGAATCCAGAACCTTCTGCTTGAAAGACAGAGTGTTATCATAATGATCTAACCCACCAAACAATCTCTACTTGGCTTACAAAAAAAAGCTGCTTAAAAATTTTTGCTAGATTTTGATTTGATGTAAAAGCTTTTTGAAACTGTTATTACATATTAACTTCAATAGAAATTACATTTTTCTAAGTGGCCTCTGTTTTAAAACAGTTGCAAACTCATGATGTTGATTTCAACTTGGTTAAAACTTGGAAAATATTTCGGGTTTTACAAAGTTTCTCAATACGTTTAATTTAACACGATCCCTTTCAGTAGCCATTATTGTGAGTGTTTTGTTTTTTATAATTTCAGTAAAATTTCGAGCTCTTTGTTTCTTGCCTGACCTCCGACCTCTGGAAGGATCAGTTACGTACAAAGTGAAAGATCCGAATGGAAACACTGTTTTATTGGAAAGAAATGTTGCTTTGATGAGTGGAGTAGCACAGGGAGAAATACAACTCACTCGAAACGCTCTTGAAGGCAATTGGAAAGTCATCTATGAATATCAGGTAGAGCAACGTTCTGAAAACAAACATAGATATAAAAAATCACTTTACAGTTGTTGTTTTCTGGTTTATTAACAATAGTATTTGTACTTTTATATGTTTATAAAAAACGACATTTTTCCTCTACTAATTCTTTAGCTGAGTTGTTTTTTTTACTTATATTTTGTATTATTACTTGATTCTTAACGAACTTTAAGTACCTTGAATTGTTTTGATGAGTTTTGTATTGTTTTTTTCAAAGCCAAAACTTGTTTTTCCATTTTTTTATCCCATTCGTCTCTGAAGTGGCAGCAAAATGCTTGTTTTTCAGAGTTGTTTAAGCTTAAAAACACGGTAACTGTTTGCTTTGCCTTTAAACAAAGAGCTATTATGGTTTCAGATAATATCATAATGATGTAATATTAGCCATCTGTAATTGTGCGATACCATCACCATTATTAAAATTATAACGTTATTAGCATAAATCACAAAATGTATGAGGTATTAATATGTAATATGTTTTATAATTTCATAAAAAAGTTTTGTTTCGACTCATTGCAAAGTAATTTTGAAGTTGCATTTACTCTAGCACTTTTACCGTGGACTGAAGGATTTAGTACAACATCAATAATCAATCTATTTTTAAATTTTACATTTTCGAGTTTTCGAAGCTTAACTTTAAAATATGTTTCACTTTATGCTGCACAACCAAAGCGATGTAATCACACCCTTTAATGCCTGTTAAATAATCTCTGATCGATATCTATACCAAGGCTTCTCAAACTGTGGGTCACAACCTTAAATGGGGTCGCTTAAAAAAATGTAGGGATCACAAAACACATGGGCATTTTGTGGTTTTGAAATTGTTTTTTTACAATAATATTTATTGACAATCAAAAACTAAAAAATGTCAAGTGTCATTACACCATTGTTGCGTCATAAAATAGTAAAATGACGTGTCAGAATGTGAGTCGTGTGATGTAATCAAGAGAAAAGCAAGAAACAAAAGCAAAAAATTACTTACTGAGTTTAAAGGCCCG
The DNA here is from genome assembly GCA_963680785.1 of Diplosoma virens. NCBI lineage: Eukaryota > Metazoa > Chordata > Ascidiacea > Aplousobranchia > Didemnidae > Diplosoma > Diplosoma virens. The sequence goes on from OY796884.1 coordinate 6,776,864, forward strand.
TTTGGCTACGAGCGTGAATAGAGCATTCTTTGTTTTTTATTGATCTTTCCGCGCTTAAAATTAAAGCGATCGCTAAGCAAAGCAAAAAAATCAATAAAACAAACAAAGAATAATCTTTTCTACGCTCGTAGTGGAAACGGATCTTTAAGCCAGATTGATTTTTATAGACGAATGCAAAAAAATTAAATTATTTAGTTGTCTTGATAAGGTAGCTGTAAAAGAATATATAGTAATTTTTCCATCCTATTAAATGTGCTTGATAATGTTTATCTTATAAAGTCTGTTTTTGTAATTTTGTTAGTTCGCTTTAGGTTACTATTTCCATTTCTCGTTATTATTACATAGTTTTTTATGGACAGGGGTTGTTTTCATAGAAAAAAATTAACGCAAATTAGGCCACACATATTGGGATCGCAAAAAAATTTATTTTTTAAAATGAGGTTGCATAACAATAAAGATTGAGAAGCCCTGATCTATACCATAATCAAAATTCACATTTCTGATTATTTTCTATGAAAACTATTTTGCTCATCCACTATATGTTTTTTTTAAATTTCCAAAGCACAAAATTCTTTTTACTGATTGGCTGCTTTTTATAAAATCTATAAAAAGACTACAAATTCTAATTACAATCATTCTATTACCATACGTTTATATATATTTCAATAATACGATAATTCTAATCAATAATAAATTTTCAAAGGTCAAATTATCAAACTTATTTTATGGAAACATTTGACCCATCGGCAAAAAAAACAAAAAATATTATAAAAATATTATTATTTTTTTCTTTGTTTTTTCGTTTTTATAACTGGTTACATCAAAACAACTCAATGGCAATAGATCAAATTTTTTAAGCACTTTTGGGAAATACCCTAGATTGCAAATAACTTTCTACAAGACGCGCCATAAAACACGAAAATTTTTCAGAATACAAAAGAAACTCTAGAAGTTTCTGTCAAGCGATACAAACTGCCCAGATTTGAGGTGAGCATTGACGCGCCTTCTTATATTCATTCCCAATCTTCTGGATTTACCGTGACTCTAAAGGCTACGTGAGTATTTCTGTGATAGTGATTATGTTATCAGAGATTTTTTTCAGTTCTAATTGACTTGCAGTTTAGAGAAAACACGTTATCTCGTGTTTAGTTTTCATTTCCAAAACTGCCATTTTTCTTTTGACTTTTTTATTATTTCGGTCTTTAAATCAGCTATTCCAATTTTTTCTTAACGGATTTATTAATGTCCTTATATTGTATGTTAAACTGAATGCAAATTTGTGAATTTGACATGAAATTTTTCAACTAAAACTTTTTCAAGCTATGTATAATATTTGAAAGAATCATAAAAAACTCTTATTAAAATAAAAAAATAAAAAAGAAAAGAAAACAGATGTTTTTTTGATGGTCCAGCATTTAGCAAGTACTGTGAATGATAAAAAATATATGCGACCCTAACACAATGCGCCTGGTAGTTGAGGTTCTTGCTTTCGAACAACTGCTATTGATGATGAATGACTTGGTGACGTACTGTTAAAGGTACACTTTTGGTCAGCCGGTATCTGGAAAGGCAGCAGTACGATTTCAATTAAAAAATAGTTTCAACTTTGGATTCCGTGATCGACCACTTTTTTTGACGAAAAGAATTTTTGTAAGTAAATGATCTTGGAGTCCTTACACTATTATACAGTACAATAAAATTTCTATCTTAAAGAGCCATTAAGAATTAAGTTATAATAAAATTATGATAAAATTGAAAGGAGATAGTGTTCTAAAAAGCGTTGTTTTTTTTAAAGAATAATAACAACATAAAAAAAGTGGGATTATTTAAACTAAAAGACACTTTCTTAGAACTTTGACGGTGAAGAAAGGGTGTTCGTCTCGGAAAGCGAAATACGAAATGGAATTGGTTGGAATGGTGAATCAAACGGGGATATCGAAATCTATGCTGAAGTGGTTGAGACCTTGACAGAAGCAAAAGCCAATCAAACAGCGATGATCAAAGCAACAAGAAGCAAGATTAAAGTTGAAGTTTTGCAAAAACCCGAAGTTGCAAAACCTGGTCTTCGTTACCAAGCATTGGTTAGTATGCAAACCTCTCCATGGTCATCACTCGGTTTTGAGCAAATCTATTAGTATGCATTTTATATTTTCTAATTTTAATTTTATGCAGTTCAACTAATTTTTGAAATAGACGTTAAGCAGAACTTGCTATCTTGTAATATATTGTTATATTGTAGTAATAATGATAAACCACTTTGTTCAATTTCAACCAAAACCTATTACAAATCGTTTATGCTGTTTTGCTAATTTTGACATTGTTTTTATTGTCTCTTTAATGCTTATTGTAAGTTCTGAGTTTGGGCTGATTCAGAATCAACCCAAGTTTATCGTTTTTTCTTTTGGCCAATTGATATTAACATGACTGCTGCTTCTGTTTAAAGCGTAGTTACATTGTTAGTAAATATTGTGCAACTACTTCAAAATTGTCGTAAAGTACTAAATAGCAAACTGACATCCTTTTGCTGGCAAATTAAAGTGCTATGCACTTAAATATTGTGCCAAAATTTTACTTTTATTCTTAAACTCTTGATCAAATGAACGGTAACATTTGATATTTCTTAATTTGGCTTGTTTGTTTTGTTTTTGCCTTATCACACAAGCGAACACGTGTTTAATAATTGCTAATCTAACTCAATTTAAACTTGAGTGATGCTGTGAGTAATAACCAATGTTTACAAACGTATCGAATGAGATTTGGTAAAAGCAAAACTAAGGGTCCCAGTTGGAGCATTATATGAACAAAGTTTCGGAGAGCTCATACAACACTTCAAAAAAAACAAATTATAGGTTCTCAGTGCTAACAAAGACAACAAAACTTGGACTAAATAAAACTAAGCCGTCAGAATAAAAGTAAAACTAACAACAATCACTTTTAAACCGAAAAACTCATGATCATTCATGTTTCATACATTAAAGCAAGTCGCGAGTCGGCGGAAACCATTTGCGCAACATTGCGCCAAGCAAGACATTCACTTACACTACATTATCACAGCGGTAGTGAACAGAACACTTCATCAAATTTTTTGGTATAGTATCCCCGGTGTTTATTAGCGACGGAAGTAATAACAACCAATTGGTTTGGACTAATAAGGAGCAAAGCACGTCAAAAATTCCGAATCAAGCTTGTTTTGAAATTAAAGTTTGTAACAGGCCAACTTGATTCGTTTCAGGTCCGAGTGACTGAGCAAGATGGCACGTTACTGACCGCTGCTGATCGTCAAAACAACAGCCTTATCGTCGTCGCTGAGTATAGGTCAGTACAGGAATGTTCTCGAATTACTGTTCCAAAAATGTGCTTTTATATCAATCAAGCAAAGTTTGTTTTTATACCTACCTATCTGTGTTTGTAAAAAGAAAACATATAAACCTAGAAATATCTTTTCGAACCAAGAGTTACTGCAAATAAACAACTAAACAAAATTAAAACAGTTTAGATTACTCAATTTTTCAGGAAAGGCCATTGTGTTAAATATAGTAAATATACAACGTTTCAATTAAACCGTAATTTTGATATAAATCAATTTTCGAATATTTTGTGATTTAAAAAAAGGTAATAGCTAAAAGATCGCTAAAAAATTTTCTTACTAATAACCGTACACATGTCTATAGAAGTAAGTATTTGGTACAATAATGTAAGTTTGTTCAACACCTGCTGTAAACATTGGTGTGTACGCTCAGTATACTTTTTTTTGTCTACTAAATTCCAGCAAGTATCTACGTCCAATTTTAGACGCTAATGTTACGCTAAGTGTAGAACAAGCCTTTATTTGTTTTGTTTTAATGCATCAGACAAAACCCTATTATAATCCCTATTATATTATTTTTCATCTGTTTTCATTACAAATTTGAAACAAATGATAAATACAGATTTTAAAAACTTTATTTAAAAATAAATAAAAAATGAATGTTGTAAAACGAAAAATTTCTTTACAAATTTTGTTATTCATGTTCGTTATCAAATTGATTTATATGGTTTGAATTGGTTTTTATAATTTTTGCAGTTATCCATCTTTTAATCCAAGGCCAATTTCATTATTTGCTCCACGTATGCCAGTAAATACGAATCGAAATTCTGATAAGAGAAAAGTTTATGTGTTCCCCATTCCCCCGGATGGATTGGTCAGAGTGGACATTGAAGTGGTCGGGCCTTTCTCAGACTTCGAGTCAATTGCTTTCACGGTAAAGTTATTTAATTAAAATTCTAAATTGTAACTAACCGTTCAACATATAGTAAGGTGCTTTTACCATGCAATTGCAGTTTGGAAAAACCCTTGGATGTTTTACTTAATTCCGAGAATTTAATTAAGCATTTCTTATTTCTTATTATTAAGCGTAAGAAATACGAGTTTTGTGAAATCTGCAAAATTAGTTTAATGGGTTGTGTGATATCAAAAAAGGATGAAGAGCTCTTAAATGGGAATCACATTAACTTAAGTCTAGTGATTTATGATTGAAGTTAAATAAAGTGACAAATTAAAAAAAAAATTTGAAATATTTTATTTAGTCATATGGCTTCTTTACCAAATTGCATAAAATTGTCAGGAAAAATAAATAGATAAATAGTTCATCTATGGCTAATTATTTATTCTTTTACGTGTTCGTTAAACTGTTATCGTATTTAACTATTGTTTTAGTTGCCCGCAAAACAAAATTATAAGAAGTCGTAATTTTTAACAGATTTTTAAAACATTAAATGTGATTATCTAAAAACTATCTAAATATTTTTTTGTTATTAGCTTTTTTAATCTTGTTATTTAATAAAGCTTCAAAAACAGTTTTTTTAATATTTTAAAAATTCTAAAATCATTTAGTATATTTTAATTTCTATGGACATATGCGTTGACACGAAAGACTCAGGCGTATCTTTGATATCCTGGACAAAAATTTAAAAAGAACTAGATTTGAGTGAAGACGTTTTTGTTGTCTTACTATTGAGTTACAAGACAAAAAAGTTTTTAAGTATAAATTTTCAGTTTTAGAAGAAAATGTATTTAAAAAATTTTTAATTTCTGTCTTTAACTAAATCACACTTGTTGGTAAAAAATCTGGAAGATTTGATTAAACAAAGCAATTCAATTTACAATAATAAAACAAATGTATTCGCTTTATATAAAATATGAAGAGTTTGTTGATGAACATAATTTTTTTTAATACTAACATTAGCTATTTAATTGAATGTAGTAAATAAACTTGAACAATTGTGTGGTAAACTAAAGGCTCCCAAGTAAAGCGTCACTACGCCCTTGTGTCACATTTTAAAACAAAAGAGCGCCGAAATAGATTAGGGTAGTCTATATTATATCAAATATTGCTATGTTTAAGGTTCGTAATATTTAGGGTGGAAGATGGACACCAAACAATTCTCTTCTTTATCTATTTTTTGGTCTGTAATTAAATTTCATGAAATAAATCCTTTAGAAACTTTTTAGCCTGTGACTTTAAAATTTCTCGGGAAAGAGAGTCATTTGCATAATCCTATAATTTTAGTATATTGTAAGTTTTAAATAGTTAAGAACTACTATCATAAACAAATTAATATTTTACAAAAATCTTTTTTTTTTTAAAACCTTGTCTTAATATTATTTAAAAGACACTATCAAACAATTAAATGCATTGTGCTTGCGTCTGCTTTTCATCGTATAAATAATTTCTTTTGTATCGTTTTCAGGCCTACACAAATGCAACATCAAATATTTTTCCTCAAAGTTCTTGGACTGCAAACAAAGCGTTTTCTCCTTCTAACTCGTTTATCCAAATCACAGCATCCGGGAACGCAGCAAGAAATGACCTGAGCGTTGGTGACACAGCCCAAGTTCTTATCAGAACTACACAAGAAGTCTCTTCAATTCGTATTTTAGTAAATATCTTATAAGGTTTAACTAAAACGTTTTTTGCTGTTACAAAACCTTAAAATAGCCCTTAAAATCAAATGTTTTATTTAAAACTCTTTTGTTAAATAAGTAGCTTTAAAAAAAGCTGTTTGGAAAACCCCGAACGTTTTCGCCTAGTTCTCTTTAGGAGGTTTAGCTAGAATGAATTGAAGAACTGAATATAGTATTTGAAAAGTTTTAAGACTGATTCTATTGGCTCAAAATTAAGGTCAGTAACAGTAATCAGAATAAGTAAAATTACTGAAACTACGTTTCATTGGCGTAAAAATTTTGGCAAAAAAAGCAAAACAAAATATACAAGTTTTGTTTTAAAATTGGAAACTAAAAAGAAAATTTTTTACATTTATACTAACAGTTTATGTTTGTAAACAAACTCTTTTTGTCTACACAAATTACATTTTCGAAGAGTGATGAAAATTGATTCCAACACTGATAAATAGAATTCGGATCGTGCTTAAAAACAATAAAAAATTGATTGTCCTTATAGTGAGATGCAAATTTCTGGTTGTGTAACAAACAATTTCCAATCGCCGAGTCACAATGTGGTAGAGAATTAGTTGATCTACCTGGGTGTTTTGGTTATTTACGATCTTGACCCGGTTCTTTTCCGAATAGACTTTGGCACATGCTGGCGGATTCGGTCCTGCAAACGTTGAGACGTTCGACCCACGTACCAACTATCGCAGGGGCACACGTATTCATATACGACATTACTTTGTTGAAAAGTGGGAAGAACGTCCTTATGTATTGCAGGTAAAATACTTCTGGTAAAAAAGACCACTCGTGGTCGGACCGCCATAAATCAGTTAGTAATTGAAGATTTTGTTTTTCTTTCAAATTTCAAGAAATTTTCCTCAATCCAAGGTAATTTTAAATTGGCAGGGTATTTTTTTCGGCTTTTTTTACTGTTTTGTTGAAAACGTAAAAGTTTTTTAGAAATTCACGAATCAATAAGGAATTCTAGATAACCATTTTCTACAAGGATAGAGAAAATATTGTCCAGTTTATGTTTTAATGTAGATTTAGAGCAGATTTTCAAGGCTCGATGAATTAAAGTATCAATAAGATTTGCAAATATTAAAGTATCAATGCTGGTAAATTATTATCAATAAGATTTGTAAACAAATCTTATCGATACTTTAACTTTTTTTTACGCTGACGAAACGTAGTTGTACTTTATTAAATAATTTAAATTATTATGATAACTGTTACTAACCTTAATTTTTAGCCAATCAGAATCAGTCTTAAAACTTTTCAAATACTATATTCAGTTTTTCAATTCATTCTAGCGAAACCTGCCAAAGAGAGCTAGACAAAAACGTTCGAATTTTTTAAAACAGCTTTTTTACGGCTACTCATTTAACGAAAGAGTTTTAAATGAAACATTTGATTTTAAGAGTTCGTTTAACTAAAATTTTGTAAAAACAAGAGTAATACTTTCAAAACTATTCAAAAGTTTTATTTTCTTATATAATTGATATTTTATGAATATACAGTATTAAGAAACAACAGGTACTGGATAAACTTTAAAAAGTGGTTCTTTTAAACTTTTTTTAAGATAATCGCACGAGGGCAGATTCTTAGTGATGAAGACTATACTATATCAGATCCTGCATCTAAGCGGGTGACCTACTCCTTTCCGGTGACGTCGGAAATGACCCCCTCAGTGCTTGTTCTTGCTTCCTTTGTCGGGCACAGTATTGAAGTCGTTGCAGATTACATCAGGTTGAACGTCGAAGTAAAACTAGAAAACCAGGTCAGTAAAGCTAGTTTGAAACCTCATAAACAACTTGCCACACCTTCTTTGCTTAAAACTCTGAATTTTTTTAAAAACAAACAAACGTTTTGCAGTTTAGTTGCTTAATACGCAAAACGGTCACAAATTCGCAGGGTTTGCCTCCGAAACATTGTTTAAAAGAACACATAAACTTTAACGTTGCTGAGTTTGTATAAAAAATTACTTGTTCGCTTTTGGAGCAACAACAATAAGACTTCCAAACAAGCGAAAAATATTGTAAATAGTTTGTTTAGTACAGGTAATACAAAAATAATCATTAATATACTAAAATAGAGAAGCATTAGCCTTATAAATGCGGTCATTGTTTTTTCATTATCATTACTTTGATAATTAATAATACTAATGATGAACAGCATAGATTTTGCTTAAATTGTTTATAGGTTAAAAAAACGTTTAATGTGCAAAGTAAATTTTTGTGTTGTGCAAAATCTTTTCTTTCGATATGAAGAAAAAAGGAAGACAAAGTTTAAAGTTTATCTAATTTTTAGTGCTTATTTTCTCAACAAAATAATTCTAACATTTATAGTCAAAAATATACAAAATTTTTTATCGCAAATCATGATCAAAAAAGTAAAACTTGTAAACTCACATTTTAAAACACAATTTTTAAAACGGATGCTTTTAAATTCCTTTTAAGCTTTTAAAGATATTTTTAAGACATTTGAATTTGTATAAAGGTTACCATAAAGAGTTCCAACACTTCTATTGACGCGGGTTCGTATACAATCATCCGCGTCAACACTTCCTCCCCGCATTCCTACGTCGGAATTCGAGCCATAGATCAAAGTGTGCTGCTGCTCAGGTCTGGAAATGACATCACGAAACAGCGGGTGAATAATTTTAAAATAAATTTTTTTCATAATGACATAAGGTCAACTAGAAAGTTTATCGTATCAAAGCAAACTTGTAAAATTTTGGATGACATACCTAAGACGGCAGATTTTAAAGCTTTTGACTTATAACAGTAAAAGGCAATTACGACTTTATTGCTTTAAACAATGATTTTAACATATTCACTGCAGGCATCAAATGTTATTATTTTTTTATCACATTCTATTCTTGTCCTATAGCTGATTTTTGGTAAATATTGCTAAACTTGACTTAAGTTACAAAACTCTTAACGTAAGCAGTATACGGTATTACAATGACTTCAATATTTTGCTGCAAAACAAAGCTAAAATGCAAAGTTAAAGGATCAAAATATACATGGTAAAACAAGATTGAATTTTGGCATTTTACTATGTTTTTTCTTCAAATGTTTTAGATTTTTGACTTCCCAACAAATAGAATAATTTTTATTCTTTGTACTTATGTAAAACAAAATCTAGGCGAAAAGAGATAAGCATGATAGCAATCTTTTTTTCAACTGGTTTTGACTTTTCTTGGTCACACAACGACTCCAGTGAAATAATTAAATAAAAAATTTGACCAGAAACAAAGCCGATTATTTTAGAGTAAAGATTACTGAAGCAATTACGCATTTGTTTAGATAGTTAATGAATTGGAAGAATACTCTGACGACGCAATTCCAAATAGAGGATTGACTCCACGACTCCTACCTTTCTGGTTTCCGCAACCGTCGGGAGCAAGAGACACGAAAACCGTATTCGACGTACGTCATCGTTCAATAAAACAGCGACAATAATCCAAATTTGAGGCAGAAAGATCAACTACGGCGATTCAATATCACTGCAGATTATGCTTATTTATTTTTAAAGTTTTCAGTACTTAAACCAATTGATAACAACTAACGAATGAAAGAAATATTTTTCAACATTCAATTAATGGTTTTATGTTAAAAGCATCTTATTGCTGCTGTGGCAGGTTTGACTTCAGAAAGTTCTCAAGCGCAAATACGAGGTCAGGATGAAACATGTTCAAACACATAACAAAGCATAGAAACAAAGCTTAGAAACAGTTCGCAACTTTCTTAACGGTTGTTAGGATATGTCCGTTGCTGAGAATGCTTACCAGAAATTTTTTTCAGCAAGCTGACGTCATCGTTCTGACCAATTCTCTTATTCATCGAGAAGGTGGGTTCGAAAACCAGATAAAACTACAAAAAATTTGGAATATCCAGTAGAATTTTTTCTTTGTATGAAGTTCTTTGTTTTTAAATGAAATAACTTTTAGTGAAAACATCTAATAAACCTGATTTCAGTGCAAAACGGTACATAACATTATTATATCGCTGTTTATATTTGAGTAATTTATCTTTCTCTTAAATAAAATTTCGCTAATATCATATAACTAATGGTTGAATATATCTAAGTGTGATTTTACTTGCTGTTCAAAAACTCGTCTCTAAAAAGCTATCAAACAATACACTCGCTTATAAACAAACATTTGTTTGCAAGAGAATCTTATTCAGCAACATAAAAATTTCGCGAACTCGTACTTTGGATCATTAACTGGATTACGTTCCAGAAATAATCCCCGAAATCCTCGGAATACCTGATTTTGCATTTTTACAATCGTTTGGTGGTCCATCCAGTGCAAGAGTAGTTGGAAGAGGAACATCGATATCACCCCCCCCACCACCATCCTCAATCCAAGTTAGGACATTATTTCCCGAAACCTGGATTTGGAATAACGGAAAAACAGGGTAACTTTGAGTTATTGAATAAGACTTATCAGCCTTAAGCAAAACTTTGTTGTTAGGATCAAGTAGAAGGGTGTCCCATGCGAGATAAAGTTTAAAAAATACAGATCAATAACTTTACTATGTAACAATCGATGCAATGTTTTGACGCTAACTACGTCGTATAATATGAACATCGTTCGTTTCTGTTGTTATTTGCTTGGGAAATAATTTGCACGATTTACGACTTCATTTTTAATTTTTATTTAAATAACTTAAACAATACTTGATGGAAAACTGAACAATTGTAAAAAACTTTAATAAAATTGCTTAGATGATTGCTTCTTATGCTTCTATGATTCTAATGCATATTTAAAATATTCTTCTAATATTTTTAAATTTTATTCAGATATTCAAAATATTCGGATACTAAGATATTCAACTTTATTTAGATATATTCAGATATTTTATTCGGATATTCAAAATAATCGTCTTATGATGATTTTTTAAAATCGTTTACTTTGCAGAGATGATGGATCAGTTTTTTTTCACGTTCACGTTCCCGACACCATAACGTCTTGGATCATCAGCGCATTTGCGATGTCGAACAGCACGGGATTGGGGGTTGCAGATCCTTATAAAGTTAGTTTTTGTAAACATTTTTAATACAATCTAATGTTAGTTTCTTGTTTTAAGCAATTTTAGTCATATGAAAATATAAATTTTTTGCTTGTTTTGCACTGTCGCTGGTCAGTATTAATGATGTTTTTAAAGATGTTTGGCCCAGATCTTTCTCGCAGCCTGGGCCTTGAGTAAGTTTGTTCATTGGTGTTAAAAATAACAGACCGAAACAGAACCTACAAAAACGAAGGGGTATCCACCCATTCCGATGTTTAGTGTGGGTCTGCTAGGCGGCAAACCTCCTTTTCAGGACGGGGCAATGTCAGGATAAAACTGCCCTTTTTAGGGCACATTGCCAATAAGTTCCGAAGACCCACTATTCTTCAGCTGAACATCGAAGATCTCACTGCAAGCAAGATAAACGTTCTTCATCACCTCGCTATGCAGTCTGAGGCACTCGTCATCCTACTGCAGGAGACCCACTGCACTGATGCAGTGAAGTTAGTACTTCCAAACTACCAACTAGCTGGGTCTTCTTTAAGCAGGAAGCATGGCCTTGCCACGTTTGTTTACGAGCGACTGAGATACACGCTTTTGGACCAATCTCCACCGACATCGGAGATTGAGTGGCTGTGTGTGGACGTTGATAGTTATAAAATAGTCAACGTCTACAAACCTCCGCCAACGCGATTACGAACCCTAGTGTTTCCTCACCCCTGTCTTTACGTTGGCGATTTTAACTGTCGTCATGCTGACTGGGATTACGACGACAACAGTCCGGACGGTGAGTGCTTGGCTGGGCAAGTATTAATTGTCTTGCTCTCCTATATAATGCCAATACGCTGCCAGTTTTTATTCCGGCCGCTGGAACACTGGCACCAATCCGGATCTAGCTTTCGCTAGCGTAGGTCCAAACAGTCGTTTACCGGATAGACGTGTCCTTGAAAAGTTCCCCAGGTCACAACATCAACCTTCGCTTATTACATCACCAAGGTTTGCTATGGCAGTGCTAAGCATGCCTGTTAAGCGATGGAACTTCCGCAAGGCCAAATGGAGTCACTACATTGTTTTGAAGAATAAATTCGCAAAGACTTTGTTGCCGCCTGATTCACTTGATGCGAATGCGGCTTACCAGGACTTCTGTAACACCATTAAAAAAGCAGCCAAAAAGAATATCCCACGCGGGTATCGAAATAATTATATTTCGTGTTGGTACGCAGACTGTGAATCCCTCTATAAAACCTTTCTGCAGTTTCCTCAGGGAGACGACTCAAGTTTGGCTGCTACAACTCTGCTCATATGGTCAGAAATGGGAAATATGAGGCTGTTGATTGCAAGTCATCTTGACTTGTCTCTCAAGAAGTGTCTGACGTTTGGAGGGCCACAACACCAGACGCAGTAAATATCTCTGACAATTTTTCACAGAGAGAATTTGCTGCTGCCCTCCAACATTTAAAACCAGGTGAAGCTCCGGGATCTGATTCCATCTGCCCAGAACTTATACTCCATGCTGGAGCTGCTTTGAAGTCCTGGTTACGTGACTTCCTTTCTTCCTGTTTGCGCCGACTCAAAACTCCCAAGATCTGGAGAAGAGCGCTTGTGGTCCTTATCCCAAAACCAGCAAAGCCCGTGGGGGATCCAAAGAGTTATCGACCGATATCTCTGGTCTGTGTCCCCTACAAGATCCTCGAGAGGCTTATCTACGCCCGCGTTGAACCATTAATCGATCCACTGCTCCCTAAAGAGCAGGCTGGGTTCTGACGCGGGAAGTCAACCGTAGATCAAGTTGTTCTGCTAACCCAGAACATCGAGGATTTTTTTGAGGCTAAAAAGAAGACCGGTACCGTATTTGTCAATCTGACAGCTGCTTATGACACTGTCTGGCACCGTGGCCTTACCTGCAAGCTGCTGAGACTACTTCCGGATAAGCACATGGTCAGAATGATTGTCGAGCTTCTCCGAAATCGAAGTTTCACACTTACCACTGGTGACAGCGAGCAAAGCAGGTTACGCCGTCTTAAAAATGGCGTTCCTCAGGGATCGGTCTTGGCTCCCCTCCTATTTACGCGTATACGTACGATCTTCCTTCCATGATTTCCAGAAAGTTTGCTTATGCTGATGATTTAGCATTGTTGCACTCTTCTGGAAACTGGAAGGACTTGGAAGGGACTTTAAGCCAAGACATGTCTACACTTTCAGCGTATCTTCAAACTTGGAGGTTGAAGCTTAGTCACACTAAGACGGTGATGGCAGCCTTTCACTTAAATAACCGAGAGGCCAAACGTGAGCTAAAGGTCTACAACAACGGTAGACTTTTACCGTTCTGTCCAACCCATACTTATCTTGGGGTAAAACTGGATAGATCGCTCACGTTTCGTCACCACTTAGTGGCATTGCGCAAAAAACTATCCTCTCGCGTCACACTGTTGAGGCGAATCCCCAGCCAACAATGCTATGCAATGCCCATGCGGGCCCTGCGACGGCTGCCCGTACGGGAACCGTACCGATTTGGCCGCGGGCGCTGTAGTGGCCCCACATGGGCTAACCGCACGGGTTTAATCTGGCTTTCAATTTTAAGCCGTAATCAAAAATTAAAACACGCTAATAAGCTAACATTTTTAATTATTTTTAAAAAGGAATTTTTTGCTTAAATAGTTTGAACCACATGAAACTCCTGCGGTAAACCTATGCGGGGGCCATTGCAGCGCCCGCGGCCAAATCGGTACGGGTACCGTACGGGCAGCCCTTGCAAGGCCCGCATGGGCCCTGCATAGCATTGTTGTTTGGGTCGTGGTCTCGGGATGGGGTGCTAGTGTTAAAACACTACGCATAGCCACCTTATCTTTAGTCTATTCAACAGCTGAGTACTGTGCGACAGTCTGGTGTCGCAGTGCTCACACTCGCCTCATCGACAGTGTCTTGAACGACGCCTTGCGCATAGTTACTGGATGCCTGCGTCCCATTCCAACGGACAACCTACCTGTACTCTCAGGCATCCAGCCAGCTGAGCTTCACCGACTAGGAGCGACACTCTCCTTGGCTCACCGTGGATCTCTGGACCCCGATCATATCTTGTATAATCTTTTAAGTAGGTCCTCAGATACTCGCCAAGTGAGACTAAGATCCAGATGCCAGTTTGTGCCAGCTTCGCGGAATCTTTTTGACAATCTTACCAAACTTGGCATCCGCGCCTCTGAATGGACAAACCACAAATGGAAAACGGAGTATTGTGAAAATGCTTCCAGGCTTTGTGCTTTTGTGCCCGGAACCGGTGCCAGGCCTGTTGGGATGGGCTTGACCCGAGCAGCTTGGGTTAAGCTCAACCGCCTGCGGACTGCTGTTGAAAAATTACATTCGTCCATGCACAAATGGTGTCTCGCTCCTTCACCGAATTGCGAGTGTGGCGGCTCTGAGCAAACCGTAGACTATGTTTTAACAGCCTGCCCTATACATCGGGCACCATATGGAGCACGAGGTCTGACGGTTTTGGATGACGAAACCGATGCTGGGTTAATAACACCACTGCCAGCACCTGATTCAGGCAGTGCAGCAGTCAGGGGTAGTAAAAGGATAAACCCTCGGCCCCAGTCCTGTTTGTGTCTGACCTGGAGTGGATATCCTTCAAATGACGACGACGACGACGACGACGACGACGATGTTTTAAATGGTATAGAAATGTTTAAAATAAATCAGAAAAAAAAGCAAAAATTAATTCAATAAAGGAAGAAATAAGTTTATGCAGGAATGATAAAATCAATCAGCAAACCACTTGTTTAATCTTTCAAAAATTGTAGAGCACTAGAGTGCAACATAATGCAATTTTAAACTGAGAATTAATTCTTGTTATTTCAATAGTTTACAGTATAAGCTTAATGATTGTTGCTTATAAATACTTGCAAGTCATTTGTTTCATGTAGTTTTTAATCTCACCATGTACTCAACGTTTTTGCCAACATCCATAAAACAACTAAAATAACTAATTCTATTTCAGTTGACTGTATTTCGAAACTTCTTCGTCACCTTAAATCTTCCTCTGAAGATTACCCGAGGAGAAATCATCATCGTCCAAGCTGTTGTTTTTAATTATTTTGACACAATGAAACAAGTAAAACCATTTGCTATAAATTACGACTGTCTTCTTTCTTTGTTTTATTTCAATTCTTGAATTTGTTTCTCAAACTTTATACAGAGTCGATGCTTAGAATTAAAAGGTAAACTATCTTGTGCTTAGCGTGGCCACTTTTTAACACTAGAACTGCCGGAGTTACGATAAGCCTTCAACGGCCAGCAGCGGTCATTTTGACCGCTTCTCCGAAAACCCATTTTTACTAGTATATGCGTGGTGTAGTTGCAACTTAGGCGTTAAACAAATACTCAGGTAACATAACTCAATCAATCTATTCATAAAAAACAGTTTTATTTGAAGGAAGGAGCACAAAGTGGACATAAAATTGAAAAATGTTTCATATTTGGGTTGTCGCACACACTGTATAACGCATTCGAAAAGCTCCGTGGCGGTACACTTGCCACATCCACTTTTGTTGCACTTGCTTGCTGGTTTTGTTTTGAGTGCAGTTTGCAGCTATTTGACATTGTTTACTTTGGTGTTTTTGTGTTTCTCGGTTTCTTCTCGGCTTTGGTGTTTTTAGAGGCTGTCGATAGTTGGAAAGGTCTAGGAATAGTAGTGTTTCTGCTTGATCTTCAACGATGTACAGTAGTCTTCACGCAGTTCTGTAGCAAACTTGAACAAGAAATCTCATCTAGAAATCTTGTCATCTGTTTGTTTTTTTATAGAACACAAATGCATTGATGCCTGCCAAATCCAGAATGTTGTGGAAAACAGCAATGGGCCACCAACGGGTGCCTGCTTTGACTGAATACTGCCTGGTTATTTGATCAGCCACGTCAACACCACATTTGCTCTTGTTATAAAATTCCATTTTTTCCAGTTTCTTTTTTTCAGATTCGCCAAGCTCAACAGACAAATGCAGAGAACTGAGAACGCAAACGTTTTTCTTGGGCTTACACTAATACACTGTTAAAATTGCCATATCGCCTGTCTTCATGAGCTTACTAAAATAACATTGTTGCAAGCATTTTGCAGATACAGGCAGCTCAAGTCTAACTTTGTTCATAGTTCCAACAAGGCTGGCTTTCTTCTTTTTCAGTTCTTTAGCAAGTAAAAACAATGTAAAAAAGTTATCGGTGGTAACTTTTCTACCTGTTCTCATGAATGGTTCCATGAGAGTCATGACAACCTTGTCATTAACTAAGCCTTTGGGTAGGTGGACGTGACTCGTCTTTGCCCAGATATGGAATGGCATTTAGGATATACTTGGATTCCAGGTCAACCGCTAACCAGAACTTCATGCCAAACTTATCTGGTTTGTTTGGCATATACTGGATAAACCTACAACAAGATTTTGCAAGAACAGCTTTTCATAAATCGTAATATTTTTTCCAGGTTGGTAACAACTGATGCTGTTATCTACAAACCTATTCAAAATATCAGAAATAAGAGCAAATTTGTCAGTTTGCCAGCGTGCTGACTTTTTGCTACGCAAGTTGAACCGTAGAAAACGCATAATTTCACGACAACGATTTCTTGACATGGTTTGTTGAAAAAATGATACGCCCCATTCTTCATTCCAAAAATTGTAAAGGGGAAAGTTTTTGCCACCATACGCTGCTCCTACATATAGCAGAGCAATAAACGCATTGAGCTCACGAAGTGAAACCTCCCACTCTTCAATTGCTTGACTCTTCAAGCTTCTACATTGGTACATTGTTGAATGTACCTTGGGAATATGGTTATCAAATATAATTTGAAAAGCACCAACAGGTGAGTCTGCCATTCTAAGGGCAAAGCGTGATAAACCTGATTGCTCAGTTAGAACATTCTGAACTGCACGCCTTCCTCGTGCTTTTAGACCGAATTCCATAAATTCCCATTTTGTGCCATCTCTTGCTGTCTCGTTTGTGCTTGAGCTTTTAGCAGCACATGAACCATAATCATCCTTATAACATGTAGCAGAATAGATTTCAACGTTAGTATCAGAAGTTTGTAAATCACCTGTATGAACAATGGGTTGTGAATCATCAAATTGCTCAGTTTTTTCATCGTCGCTCATCTCATCTGAGGAGCATAGTTGACAATCTAACACGTCGCCTTCTTCAGTTTCACTTTTCCCTCCAGAATCATCCTTGTCTATAGATGTGAGCATAGCAATAACTTCAGTAAAAAGTCTTGTTCTTTCAGACACGATGTAATAGATTTCACTATGTTATACTTGTTAGTCAAGTAGCTTACTTCACCTGTGAAACCAGAATAGGTTAGCACTAATTGAGCATGAACATCATGCTTTTATTACAAAAGATGATGATCAACTTACTAACTTACGCTAAAGGCTAATTGCCTGTGTGTTCCGCTCCTTTTTCTACCTGAGTGGGATGGGTGCTGTTTGGGAAGAATACCTGACCATCACCGTGGGCTGAAAGTCAATGAAAGCCCGTAGTTGTCAAAAATATAGAATAACCTATTTCTGTTTCATAAACTCTTATATAATCTGTTTCATAAACCCTTTTATAACCTATTTTTGTTTTAGAAACTCTTCCATAATCCGAAGTCAGTATATTTCCAGTGCTAACTGATAATTGGAAAAATTTTTTATAACTGCTTTTTGAGTTCTGCATTTCTTTCTGGTGACTCTATGATGTCACAAATAAAATCAATTTATTGTAAAATAGAAAGACAATGTTTGAAAATGAGTCATACGTGTCATAGAGACGAT
Source organism: Diplosoma virens (assembly GCA_963680785.1). NCBI lineage: Eukaryota > Metazoa > Chordata > Ascidiacea > Aplousobranchia > Didemnidae > Diplosoma > Diplosoma virens. Next base: position 6,794,608 of record OY796884.1, read on the forward strand.
ACGGTTTCATAAAGTACAGCAGGAGGTTCAGAAATAATGGTTTTTGTATAGGGGTCAAAATGACCGTTAATGGCCGTTGGAGGTAAACCACCTTCTAAAATATTTGTGAAAGCAGTTTTCGATTTGATACTCAGCATTACAGTTCCTATCAATTAATTAGGAAAAGTCAAGAAATTTTACACCAATGCGATTTTCGTAAAAAAAAATAAGCCACCTTAAAATTCCAAAACGGTCAAAATGACCGTAGCGGCCGTTCTAGTGTTAAAAAAGTTAATTAAAAAGTTAGTTTTGATCTATTTCAAAAAAAATAGTCTTCGCTGACAAACGTTTAGTCATGCATTTTATAATGAGGTTATTTGCTATAAAATTATTATTAAACTGCTTTAATTATAACAAACATAATTATTATTAAAATTATTAAAATTTTAAAAGTTATTAAATTATTAAAATTATAAACAAAATTATTATTAAACTGCATAATTATAACAAATATATATATAAACTATATGCTTTGCGCATAATTATAACAATTGATAAGCAAAACATTAGTAGGCCTGTAAGCCTGAATTTGATGTTTGTGAAAATGATTTATTTTATGTGAAATAGGTGTAACTAGAAAAATATAGTGTTTTACGAAAAAATAAGAAGCAAAAAATTGATAATTTTATGATTGACTTTTTCGTTTAATAAGTTAAATTTAAGTACATAAATAGTAGTCATTATTATTTAAATTTTAAGTCTATTTTTAAAAACAGAAGTACCAAAAGTATCAACACTTTTCTTTCTATCTTTTAGCTTGCACATGAATTTTCTAAAAGTCACCTTATCACATTAATTATAGAATTTGAGATTTGAATTTTTTAAAGTTTTAATTGTAAACAAACACCTATTTATGCGAGCATTTTTAGGTTTTCCTACAAATTAGTTTTCCGGGTCAACGAAACGTAACTCTTTTACGGCCTGGAGGAAATTCACATTTAAATGGTCCGACACGCATGATATCTGTCCCGGCGAAGGGCAGTGTTTCGGTGAAATACCCCCTCAGAATTGACGAACTGGGTGAAGTTCCAATTCAAGTTTTTGCTTTTTCACTTGACCGAACTGTTGGCGACTCAGTGCAAAGAAATGTTTTTGTAAAAGTAAATAGCATAAACTGAACACTAGTTGATAAACTATTTTTACAGTTTTTGCATTTATGTCAAAAATTATCAAAATTTTAATCTTAATGGCATGTATTCTGATAATAAAGCATAAAGCGGATATAAATTGTACAATTTTACGTTAAACTTTTTTTTAAACAATTAATTATTTTTTCTTATGAACTAATCGTCTGTTTGTGGAAAAATCTTTTAAAGATTCAATTTCATATGAGTTATTTTTTCTTTATTTAGATTGTTTTTCCTGTAATGTGGCCGAAAAAAAGTTTTATTTATTGATTTTTGGAGTTTTTAAAATTCTCATTTCCAAACTCTCATATGCTGGTTTTGTTTTGTCTGTCATAAGCTGGATTTCCAAACGTTTAGGTTTATTTTTATGGTAAAACGAATGCAAATTGTTTTGCAATTGATCTAGCCAATGCCAACCATAGTATTTTTCTAAAAGTCAAACTTAATTATAATTTAATAATCTCTTTATCGACTCTTGCTGTTTACAGCCTGAAGGTGTCGCTCAATGCTATTCCATTTCTGCGCTGGTGGATATCGGCGGAAATGAAAGCAACTTTGAGGACCGCCTCACAATTAGAGTTCCTTCCGGAATCGTTCCTGGTTCCACCAGGGTGACTCTTCACGCTTATGGTAAGAATCAAGAGAATTTCTTGCAAACGATTAGAATAAATTGATTGGATAAAAAAGTAAGTTTTATTAAACAATTGATCTTAAGCTTGCTTAAACTGATGTTTTAATCAAGTATCACGCTTCACTCGAGACTGTTTACATCTTCTAATATTTATAAATGAGTCAGGTTTTGCAACAATATGCTTATGTTTGGAAGTTTTTTAAATTGCATTAAATCTAATATCCAGTTTAATGAAAGGTCTGTTTATGCGGAAAGCATTGAATTTCGCAAGAGACAATTTGCTAACAAGCAAACAAATATATGATTGTATTCAAACAATATAAATCAATTAAAAGATACTTACGAAAACAAACTTGTCACAGGCAATATTTTGGGGAGTACCATGAGCAATTTAGGGAGGTTGCTGCGAGCCCCAGGAGGATGTGGGGAGCAAAATATGATCAGTTTCGCTCCGGATGTCTTTGTGACGTTGTATTTGAAACGAGTTGACCAACTCAACTCAGAAATTCGTGAAAAAGCTTTCCAACATATCAGCGATGGTTACATGAACCAGTTGCGGTAAGGATCAATCTTCTGTGCGTGTACGTGTGCGTGTGTATGCGTGTTTGTGTGTGTGTGCCTGTAACATAAATACTTTATAGTTAAAAAGATTTATTGTACAATGATGTACTAATAGTGTTTTAATTAGTAGAAATAAATAAAAAAGTTGATTATAGTTGATTATATAATAATAAAATAATCAAGTTGATTATATAATAAAATAATCAAGATTGTCAATAAATCTTTGATTTTTTTAGTCTCACCATAAAAACTTTGTCTGCAGATACAAGCGGAACGATGGGTCTTTTAGCGCCTTCGGGAGTCGCGATAGCGCCGGAAGTACGTGGTTGACAGCGTTTGTTGTGAAAACTTTTCTTTTTGCTCAAAAGCTTCGTCCAACGCTTGTCGAAGAGAAAGTTCTGAAACAAGCAACAGATTTTCTTATTTCTCGGCAAGAAGAGGCCGGCTTTTTCCAAGAGCAAGGAAGAGTCATTCACACTGAAATGCAGGTCAGACTCTTTTCTTCTCTTTTACGTAAGCCTTAAGTAACAAAGAGATAATTCAATTACGTTTTTATCAACTAAGGAATACGAAATTTTTTATAAAACGGTCTCTCTTAAGCAGGGAGTGCAAACAAGATGGCTTCTAAGAATCGTAGCGGCAATAAAAAAGAATGTAACGCAGTTTAATGCAACGTTCAATGTTGTTAAACTCGCATAATACTTTCAAGTAAAGTGATGCATTTTTACATCACCTATAAATCTACATGGTCTACTTAAGTCAAGGCTGTTATGTATACTTTGTTTTAGTTTTATTCAAGATATTCTGTTTTAGTTTATTAAATACAATTAGTTGTTATGCGACATTTCAAAAAATGTTGGCACAAAGCATTCAAAATTAGCCTATTTTTTTGTGTTTTCGCAACTCAATTTTTATGTTTTTTTCCTTAGCATTTTTAAAATTTTGTTAAGCATAATAAATTGTAAAAAAGCAAACAAACAAAAGTCATAGGTTTTTTTTATTTTAACTTTTTTCACTTTAGACCACTTTTTATCAAGTTTCAACATTAATGCATCACCATAAAAGTAATGTTTATTGTGAAGTATAATGAAAATTTTCTGAAAATGCCCTAATAGATAGCCAACAGCTACAAGAACAATAAAATAAACTCAAAATTTTAATAAGATGTAATACCTGACTTGAAACGAATAAAATCTATGAAGCATTTTTAGTGGAAAGATTTTAAATTAATACATTTTACAAAAACATAATGAACATAGATAATATAAAATTAGGAAATACATCGAATTAAAAAATTACACATAAATATAAACGTAGCTTTCTAAGTATTTTTATTTTTTTGTTTTAATGAGGTTTTTGTTGCACATTATATAAAAATGATATAACAATCAATAGTTGAAAAATTTAAATGCTAAATAAAACTATTTTTGTGAAACTAATGCTGAAAATATATTTATTCAAAAATATTTCCTAAAGAGTCTACATTGGGAAATTAAATTGTTGCAATGCTTTAAAAACTTACAGTACCAGTATGTTCCGTTACTACCTAAATGCGTTGTATGTACACAGTAAAAACAAGAGCAATTTTCCCTGTCATATGAGAAACAGTCTACATAACACTGCATTTTGTGGAGTTTCATTTTATGTTGCAGTAAAATCAACTGCACATGTGAGTTATTATTAAACTAAATATAATATACGAGTACTCGTACAATGAAGTAAACAAAATTACAAAAGTTTTGTGTGTACTTGAGCGAGGAACAGTTTGTTCACTTTGCTCTTTCATTTTGTTCAATTTTTAATAGGAAAAGAATGGTTGAGACTGGACATTAAATTAAAAATCAAGCAAAATCGCTGCAAATTTAACAATTTTACATTGCAGGGTGGAGTAAACAGTCCAATTACGATGACAGCTTATGTTCTTATCGCTCTGTCTGAAACCGATTTTGCGAATGACAACATTGTAAGAACTAACATACAAATTGCCATATACAGCTACAGTAGTTTTAATCATTTTTTCGTGTTTCTTAAAAGTTGCTTAATTTTATTGTTTGTTACAGATATTATTTTAAGGTTTTGTGCACGAACTTTTAATAATTTTACCACGTTTCACAAAACCATCGTGAAATATTTTCTTGCTGCGAAAATCTAACATTTTTTACGTCATTACGATAGGAATGGGAAAGTCCCCTCGCGACAGCAACTCAATATTTAGAAATGAACTTAAACTCAACTTTGAACAATTCTTACACGCTTTCGATTGTGACGTACGCTCTCACGCTGCGTAATAGCTCTTTGGCCACTTTCGCCTTGAACGAACTCAACTTTAGAGCAACAACTGAAGGTGATTTTATTAAAAAAATTTATATTTAAAAAGAGGTACTGGCTGACATGCAATTTAAACTCTTGCATCTAAACGAAGATGAATTTCTTAATCGACACCTAAGTAAGGACCGATTTTTGGTTTTAAATTAGATTGATTTGTTTACTTAGTTAAAATTAACAATTTTGTTTCAATGTTTGTACCGAGCAAAAGTCAACAAAATATGTTTTTTTATTTTTCAATCCTTCTTTAACGTCATTAAAAATTGTCATTTGTTTTTTTCGAACGCAACCTTGATCATCAAAAGTCCAAATACTGCTTAGAGATGAATGTCATTTAAATCTTTTATGTTTTTAACGATTTTTTTCAATTAGGAAGCTACAAATACTGGAATGTTGAATCTTCTGATTCTTCATCGTTTTCCACCCGGTGGCGTCCTCCATACTTGCCCCCACCGACGAACGAAATTGAAATAACCTCATACGCATTGCTGACGTACGTGCGTCGAAATGATATTGTTTCGGCGATACCGATCCTGAAATGGCTGGTATCAAAGCAAAACGATCTGGGAGGATATTCGTCCACTCAGGTAAGAGTAATAGCTTTAATAAAGAAAGGAACCGAACAAGTTGCTTTAAAATTGTCAAACCGATACAATTATTAACAGAAACCAAACATTTCCCATTGCCCCAACTTTAACCCTTAATTCATTTTGATACTAGCAGGATTACCATTTCGTGCTTGTTTCCAAGATTTGAACATATTTTTATGAACATTGTTTTAGAGAATTTTAATGTGCCTATTTCTAAGAAAGGTGCTAATTTTGAAGTTAAGTGCTTTTTTTTACAAATTTTGTTTTCATGCACGCTGAACCTGAGCTCACTATCCGAACACAGTTTCGAGTTTTAAACTTTTATTAGGAACAGTCTGCTCACTCAAGTTGTAGTCGCAGAGCTGGTCATATAGGAATAAGAGTTGTGTTTTCTACCAAATGCAAGATTACACTGGTAGAAACGGCATTGCGCTTCGCGCACGCCGATGAATACGTGTATATCAGGTTATAAAACAGATGGCACTAAAGAGTACCATCTATGGCATTGCCAATAGATCGATAGTACACTCTTACCATCTATGGCAAAGCCATTTATCGCAATGCTAAAGAGGACCATCGGTTTTATAACCAAATATTGTTTTTGTTTTAAATTTCTAGAAAACGTATTACAAAGTTTTTATTTATGTTCCAAGAAAATTAAAGTAAAGATCTCTTTTTTGGTCTTTATAGGGACGCATAAATCTATTCGAAATTAACCAAAGATTCAAAAAAGCTTTTATCTAACCAAAAATACAAAATAATTGAAATTTTAGACTGGTTTCATTTTGTTTTTTTGATAATTTCAGATAATAACCCTAAATCTAGGTATATAAACCAAACAAAGCTTTTATTTTTTGATAAAGTCGATTTTTCTGACGTTTGTATTTGCAGGATACAGTTCTTGCCATTCAAGCTTTATCTGAGGTGGCAACTTTTTTAACTCAAAGAAACCAAAACCTATCTTTGACATTTCGACATTCTTCAGACCAAAGTCATCTTCAAGAAGTAACAATTACACAAGAAAATGCGAATGTTTTCAATACGTACTCCGTGAGTAAGCTTTTTAAAAATTAGTTTTCTCTTCAGTTGATGCAAATTGCGAAAACCTTGAATCGTAAAATATTTAAAAAATACTAAAATATAAAGAATTGTTTTCAGTTTTAATTTAAAAATTCAAATTTTACTTGAAAGGATACAACATCTTTCAAGCTTATTAAAATAAACTTGATAAGGCTAGAATTTCTCGAGCACTCTGGATTGACCCAATCAAGTAAACGCTTTTTCTTTATTAATATGTGCGGTAGAATTTTGCCTTAGAATTTCTTTTATTATTTCTTTCAAAAGCCTAACCTGTAACAATATGGCTGTTCCCATCATTGTAACATCTCTCTTAGGCAGCACATTCACTCAATCGACCGTTGAAGAGGTGGCTAGTTATAAGTGACAACTACATGACATTCAGAACGTCCCCGAATTGAACTCAATCTGTTGGGCCTGACACAGAAACCTTGAACTCTAAACTAATCAAGAGATTTTTATGTTTTTTGACTTAGCAAACAGTTAGCAATATTTTCTTACCTATTTTTTACATAAACTAATTCAAAACCGTAAATAGCCTTGTTTTTTTTTTGTAATTTGCTGTAGGATGCCTGGTTATTATTTAAATTTTGTAAATTAGAAAACATTAAAAATGTATTTTTCTGGTGAAAGGTTCCAGAACAAAACGGGCAGCTTATTATCACCGGGGAAGGAAGTGGTATCGGAGTGGCCCAGCTTTCAGTTTGTTACAACACCCCAAGCGACCCATACGATAATGAACCATTCAATTGTACGGTCAACGTCCAAAACCCCAACAATGACCAAGCTAATGTCGATTTCTGCTGCTTGTAAGTTTGATTTGTTTATTTTTTATTATTTCTCATGCTGACATTCCAAATGAAAAGACAAATGGGGAAATGTATCGCAAACCTTTCAAGCACTTTTTAAAAATTTAAAGTATCATTTGGTGATCAAATAAATTGTGCAATTGTTTTTTGTTAAGTTAAGGGCAAAAGCAAATCTTAAAGAACTATATGAAAATTTTTATATGGAGTTCAGCTTGTTCTCAAAACTAAATAGTTAAGCGGCATCGTTTCCATGGCAACCGCAATCAATATTATCTTTTGTTTACTATTGTTCTCAGCATATTCTTCATATATCTCGGCCACCGTTCCATTGGTTGTTGTAAACTTACCTACAATTTTGCTCTGCCGGTCAGGCAGGTGGATAACTGTTTTCAATTTTTTTTTGACTTTAGACAAAACGAAGGAATGGCAAAAACTGGGATGTTTCTTTTTGAAATCGGACTCCTTAACGGATTCACTGCAGAAGAGTCACAAACAAAATTATATAACCCTACGGCAAAACTGGTTGAATTGGATGACGGGAGAGTGAACATATATTTTGATGAAGTAAATAGTCATATGCTTTTATTAATTAACAATCATAACCAAAGCTCTCGGTCTGAATGAGAAATGTCACAACAGCAAATTAAAAGTAACAACACATCAAAGCAAAAAAATTTTAATTGAAATTTTAATTTTAATTCTAACCTCTTTTCTAAATGTACCTTTAATCTTGCTTGTATTTATTTATTTATGTAACCTATTCCTTAAAACCAATGTACTTCTGAAAAAAGGTCATATTTTGTTTAATTGTCAATAAGTCATAATATTGAAACCCTAAAAATGTAGAACTTTGGTTTGTATGTATGTATGTATGTATGTTTTTTATTTCTCAGCCGCAACAGCACAAATCAAAGCACAAAAACACAATAAAAGCTGAAATTAAGGAAGTAGTAAAAAACGATATACGTTGTAGGACATGCAAACAATACATTGTATAGATACAACAAAGTCATTATAATTAGCATGCTCACTGCACCTTAAAAACAATAAAACACAAACGAACAAACGAACAAAAAGACAAAACAAACAAACTTGAAAGGGACAAATCAGAAGAACTAGCTTCTAAGACTTGTGGTGAATATTTATGCAAAACCATATAGGCCTTCAAGTAAAAATTATTTTTATCGCATGCAAATTATGAAATTATTGTGTGGATAATTTATAATAAATACAAACAGAATTATAGGTTTGGGTCACAATAACAAATTTTTAAATATGATTAGCAGACTAGCAACTTCCAATGAAAGGTCTGATATAATAGACAGATTTTAAGATCTTACGCTAGTAGTATGTAATGATTTTTTTGACGGCAGTCCGGAGGAGCCCTCGGAGGAGCGCGGTGGAGCGCTGACGTCAGTGCGTTCCGAACCCTAGACTCCATGAGCAAAAAATCGAAACCATAAGCAAGCGCAATCTGTTACTAAAAATAGCACAGCAGGTTTGTTGCGCAATACCTAGTTCTCCCATGGGGAATCCCCTAGATTTTTACCCGCTTTGTTTGTACAGGCTTCTTTTCAAAACTACGATGCAATCCGTAACGGTAGGTATACCAAAGCAGAATTTTTTGTTTTTATCACTCTAAAAAGTATGGATCAAGATTGTGTTGATGCTGCAGTGACATCTGATGAAGCTATCAAAAGAGAGTTGGAAGCTCAAATGTTTTGTTGTTTGTCTCCGCAAAATCCGCTTATGTATGATGAAGAGGATCGCATGAGAACCTTTCCTTCCTCTTGGTGTGATCGGGAGCGCCCAACACCACGCGAAATGGTGGATGCAGGTTTTTATTATAAAGGTTCTGGCGATCGTGTTCTTTGTTTTTATTGTGTTGGAGGTTTGTTTTATTGGAAACCGCATGACAATCCTTGGTACGAACATGCAAAGTGGTTCCCTATGTGTGAATTTGTTTTGAAAAAACAAGGAGTCAGCTATGTGGAGAAAGTATGTCAGAAAGATTCGGATTTGCATCAACCAGGCATAAAAAATCCAACTCGATCTGTTGCAGCGAACCGCTTACGTAGTATGTTGTTTGATCAAATGCGAAACACTGTGGCAGCAAAGCAAAGGAATCAAAGATTAGAGAATCTTATGCTGTTTGATTCTCATGTAAAATACGCAAAAAGTATTGGGGTGGAGGACACCAAGATCCGTTATGCGCTATTGAATCAAATGGAAAAAAATCACTGTAATTTCTCCAATCGTCAAGAATTGTTAAATGCTGTTTTAAATTTAAAAAAAGACGACAAATGTTTAAAGTGTAAAAATGCAGAAAAAAATGCAGTATGCATGCCATGTGGGCACATGGTGCTTTGTTGGACATGCGCTCAAGTCACCTCCTCTTGTTGGTTATGTTCCCAATGGATCTCTGAAATAATTCGCGTCTTTCAATGTTGATTGCGCAAGATTAGTGTGACGTAAGACTATTTCAAAATGTTGCGCAATATCCGGTTTAGTGGTTATAAAAGGAGACCCGTTTGCGAAACCTCACATTATGGAAACGTATACGAGTCAAGCAGACGATCTATATCAAGAAGCAAACAAAATCGAGTACCCCGACTACATTCCTCCTTATACAAGTTGTTACAAAAGTTTGTTGGAGTTTGAAGAGATTATCACCAGAGCAAGAGAAATGGAAAGTGCAGCAAGAGACATTCGAAAAAAGTTTCAAGAAATTGCCACATCCGGACTACCGATACCCTCTTCATTGCTATTGAGAAAAGCAATTATTAGCGTCAAAAGAGGAAAAGTCATGTTTTCGATGGATCAACTTGTTCAAGTCATTGATGTAATAATGGGGAATCTTCCTTACATTCTTTTTCGTCCCAAATCCGAAACAAAAGAGTATGTAGTTTTATTATTCTGGTCTACCAACATGGACGATGCTGCGTGTGAAGTGCAAAAAAACATGGAAATCATTAAGCGAGAAATAGCAGTGGATCAGTTCCAATTGCGTTGTGTGGTGGAAAACGTACCAACTGCAAGACGTCAATTCCTCTATCTTCTCAACAACTACATCTTTTTAAAAGTGCAAAAAGACGATGTCTGCCATCTGCCACCAGACAACCACGAACAACTGGAAACCTTTGTCAAACTCTTGACTAACCCTGAACCGGTGAAAAAGCGAAAAGTAGATATTATTGCAAGTACGCCTTGATGTGTATTATTTTATTAATAAACGATATGTGTACAATCAATGTTGTGATACATTATGAATAAAGCGAGAAATAGAGCGATCGTTTTCAGTTAGGTTTGACATAAAATCAGATACAATAGCATGCAAAGGTACACCACGACAACGAAATAAAATAAAATAGACACAATAACGACCACAAAAACTGGAAAAGTACGCCTGTAAGGTTTTGCAATTGTAAATCTATCCCGATAAGGAGTAGGCATCCATGTAAGAGTCGAGATCGATCAATGTACGGGGTAGTCCATAACTATCGAAATATTCTCCTCGACCGCGTTTGTCAAAATAAACCGCAACCCAATGTTCTCCAGGTTCACTACTCGAGTCCGAGTTGATGACGTAAGCAGACGGAAAAGTAGGTTTTTCCAACTGATCCAAAGCACAGACTTTTTTAAAGATGGTTTTGCTTTCTAAACCCTTCTTGAGCAAGCGTTCGATTTGCAATATGTTCATTCATTTAGACATAAGAACTATGTATGATAGGACTTGATAGAGTAAATCTTATTATACGTATTTTCAAAAAACAACTGACTTTTCTTGGAATCGATCTTACTTATGTTGGCTTTCTTTGCTTCAAATTTTATGTTAAGTTTAGAAAATTTAGTTGGCAAAATGTATTAAAATGTTCAGTTTTATGATGAATTTTGCTATTAAAAGTGAAAAAATGTAAAACTTTTTAATATAAACGGTTGTTGTACTTGACTGGGGATCAAACTAGCAGCTAAGCTTAAGTCGGTGTTTTGAAATCAAATTTTTTGGGTTAAGTTTGTAATAAAATTTCTTTTTACATACGGTTGTTAAAACTATAAAAATCAAGGTGCATTATAAAAATTTTCGTTTACTCTATTTTTACATTGGAAATTAAGGTAACCAGATTTTCAAACTCCGATCATGAATATGTCAGGAAACGCAATACGCTATGAACAGCAAGCTTCTGTGTAAGAGAGAGAATTGGACGCAATTGTCAAAGCATATGGTCACGTTTACAGAGATTACGGGTAGCTTTCTATTAAAAGTTTATAAAAATGACAAAAAGATTAAACATAGTTAGAACTGAATTCATTTTTAAAACAATAAAAATTTTGACACTAGAAAGTGAATTCATACTACATAAAAATAATAATAAATATGTTTGAATTCGGTTTACTAAATAATAAAGAAAAATACGACTTTTTATTATGAAACATCTGTTTATTGAACAGAAATAACCTGTCAATAGAAATTTTTGTTTAAAACTTTTAACAATTACATTGACTGTGAATAAAAATCGAGTTTGTCAAGAAAAAAAAAAAAAAATTTTTTTTAACAAGGGAGTAACAAAAAATCAAGTTTGTCTAGAAAAAAGTGTATAACAAAAATCAAGGTTGTTTAAAGAAAAATTGAGATTAGGTATAACAAAACTCAAAAAAGTTTTAAAATTGAATAAAGGTACCTAAAAATGAAGCTTTCTTCGGGAAAAATTAAATGAAGGTATCTAAAAATCAAAGTTGCCAAGAAAAAAATTCAATAAGGGTGTAACAAAAAAAAAAAATCAAGCTTGTTTAGAAAAAAAGTTAAACATACAGTAGGTATAATAAAAATCAAAGTTGCTTAAAGAAAAATTGAGAAATTAAACATAAATATAACAAAAATCAAGACTGCTTAGACAAAAAGTTTTAAAATTGAATAAAGGTACCTAAAAATCAAGCTTTCTTAGGGAAAAATTAAATGTAGGTATCTAAAAATCAAAGTTGCCAAGAAAAAATTAAGCAAAAGTATAACAAAAATCGAGTTTATCAAGAAAAACATTAAGCATAGATATAACAAAATCAAGTTTGTCTAGAAAATATTAAGGTTAGATACGACAAAAATCAAGGTTGCCAAGAAAACGTAAGCAAAGGTATAAGGAAAATTGAAAATGTCAAGAAAAAATTGTAATTAGGTATAACAAAAATCAAGGTTGGCTAAGAAAAACTTTTGAAAAATTGAGCATAAGTATAACAAAAGTTAAAATTGTTTAAAGAAAAAAGTTTTAAAATTTGAACAAAGGTATAACAAAATTGGAATTTGTCTAGAAAAAATTGAAGATAGGTGTAACAAAAATCAAGGTTGTCTAAGAAAAATTTTTTGAAAAATTGAACAAAAGTATAAAATCAAGATTGCTTAGAAAAAATTAAAGACAGTTATAGAAAATCAAGATTGATTAGAAAAGATTAAACAAAGGTATGACAAAAATTGAGGTTGTTAAGAAAAAATTAAAGATAGTTATGACAAATATCAAAGTTTTCAAGAAAAAATCAAACAAAGGTACGACAAAAATTGAGGTTGTTTAGAAAAAAAAAAAAAAGTTGAGTTTAGGTATGATGAAAATCAAGGTTACCGAGAAAAAAAATTAAACAAAGGTATGACAAAAATCAAAGTTGATTAGAAAAATAAAAAGATTGTAAGAAAAATTAAGGTTAAGTGTGACGAAAATCGAGGTTACCAAGAAATAACTAAACAAAGGTATGAAAGAAATCAAGATCGCCGAGAAAAAATTGAAGATAGTTATAAAAATTAATGTTTTCAAGAAAAAATTAAACAAAGATATGACAAAAAAATCGAGATTGTTAAGAAAAAATTGAAGATAGTTATGAGAAAAATTAAGGTTTTCAAGAAAAAATAAAACAAAGGAATAACAAAAATCGAGGTTGTTAAGAAAAAATTGAAGATAGTTACGACAAAAATTAAGGCTTTTAAGAAAAATTAAACAAAGGTATGACAAAAATCAAGACTGTTAAGAAAAATTAAAGATAGATGTGACAAAAAAATTGAGGATGTCAAGAAATAACTAAACAAAGTTATGACAAAAATCAAGGTTACCAAGAAAAAATTAAACCAAGATATGAAAAAATCAAGATCACCGAGAAAAAAAAATTGAAGATAGTTATAAAAACTAAGGTTTTCAAGAAAAACTTAAACAAAGGCATGACAAAAATCAAGATTGTTGAGAAAAATTAAACAAAAGTATGATAAAAAGAAAGGTTAATAAGAAAAAACTTAAACAAAGGTATGACAAAAATCAAGATTGTTAAGAAAAATTAAAGATAGATGTGACAAAATCGAGGTTGACAAGAAATAACTAAACAAAGGTATGAAAGAAATCAAGATCGCCGAGAAAAAATTGAAGATAGTTATAAAAATTAATGTTTTCAAGAAAAAATTAAACAAAGATATGACAAAAAATCGAGATTGCTAAGAAAAAATTGAAGATAGTTATGAGAAAAATTAAGGTTTTCAAGAAAAAATGAAACAAAGGAATAACAAAAATCGAGGTTGTTAAGAAAAAATTGAAGATAGTTACGACAAAAATTAAGACTTTTAAGAAAAAATTAAACAAAGGTATGACAAAAATCAAGACTGTTAAGAAAAATTAAAGATAGATGTGACAAAAATCGAGGATGTCAAGAAATAACTAAACAAAGTTATGACAAAAATCAAGGTTACCAAGAAAAAATTAAACCTAGATATAAGAAAATCAAGATCACCAAGAAAAAAAATTGAAGATAGCTATAAAAATTAAGGTTTTCAAGAAAAACTTAAACAAAGTTATGACAAAAATCGAGGTTCTCAAGAAAAAAATTGAAGGGAGTTATGACAAAAATCAAGGTTGCTTAGAGAAAAAAGTTTTTAAATTGAACAAAGGTATGACAAAAATCAAACTTTTTAAAAGGAAAATTGAGAAATTGAACATAAATATAGCAAAAATCAAAGTTATCAAGAAAAATTAAACCTAGATATAAGAAAATCAAGATCACCGAGAAAAAAAAAATTGAAGATAGTTATAAAAATTAAGGTTTTCAAGAAAAACTTAAACAAAGTTATGACAAAAATCGAGGTTCTCAAGAAAAAAATTGAAGGGATTTATGACAAAAATCAAGGTTGCTTAGAGAAAAAAGTTTTTAAATTGAACAAAGGCATGACAAAAATCAAACTTTCTAAAAGAAAAATTGAGAAATTGAACATAAATATAGCAAAAATCAAGGTTACCAAGAAAAATTAAACCTAGATATAAGAAAATCAAGATCGCTGAGAAAAAATTGAAGATAGTTATAAAAAATTAAGGTTTTCAAGAAAAATTAAACAAAGTTATGACAAAAATCTAGATCGTTAAGAAAAAATTGAAAGTAGTTATGACAAAAATTAAGGTTTTCAAGAAAAATAAATAAAGGTATGACAGAAATTAAGGTTCTTTAGAAAAAAAAAATTGAGTTTAGGTGTGACAAAAATCAAGGTTACCGAGAAAAATTAAACAAAGGTATGACAAAAACCAAGGTTGATAAGAAAAAAAAAATTTAAACAAAGGTCAAGATTGTTAAGAAAAATTAAAGATAAGTGTGACAAAAATCGAGGTTGTCAAGAAAAAATTCAACAAAGGTATATAAAAATCAAGGTTATCAAGAAAAAAAAATTAATCCTAGGTATATGAAAATCAAGATCGCCGAGAAAAAAAAATTGAAGATAGTTATAAAAATTAAGTTTTTAAGAAAAATTTAAGGTAGTTATGACAAAAATTGAGGTTTTCAAGAAAATGTTAAACAAAGGTGTAACAAAAAATCAAGTTTGTTAAGAAAAATTAAACAAAGTAATGATAAAAATCAAGATTTTTAAGAAAAATTAAAGATAGGTATGACAAAAATTAAGGTTATCAAGAAAAAATTAAGTGAAGGTCTAACAAAAATTAACGCTTAAACGTGCACCAGTATTGCCTTGAGATTAAAGTTAGAAAAATTAAATCGCTTTTTTGGACTTAGAGTTTACTTAAGGTCAAATCAATACGATTCAGAACAGGAAACGACGCGGCTTCAGGAAATACGTCGTAACTATCTAGAATTTAAAATCTTTTTCAATAGAATTAATTTTATTTTTTTCTTTTAGAACTTATTAATTTTATTTTTTCTTTTAGAACTTATTAATTTGAAACTAAATTGATTTGAAACATTAAAAGTAGGGTTTCGACTTTTTGCTCATGGAGTCTAGGGTTCGGAACGCACTGACGTCAGCGCTCCACCGCGCTCCTCCGAGGGCTCCTCCGGACTGCCGTCAAAAAAATCATTACATACTACTAGCGTAAGATCTTAAAATCTGTCTATTATATCAGACCTTTCATCGGAAGTTGCTAGTCTGCTAATCATATTTAAAAATTTGTTATTGTGACCCAAACCTATAATTCTGTTTGTATTTATTATAAATTATCCACACAATAATTTCATAATTTGCATGCGATAAAAATAATTTTTACTTGAAGGCCTATATGGTTTTGCATAAATATTCACCACAAGTCTTAGAAACTAGTTCTTCTGATTTGTCCCTTTCAAGTTTGTTTGTTTTGTCTTTTTGTTCGTTTGTTCGTTTGTGTTTTATTGTTTTTAAGGTGCAGTGAGCATGCTTGAAACGACGCAGCTTCAGGAAATACGTCGTAACTATCTAGAATTTAAAATCTTTTTCAATAGAATTAATTTTATTTTTTTCTTTTAGAACTTATTAATTTTATTTTTTCTTTTAGAACTTATTAATTTGAAACTAAATTGATTTGAAACATTAAAAGTAGGGTTTCGACTTTTTGCTCATGGAGTCTAGGGTTCGGAACGCACTGACGTCAGCGCTCCACCGCGCTCCTCCGAGGGCTCCTCCGGACTGCCGTCAAAAAAATCATTACATACTACTTACGCTTACGCTACACAATCTGCTTCTCAAAATAGTCTTTTCGTTCTGCTTAACTGGAATAATATGACACAATGTAACTGCAATACAAATGCAGACAGCAAGTAGTCTATTCAAAAGTTATTGGAATTTTGAGTAATTAAAATACACAAATAAAATATTCAATATTTATCATAATTTAGTAATGTAACAAACAACAATGAAATAGTTTGCTGAAATAGAAGCTATATAGTTTTAGGATTGCAAAGGTTTAGTAAAAAAATTTTGTAACTGCAGAACGGAATGACTTTAATGATTTAGAATCTTGTCGAAGATGAAATGGAATATCATTCCAAATAAGTGGTCCTTTATATCTCATAGCTTGCTTTGTAATATGCACTCTACAAAACGATGGATAAAGTGAGGATTGTGACCTGGTATTTTTGCAATTTTAAATGCAGTTTTAAAAGAGTGGTCAAATGTCAAAGGTAGTAGTTTATTCATAAATTTATACACAAAAGTGGCTATCTCTAGGTCTCTAATTTGATGTATTGTCAGTAAATTGTTATCTTTCATGACGTATGAGACCGTCTGCCTTTTGCCGACATTAAATATAGAGC
The DNA here is from genome assembly GCA_963680785.1 of Diplosoma virens. Classification (NCBI taxonomy): domain Eukaryota; kingdom Metazoa; phylum Chordata; class Ascidiacea; order Aplousobranchia; family Didemnidae; genus Diplosoma; species Diplosoma virens. Next base: position 6,811,295 of record OY796884.1, read on the forward strand.
GCATCAATTTGTTCACTGCACATTGGAGCTTGTTAATCATGGTTTTGTAGCCAAAACACCATGAAGTAATGCAGTATAAAATATGACTTTTAACCATTGTGTGATATAAAACCAGCAAAGTCTTACGATCAAGAAAAGGTTTAATTTTTTAATGCAATAAATGCTAAACTTAATCTTTTTTAGCAAATATTCCACGTGTGGCTTCCAAGATAAACGCCAAGGAATTTTGTGTCAAAAACTCTTTGTAATGCGTGGTTATTTAGAATAATATTTAATTGTTTAGTGCTTGGTTTACAACGAAGGGTTTGGAAAATTATATAGTTATTTTTGGTAATGTTTAATAATAATTTATTAGCAATCAGCCATTGGTTAACATTTTCTAATTGAGTGTTTGCTGTCAAAGTTAATTCAGACAAACATTTATACTAAAAAAATAATGGTGTCATATGCAAACATTAAAGCCTTTCCCTTCTGCAGACAGTTTTGAAAATCATTTACATAAATTAAAAATAATAGGGGGGGGCACGTATAGAACCTTGAGGGACTCCATGAGATAAATGGCAAGATGATGAAAAATTACCCCTACATTTTACCTGTTGTAAACGATTAGATAAATAACTTTGAAACCAATTTAAGGAGCAACCTCTGATACCACAGTAACGTAATTTACTAAAAAGAACGTTATAGTTAATAGTGTCAAAAGCCTTTGACAAATCAAGAAATACATCAACAACTACAAATTCTTTCTGTTCAAATGCATCTGTTACTGTTTCAACAAATTTGTTATTGCACGTTTGTTATTGCAATTCTTGTTTTTGCAAACAACAACAAGTTTGTTATTGCAATTCTTGCTTGCATATTTCTACAAAGTTTAAAAAGTGTAATTTTAGATTTCTTGATTATATTTAAAAGTAACAAGAAATGTAAGACATCATTATTTAGACTAAAGGTAATTACTTTAAAAAAAGTCATGTTCGTTGTTTTTGTTTTTAAAATTCTTATTATTGCTATCTCAATTTATCCTCTCGACTCGCAGGAAATGACGAAGTTGTTATATTTAAACCAAACATCTAGCAATCACCCTGGGCTGCTATCGCAGATGCTAACATATAGCTGTCCGATTAAAAACTTTTATTTGACATTTAGTTAAATGTAAAACATTTAAAAATTAGCTAGATGTTTTTTTGTCTCTATATTTATCCTCCTGATTCCCAGGAAAGCGACGGAGGCGCTATACATAGGGTAAGCAATTACCCAGACCTGCTTCCGGAGATGCCAAGATATTGCTGTCTGCTAGTAATTTAATAGAGATATGACTGTAACTTAGAACTGCTTGCCAAGACCACCAAGCAGTGAAAAGTGCCGTAAAGTGTCTTTCCCAAGGACACAACAGAATGGTACAAGTAGGTTTTGAACCGAGACCATGTTGATCATCAGCCCGTTACTTTAACCACTCGACCACGCTGCCGATGAAAAAAAATACATTGCTAAAATTTAGATTTTACAGTTAAAGTTGCCAAGCAGAATGTGTTGGTCAAGAGGACATAACAGAATGACGTGATTTGTTATTGAGCAACGCTCTTGCCTTCACAATTAACCTAGCGACTGTTTTTGTATTTTTCCCTTTGGCTATATCCTGCATTTGTTCAACCAAATATTTATGCTTTTTAGATTTAAATGAATTTTTTAGGAGTAGCAGTGTTAAACACTAATCTGTTGTGTAGTTATCTCCAGGGCAAAGATTATGTGCAAGGGTAGAACTAAAGCGAGTCGAAGAGGTCGCTTCAACAAAACCGGCAGTTCTATCTGCTTTCGACTATTACAAACCAGGTGATATTATTATTAAAGTATTATCTTTGCTTAAATTAAGTAGAATAATATTGTTGTTAGTAACACTATCAAATTTCTTATCCAGATCGAAAGGTCACGCGACTTTACACGGTCGATGGGCTCAGTGAGACCGGCGCTTGTCAAGTTTGTGGGTCAGCTTGTGCGGGATGTGGAGGTGAGAAAGACTGACATCGTGTGGTGGTTTCAGCATTGTTGACGATAGTTTTTTAACCTTGACTTGATAGAGTAAATCTTAAGATAGTTTTTTAAGATTGAGATAGTTTTTTAACCAGGCTAATTTAAATCTTAAGATTGAGATAGTTTTTTAACCAGGCTAATTTAATTAAACGTTTTTTGAACTTTTTGAACACAGAGCCCAAATTCTAATCAAAAAACAAATTATGGCCCATCAATTGAATTACTAAATTCACTAAGATAACAAAGAAAATCTTTAAAACAATTTGAATAACAAAACCCTTCAAAGAAATTATACATCCGTATCCTGCTTGTCATAATTTTACCCAATTCGTATGCATAAAGCATTAAAATTATTTACACTCCAGCTGTCAAATTTACTTTGAGAACATTTGAATATCTCTTTGTTATCTACTTTGAGATTCCAGTTTAAAAATAGTCACTTTGAGCACACAGTTTTAAAATGGTCACAACAATTAGCCTAATTTCTCAAAATTGTTTAATAAACGTTTTTGCCGCAAATGAACGCGTACATTAATTTGTTTTTATTTTTTAGCAACAGTTAGATGCAATGGAGAGTATGTAAAACAAACCAAGTCATAAAAGCTTATGTGTAACCACAAACATTAAACTATTTTTTATATTTTGACATTTTACTATTGGTAACATATTTTATATATTTTGCAATTGATTTTAAAATGCGAAAATATTTTAAAATTTTTACCATAGTATAGGCCTACGGCATTAGTATATTGTATTTATCAAAATATTACCAGAAAATATATAATGTAGGAGTTTTTTTAACTTAAGTTTTGACGACGTATCTTAATATTTTCTTCCTGATACTTTAAATATTTTAAATTATACACCCTTCATTTTTTATGGTAAATCTTTTTCTATTCTAAGAATTAAAAATTTTTATATTTTTTCGATTTCGATTAAATTTTATGCTGTAATATTGTTATTAAAATATTATTTGTTATAATAGGGGTGACCGGGGCAAGTTGTAACATGGGGCAAGTTGTAAAATGGGGCAAGTTGTAACATGGAGTAAGTTGTAACATTCGTATTTGTCAAAATGTAACATAAACCAACAAAATTTTAAAAAGCCCTAAATAATAGTCACATTAAGAACGATTGCAAGCAAATAACATTTTTTAGTTCCAACAACTAAAAATTAGTTTACTGTTAAAACAAGCTTTTTAAGTAGGCATAGTATATTTTTCGAAATTTAATTTTTATCTTCTGGAGAAATAGCCGGTGCGATTTTATTAAAATGTTTTATATCAGTCGAAACACAAAACAATAGGCTATTAAATGCCTACAAAGGTTTAGCAACTAAAACTTAACTCTTTGAGATATTAACAAAAACTGGACAAAGTATGAGGTAGGGTAAGTTATAGCATAGGCTGATGGGGCAAGTTTTAACACATATTTTTGTGCTTACATTAAAAGTAACTTCGGCAACAATTATTGTAAATAATATGAGAAATTATAAAAAAAAAAGACTAACAGGAACACCAGCTCATCATTACAAGACAACTTAAGAGCTGCTGCAGCAATTGTTACAATTTAAAAGAGATTAATAAGGGGAGTAGCAAGCCAATGGTGTCTGCCATGTAAAACTCTACAAAGTGCTTAAAAAACTTAAAGGTAGGCTAAGTCCTTGGTGCGAAACAAAAAAATCTAAAAAGTGTGCCATGCTAACAGACACACCAGAAAAGGACAATCTATTACAGCTCCAAACAAAGAAATAACAAGTTTTGAAGAAACACCAAAGCAAAAGAGTAGTTTTGCATTACATTTCTTGAGCCCTATTTTAACAGTCGTCCTAATGAGAAGTTGGTGGTACAATGCTATGGTTTTCTAAAGTGGTCACATTTAGCTTGTGCCGAAGATTTGAATACATATTTTTGCCACAAATGTGATTCTGAAATTTATGATTGGGCTAACCCAGCAGTGAAGAAAAGTGCTTTAACATTTTTAGGCAACGGCCAAATACCTCATTTTTTGTGCTTAATAGTCATATTTATAACTAGGCTATGTGTGATTTTATTGTGTTTACTTTTTCATATTGCTGTTTTCTTTAAATTGCATTTAAATTCAAACATATATTAGTGATTTTGTTACTGTTACAACTTACCCCAACTGCTGTTACAACTTACCCCTTTGACGGGGCACATTGTAACGCTTTTTTTTAAATTTTAAATCGTAGTTTTAACCACTAAGTTTTGGAAATTTTTTTTTATTTTTTGATATTAGTTAAACAGTGATCTAAATTTTTCATATTAAACAAGAATTTTGAAAAAAATTTATTATGAGATAAATAGCAAAAAAAAAGTGTTACTACGTGTTCCGGTCTACCCTAATAATAGAGTTAGTTTTTTAATGCTGCTTATTAAATTTTTTTTTAATAAAACGATTTTGATGAAACTCAATAAAAGCACGTTTCTTTTTAGCTCCCATATTTCAAGCTTGGTCTCCATGGACTCCGTGCACTGAGTTTTGTAGGCCGCAAGAGGTCACCCGCGTTCGAGATTGTTTTGACCCTAATTTGGGTCGAGCAGTTTCAGCTCATAATTGCGGGACCAACGAGAACACGGTCGAGTCGAGAATGTGCAATGTTTCGTTCAGTTGTCCGAGTAAGTTGATCTATTTCATAAGGCTTTTGACTTGTTCTTTAACGTTGATGTCATGTCATTGATCAACATATTTTGTATCCGCTTCATATTTCATCTTTATATTCATGCTTCTACTCGCAAGAAAGTGTCCAAGACGTTATACTTAGGACAACTGTCAAAAGATTACTCAGTATGCTTTCGCAGATGCCAAGATATTGCTTTTTGGTAAAAATTTTTTCTTTTCGTAGTCAGTTTTATTTAAAGATTTGAATAGAATATCGAGCTGCTTTTTAAAGCTGCCAATAAAGAAAAGTGCCGTGAAGTGTTTTATCGAAGAACGCAACAGAATGTTGAGGGTATGTTTTGAACGGCTACCATGTCGATCACGTTAGCAATCGATCAAAGCGCTTTTAACAATTTGGTTAGGTTGCCGATAAGATTTTCCCAATTTGGAAACTTTGTGACTTCTTAAGTTTACAATAGTTTTTTTACAAATAAATGGCTTTATATAATTTGATGAATAATAATCTCTAAAGATCTTTATTGTTTTTTCATAAATTTGTCAAAATTTACAGAAAAATTTTTAAAAAATTTAAGTTATAAGTAAATTTTTTAAAGAGTTTTTTTGCAGCCAAAACAATAGAGAAAAATTACAAAAAAAGTTTACACAAAATCAAAATGAATTTCTCCATTATTTCAAGTTACATGAAATTTCAATTTGATAAGCAGTCTATAAAAGTCCCAAGTGACTTTTGGCTGGTTTTTGTAAACATTCTAGTCCACAGATAACATGGATGGACTCTGGTATGAACTACCTTCCACGTTTTCTCAATTTTGGTCGATCAACACTTGCTCAGCTCGCAAAGTTCGTTCCCTGCAACGACAACGTTTCTTTGACAGAATATCTCGAAGTTCCAAAGTTGGTATACCGGGTAAGAAGCTTGTCTACAAAAATCTTTCTTAAAAAATTCTAAAAACCTTTTATTCTCGCTTTGTAATAATAGAATATCAAAATAAATTTTATTAATCTGAAAAAAATATTCTAAACAAAACAGAATACGTTAAACTTACACATAAAACATGAAGTTACAAACGAGTGCTGCAGAACGCAACTGGCGTATTTAATATTTACAAGTTTTTTTGTTTTTTTTTAATCTCTATATTTATCCTCCAGACTCGCAGGAAAGCGACTGAGGCTCTATACATGAGGTAAGCAATTACCCCGACCTGCTTCCGGAGATGCCAAGATATTGCTGTTCGCTAGTAATTTAGTAGAGGTGTTACTGTAATTTAGAACTGTTTGCCAAGACCACCAAGCAGGGGAAAGTGCCGTAAAGTGTCTTTCCCAAAGACACAACAGAATGGCGCAAGAGTATTAATAATAATTTTTTCAGTTCTATTTGCGACGATAATCAGTTGATGGTTTTCAATAGTTAAAATGCTGTACATTGTACAAAGTCGATCAATTTAACAAAAAAAACCCTAAACCCATTAAACTTATTGTTTTAGAGTTTCCGAAAATAATTTAGTTTAACAATTTATATTTAAATTTTTACTGGAAATAGTTTTTTTCAACGAAACTAAGGTTATTTAAATTTACCTATTACAAACTGAAATATGGACAGTTTTATTAATAAACTCTATTAGCAACTAAAGTTGCCAGCGGTGTTTAATGGGTTAAGATCAAAGTGAAAAAATTTATAATGAAATCTATCAATTGATTAACACTTTTTAAAGTTATTAAGATAAAAACAAAATAACGTGAACTAAATTAGTTTCTTGATTATTTTCTCAAGACAAAAGTAGATTTATTGTTTACCTTGATGCAACTTATCATAAGTAACTCATTGCCTGCCAACCTCTGCATTGCAGGTCAGATTTTAAATGGAAACCTGGAATTTATTCAATGTTACACGGATTTGAGTTACAAAGTAATATCCAGAAGCACTCCTTTCACCATTTCCTTTCTCGTGCGACCTAAATTTTTTAACTCCAGAACAATTATTTTTGCCGTTGGGCGAAGCACAGAAAGGCCTGTTATCTTATTTGAAAAATCGGGGTGATTATTTTTTCTCTATAGGTTTTGTTTTTTTCGATTGTAAAAGTTGCTTTGGAAAAAGTAGGGTAAGGGTTGAGTTTCATCAAAAGTAATTTTTGTGTAAATTTCCAATCGGGCAAAAGTTAATCTGGTTAAAATATTTTTCTATTGTCATAAGTTTGAAACCCGCGACAAACCACTTCAAGATAATCAGTGATGGCCTTACAAAAAAAGGGACCCGTTGCAAAAAAAGTAAGGGGTTTCACTATTTAGTGTTCCAAGGCGAAGCAATATCTAAAAAAAGTTCATTGTTATAGGTAGCCACTTTTTAGTGTATCAAAACAAAGTTTTCTGAAAAAAAACAAAGAAAAGTCTTTATTTTAGAAGGGTAACTGTTTAGTGTTCCAAAACGGTGTAATCTCTAACAAAAAGTTATCGGTTTATTTAGAGGCTGCGCTTTTTAGTGTATAAAAACAAAGTGATTTCTAAAAAAAAATCTTTGTTTTAGACGTGCCACCGTCCTGGTGATGGTATAAAGAGATAGAGCAATATCTTGTGTAGGGGGCCACTTTTTGATGTATTTTAGGAGGGGGAAGTGCTCCCGCTCCGTTAGCACCTATTAAAGCTATCACTGAAGATAATAGTAATTTTGTATGTCATTTACCGTTTTTATTTAATTCACGAAATGTATTCAGTTTCTGTTTTCGTTTAACATTTCATTTCAACTGTTAGCTACTGTTTGTTGTTTTGTTTGATATGTTAATTTATATTGTAATTTAGAGTACTACGATTTTAATTTGATTAAAGCTAACCTTGTTAGTAGTATAAATTTACGACAACTATTTACAGTTGCGTATTTCTACTTGTTTTATAGTATTGGCTTTAGTAGGAGTGATAAATTTCACTCGATCCACAAATGAGCTAAACATATATTTTTAGAATATTTATTTGTTAGAATTCAGGAAGATAATTACAGATACGAAAAAAAATGTGTTATCATTGAAGCTTGCAAGCTTTACCAAAATTTATTAAATTGGTGAAAAAAACTTTGATGAGAAATTCTTGTTTATTTAATAACTGGAAAAAATCTTGTTTATTTGATATCTACAACGCTTGCAGTAGTAAAATTTTTGTATAACTTATAGCTATAGGCTACATTAGAAAATAAAACAATTGATAACTGCAACAAGAAAAAACTTTTGAAGATGTGACAAAAAAATTTTTTTTTTATTTTTACGTAGTCACCGAATAAGAGGAACGCCATTTTGATGACGATTGCAATTGGTACTGCTGTTGTTCAAAATCTACTCGCGTCATTTTGTTTTGACTTTTGAAAAGACAGTTTACGGCACTTTTTTCTGCTTGGCCGTCTTAGCAAGCAGCTCTATATTTCAGTCATATATCTGAATAGAAAATAAAAAGTAAAAAACATTTCAATTGGAAAGCAATATTTTGTGCGTCTTCAAAAGCAGATTGGAGAAATCGCTTGAGCGTTTCCTAAGTATAGCGCCTCTGACGTTTTTCTGTGAGTTAGAAGAATAAATAAAAATTAAAATAAAAGTAACTAGTCTGACAATTAGTTACACTGTAGGGATTACTTGCCATTGATTTTATTATTGTTTAAAGTGACCTAAAATTTGAGCATAGAATATGCATAGTAGCCTAGGAGCAATAATACCTTTGTTTGAGAAAGTTTTTCTACTTTGCAAATAACATCACAAAAAGAAATATATTCGACGTCATGAATAAGCTGCATTGGGTACAATCACAAACAATGGGTCGTTTTTATCAACAATCAGAAAACTGAAAACATCTATTCACGGCTTGAGTTTAGTTCTATTTAGTTCACAAGCAATTCTAATTCTTATTGCTTTTTCTAGATACAGGCTGATTACGTTTAAACTGCTTATTTATTTTTCGTTGTTTAGGGAAAACGAAATGCAATTTAGCATCGAAGCGGAATCAAAGCGATTTATGGTGAACAATATTCCGTGAGTTTTGTGACGTCATCATTCGCGTTTTTCGATTTTTCTTTGACAATGTGTTTTGTAGAATATTCCCGATTGGTCAATGGAGTCATTTAATAGTCACCTGGAGCGCTGAAGATGGGGCATCCGTTTACATTAATGGGACTTTATCTGGGGTGAAGCAAGTGGTGGAAGAAGGGGTTGCGACCAGGAGATTTGTTTACGGATTTTACATTGGCCGTAGTAGCAACTTAAGCGATTTAGAAGGTTAGTGACAATAAAAAAACTAATAATCGTATTAAAACCAATCGCAATGCTATTTAAGTTGTGTTTATACACCACACAACTATATTTTTTTCTTTATTTGATTTTGCTTCTGCTAAAGATAGTTAATAGTAGATTTTTTAAAGCTTTGATCTTAAAAGTCACAAAAAAATAAGGCTTGAAGAATTGAATAAAATGTTTTTATTTTGTGCTTGAGACATTTGCTAAAAAAACAAAAAACTGCTTATAATTTTGTTTCTTTTTTGTTTTGTGTATGTAATCCGATTTTGTATATTGAGAGCAGAAAAAGCTCAGGCTTTTGCATTTTTATCTGGATTAAATCTTCTTTATTTGAGATGCGTAACTGTTTTTAGGAGAGCCAAAATAAGATGGGGAATGACTGACTTTATAAATCCCATGAAACTTCGGCATAAAAACAACCACAAAGAGCTGTTCTAACCAGAAAATTTGATTTGTAACAAATGATTAGAGGGGTACCACTGCAACGTTGTTAAAAAGACCGTAGACAGATTTTTATAAAGTTATATCATTAATAGAAAATTAAGTTACGAAACTTTTTGAATAACTGAACTTGGGACCTTATTAAATATAATTTACCGTTTGTGAAACTAAATTTCTACTTTCGCAGGTTTTCTCAATGCCACTGTTTCGTCTTTGAAGATTTGGTCAAGTGTTCTGGACAGTCTAGCGATAGCCGGTTTGTATGAGTTCAACCGCGAATTACTGGACTATCCAGAGAGAGAAGACGTTCTTACCATCAGGCAACTTCGAAGTTTCCTTTGGAGCGGGTTCGGAAACTGCATCAAATCCCCTTCCACTCTTTCCTCTCTGTACTCAAATCCTCCACCTTGCAACTCCAATTACGATTCAAGACCAATCTTGTTGTAGGGAGTTAGAGCGCATCTTTTTTATAAGAAAGATCGTCTTAGTTTATTTTTTTTATTGTACTATCTGTAACTTTAGTTTTTGTTGTTTTTGCCTGCAAATTTGTGTATATAAAACTCTTGAAATAAGTCTGAATAGAAAATACAAACACCATTGATTACGAGATTTTCTTATCACTGGTTTACCAAGATCTGCATGTAAAAAATTTATGGTGTCTAAAACATTCAAAAAATATCTGGAGATAAGTTTGTGCTAATAACTAATACTTTTCGAATAATGGTCAAAAAAAGCAATGAGAACGTTTTTCGTGTTTTGGCTTAAAATTCGGTTGCTCTATGTGATTCTGCTGACGTTTTAAAAACTACTTGGAAGTGTGATCAGTATTTTTGAAAAGGAATTTCATTGTAAAATAAAATGACGATGATTTAATAATGACGTCACAAATATTTAAAAATTAGACGTACCATTCCAGATCATCATCATCAATCTAATTTTAATCTGGTTTAATCCGCAGTGACTGTAGGTGGCTGGATGCATCCCACTACTTCTGGAACTCTTCTTACACCTTCTCTCCACCTACATCGATCTGCTGCATCTTTTTTTGAACCAATCCTTCTCATGTTTCCTTCGACTTGTTCCCTGCACTTCATCCTCGGTCGGCTCTATTTACGTTTTCCCTCTGGTTTATGTATTATCGCCTTCATCAAAACATCTTCCTCAGGTTGTCTTAAAACATGACCATACCACCCCATACCATTCGCGTTTGTCAGCTTATCTGCTGCTTCCTTCCATCCCAACATGTCCATCAGCTTCTTTGTATTCCTTTTGTCCTTCAACTTTACACCACACCTTGCCCCACCATAGATTGTTCTGCTCTTCTCAAAATAGTTGCTTTATTTTCTCTGAAACACCACGTTTCGCTTTCATATAACATAGCTGATCTTACATAGCTCTCATATATCTTTCTTTTCATCCGCAAAACGAATCTTTTTCCAAACTGTACCTCACCACACTTTCTAAATTTCTTCCATCCAAGTCTTGTTCTTGCAATTACTGCGGTTTCACATTCTTCACTGGTGTACAACCTATCACCAAGATAGCAAAATCCCTTCACGATTTCCACTTCATCACACATTACCTTCTGTTAGACTTCTTCCGTACTACATGTATTTGTTACTTTCTCACATTTGCTACTAACAAAAAATCTTACTGCACTTGGAGTTACTTTCTTTAATTTATAAGACCTTCCATGAATCTATTGGTCAAATTCATGCATATCACAAAGTTGACTGTCATCCTTTTGCCACATATTCCACATGGGTCTGTTCTACTTCGTATGACTTCACCCTTTGATCCACACACCATCACCTTTGTTTTTTCAAAATTTACCTTCAGTCCATTGCTCTCCAATACATCTCTCATTTAGAAACCATTCTTTTAGATCCTCCATCGTTTTACTCACCAATACCAAATTATTTGCGCTCAAAACCTCTTTTATTAAGCCTTCTCTTGCACTCTATTGCAACATCCACCATAATTGCAAACAACAAAGGTGACAAAACAGATCCCTGATATACACCAACCGCTGCATAAAATTCAGTAAATAAAATTCAGTAATGATCAGTAAGAAACACCTACGTTACTACTTCAATAGTCCTGTTTATTCGTCATCAAATATTTATTAAACTAAAGAACGTTACAGAGATTAAAATCGGAAATGTTGCTGCTGGTAGAACTTTAAATTTAACCCGCATTTGTATGCTACAAACTTGGTATTGTCACTATCTTGTTTTGGAAAGTGATAGAAAAATACTACAGTATAAGACAAAGTGTTTATTTTCAAGTTCCAAAAACATACTCATACTTGCCAATTATTTATTAAGCTTTTAATCCTCTTATTATTAAAGTCAAGAAAAATTGTGACACAAGTACTTTTAATGTATGATTGAGAACTTGCTATAGCGTTTGATGTAAGAAAATTACACAATGGCCCGAGGTCCTTTATACTTAATAGTCCCGAAATTTTAGTTTTCTACAATATTTTCTATTCAATGTCAGAATTTTCTACACAATATTTACCAAAAATTAGCAATAGGATAAGTTCAGAATGTGATAAAAAAATAATAAGATTTGATGCTTGCAGTGAATTTGTTAAAATCATTGTTTAAAGCCTTAAGTCGTGGTTGTGTTTTACAGTTATAAATCAAAAACTTTAAAATCTACCGTCTTTGATACGACAACTAAAATTTCGAAAGTTTGTTTTGATAACATAAACTTTTTAGATGACCTTTTGTTATTATGAAAAAATTTTTCAGAATCATACTCCACCCTTTAAATCTTTAGAACCTCAACCAAAGCAATATTCATTATAAAAATGATTATCCTAATCTATTTCGGCGCTCTTTTGTTTTAAAATGAGACATGAAAACGTAGTGACACTTTACTTTGGGGCCTCTAGTTTACCACACAATTGTTCAAGTTTATTTATCAGACTAAATTCAATTAAATAGCTAATGCTAGTATCAAAAAAAAAAATATGTTCATCAACAAACTCTTCATATTTTTTATAAAGCTAATACATTTGTTTTTTTCAGAAAATGGTTTAATGGTAATTTGTTTAAAAAGTAATGAGGTTAAATCAAATCTCCTAGATTTTTTATCAAGAAGTGTGATTTAGTTAAAGACAGAAATTAAAATTTTTTTAATATATTTTTTTGTAAAACTGGCCCACTTTAATTTAAGTCCACTTTAAAATTATTGTAAATTAATAAAATTTATTTTGTAAACAGAGCCCTAGTTGAGAAATTAAGATCTGATATCCAATTAAAATCTAGATCTCTAAATTAACTGAAAATTTATATTTAAAAGCCTTTTTGTCTTGTTAAGTCAACTGTAAGGTAAAAAAAACATCTTCACTCAAATCTAGTTCTTTTTAAATGTTTTGTCCAGGATATCAAAGATACGCCTGAGTCCTTTGTGTCAACACATATGTCCATAGAAATTAAAATATACTAAATAATTTTAGAATTTTTAAAATATTAAAAAACTGTTTTTGAAGCTTTTTCATTAAATAACAAGATTAAAAAAGCTGATAACAAAAAAATTTAGATAGTTTTTAGATAATCACATTTAACCTTTTTAAAATCTGTTAAAAATTACGACTTCTTATAATTTTGTTTTGTGGGCAACTAAAAAAATAGTTCAATACGATAACGGTTTAACGAACATGTAAAAAAATAAATAATTAGCCACAGATGAACTATTTTTCTATTTATTTTTCCCGTCAATTTTATGTAATGTGATATTGAAGCCATATGACGTACATAAAACATTTCAAAAATTTTTTTAAAAAACTTTTTTACTTTCTCTAACCTCAATGATAAATTATTTAAAAGTAGACTTAAGTTAATGTGTTTTCTATTTAAGTGCTTTTTGACCTTTTTTAATATCACGCATCCCTTTAAACAAATTTTGCAGCTTTCACAAAACTTTTATTTCTCAAAGCTTAATAATAAAAGATAAAGAATACTTAAGACTGATTCTAATTGGCTAAAAATTAAGGTTAGTAACAGTTGTCACAATAATGGAGATTATTTAATAAAGTATAACTACGTTTCGTCACGGCAAAAAATTTTTGCTAAAAAAAATAAAAAATTATGCAAGTTTTGTGTTAAAATTTGGAACTAAAAAGAAACTTTTTTTACTTATAGCAATAATTTATGTTTATAAACAAAATCTTTCTGTCTACACAATTTAGGTTCACGATAAGTAATAAAAATCGATTCTAAGACTAATAAATGAAAATCGGATCGGGTTTAGAAAGGATAAAAAATTGATTGTCCTTATAGTGAGATGCTTTTTAATGGATTCTAGCTTTAGAAAGAATAAAAAATTGATTGTTTTTGTAGTGAGTTGCTTTTCAATTATGAGGTTCAATTCATTTGTCACACAACCAAAAATGTGCATCTCACTACAAGGACAATCAATCTTTTATTTTTTCTAAAGCCCGATCCCGTTTTCATTTATCAGTCTCAAAATCAATTTTTAGCACTCTTCGTAAACCTAAATTGTGTAAACAGAAAGAGTTTGTTTATAAACATAAATTATTAGCATAAATGAAAAAAGTTTCTTTTTAGTTCCAAATTTTAACACAAAACTTGCATAATTGTGTATTTTTTTGACTAAAAAATTTTTATGCTGACAAAATGTAGTTGTACTTTATTAAATAATTTCAATTATTTTGATAACTGTTACTAACTTTAATTTATAGCCAATCAGAATCAGTCATAAAACTTTTCAAATACTACATTCATTTCTTTAATTTATTGTATCAAAACTTTTAAACAGACCTAGACGAAAACATTCGAGATTTTCAAAACAGCTCGCACAAAAAGCCGATTTGTTTTACGACCCCAAAATTTTTTCACGTGACCCACAGTTTGAGAAGCCCTGGTATAGATATCAATCAGAAACTGTTAAACAGGCATTATAGGGTGTGATTACATCGCTTCGGTTGTGCAGCATAAAGTGAAACATAATTTTAAAGTTAAGTTTTGAAAACTCGAAAATGTAAAATTTAAAAATAGATTGATTATTGTTGTTGTACTAAATCTTTCAGTCCATGGTAAAAATGCTAGAACAAATGCTACTTTAAAATTACTTTGCAATGAGCCAAAACAAAACATTTTTATGAAATTATAAAACATATTACGTACTAATACCTCATAAATTTAGTAATTTATGCTAAGAACGTTATAACTTTAATAATGGTGATGGTATCGCACACTTACAGAAGATTAATATTACATCATGATGATATTAATTGAAACACATAATAGCTCTTTGTTTAAAAACAAAGCAAACAATACCGTGTTTTTAAGCTTAAACAACTCTGAAAAACAAGCATTTTGCTGCCATTTTAGAGACGAATGAGATAAAAAAATGGAAAATCAAGTTCTAGCTTTAAAGAAAACAATACAAAAGTCATTAAAACAACTCAAAGTACTTAAAGTTGGTTAAGAATCGAATAATGCTTAAAAATATACGTAAAAAAACAACTCAGCTAAAGAATTAGTAGCTCTAGGAAAAATGTCGTTTTTTGTAAACATATAAAAGTACAAGTACTATTGTTAATAAACCAGAAAACAACTACTGTAAAGTGTTTTTTATACGTATTTACAATTTGTTTGTTTGCAGAACGTTGCTCTACCTGATATTCATAGATGACTTTTCAATTGCCTTCAAGAGCGTTTCGAATAAGTTGCATTTCTCCCCATGCTACCCCACTCATCAAAGCAACATTTCTTTTCAATAAAACAGTGTTTCTATTCGGATATTTCACTTTGTAAGTAACTGATCCTTCCAGAGGTCGGAGGTCAGGCAAGAAGCAAAGAGCTTGAAATTTTACTGAAAATATAAAAAAACAAAACACTCGCCATACCGGCTACTGCAAGAGATTGTGTTAAAATAAACGTATTAAGAAATTTTGTTAAACTCGAAATTTCGGCAAAATTTTAACCAAGTTGAAATCAACATCAGGAGTTTGTGACTGTTTTAAAACAAAGGCCACTTGGAAAAATGTAATTTCGATTGAAGTTAATATCTAATAACAGTTTCAAAATCCTTTTAGATCAAATCAAAATACAGCTAAAATTTTCAAAGAGTGTTTTTTTTGAAAGCCAAGTAGAGATTGTGAGAAGAATTAGTTAGATCATTATAATAACAGTCTGACTTTCGAGCAGAAGGTTCTGGATTCAATGCTCATTCTATTTAAAGAATTTTGGTTGTATCTTTTAGTAAAAGCAATTTAAGCCCACTTTGTTAATGTTGCCACGCAGCTTATTACTTCTACGATAACTGTGTTTAAAAAAAAGGAAGAAGCGATACCTATCTCCTTACGAATTAGAAGCAAAAACTAAAACTTCCGACAACTTTACTTCGGAACAAATAATTGAAAAAAGAGAATAGCCACACAAAATACAGCTAATAGTTGCAGGTTTCTTGCTTATGATTTATACTAATGATTAAGTTATCTGCAAATCCTGCAAAAAAATTTATTTTTGTAAACATTAAAAAGCTTTAAAGCGCTTTTCGTTATGTTGTTGGTTTTGATTTTCGCTTTAAAATAAAATGATAATAATCCAGCAAAACACTTTAAATCGTAAAAATCTTTTAAATATTTTCCTTAAACAGAAATTTCTATCAGGCTATCATTAATTAAAGTAAAAATCGTTTTGAATAGAAATCTTATCAAACGAACTTTTTTGTCTTGGCTGGTAGATTGCTTTGTCCGTTTGAATCAGGATTGAAAATGATTACGATGCAAATTTAAAATCACTTGTTGCTGTATTGAAAAGATTTACTCCAGTAGTCCCGTTTTGTCCCACAACTCAAAGAATAAACTTTTTGCTGCCGAGTAACCGAGGAGTAGCTGTCAATCAAAGTTGGGTTGCCATATCTGAATAGGCGGAATTCCGGACGAACATGGCGCACCAACAAAAAATTTTTGAAAAGGTGGACAAAATAAATTTGTTTCCAAATCTAGGACGAAAACCAAAAAAAAAAGGTCTTCACTTCTAATCGATCTCGGATTTCCCTATTTTTGTCCCGAAATCATGGTCTTCTTTAAAAAAAAAAAGGTCTTCACTTGCAATCGATCTTAGATTTCCCTATTTTCGTCCCAAAATAAACGTATTTCCTCAAAAAATTGCACATTGTTTTCAGTTGACGCTAAAATCCCGGACATTTAAGCTCTTTTTAACAATTTTTTCTGACGGATATTTTACCACTAAAATCCAGGACATGGCCGGGGAAAAACGGGACGTATGGCAACCCTAATCAAAGTCAAAACAATAGTCATTACGTTAAGTAAAAGTTTTCAATCTGCGTTTGATTAAAATTATTTGGAGACGAGTAAATATTTTCATATCATTTTATGTATTATCAGGCTTTTTTGTTAATATTGCTAGTAGGATCGATGTTACAATAGGGACATTCCATGTCAACTTACACCCTTTTAGGCATTTTTTTGTCAACCATCTCCAATTTTGCTGAAATTTGGCATGTTTGTATGTTTGCATTAAGAAAATGTCTCACACCAAATTTCAAGTTTTTAGATCAAATATTTTTCGATCTACAAAGGTTGAAAGTTAGACACAAAATCCCTGTTTAAACGCCCCTGATCAAGCAAAAGTGGCCCTCCTGGCTTTATTTATTGTTCCATTTCAAAGATGTTATATTGAATCCAGTTGAGCTAGTGACCCAAAATCCTGCGCTAAAACAAAGCTGTGTCTAATTTTATTTTATTCCGGCTCTAGAAGTAGTTTGCTATAAGTTTGAAGCTTTTTTATAAGTTGGTCTCGGCTAAGTTCTGATTGATTTGTCAAAGACTCTTGTCAGCAAACAAACAGAGACCACTGTCTCTAACTAAAATGAATGTATTATAAAAATCACGACTCACGACCGACGAAAATTCTCTTCCGCGCTTTGCCACTGCAAAGCGAAAATTGGCGCTACGACTTAATTCGATCAAAACAAACAATTCTACCTTCGTAGAACAAAACTCCAAAACACTGGCGCAAAATTAATTTAACACTTGATTGCACACATTTCTTTGATCGCATTACAGTGATAAAAGAATCCTTTGCCCCGCTCCACGTCCAACCAACGCTTAACTCTCTTCTCTCGTCGTCGCATGCATTCAATTGAGCGAGCGTACATATATACGTGTAGACAAAAGGTCACATGATGCAAATCGGCTGGAGTTATCTCGAAAACGCTTCGGTCACCCCCGTTAAAATTAAAACGCATTTTCTATGGTAAGTGAGAACATTCCAGACTGCACTTAATTTGGGCATACGCTACAGACAAAGCACATTACGTCATCACCGTATGGCGAAAGAAAATAAAGAAAGTTGCATTCGAACAAATGCAAGCAGATAATTAAAAAACACAGTACAAAAGCGATTATCCCTTGCCCAAGCAATTTTTGCGTCACAACAAAACTTTGAACTAGTTTAAGGCGGAAAATAAGCTAAATCGCCATGATTAAAATTATTAGAAATAAAGTGTGACATCAATTGATTTAAAAACTTAAAATTTGGTGTGATACATTTTCTTAATGCAAACCTTAAAACATGCCAAATTTCAGCAAAATTGGAGATGGTCAGCAAAATGGGGGTGTAAGTTGACATGAATGTCCCAATAGACAACAAGCATGAAACACAAAAATAAAAAATTTATATAGAATCAACAATCATTATAATTGAAGTGATTTTGATTGGCTGTCTCTAGACGTTTTGTACAATTTAATAGAATTTTTGTGATCTGGCTCTATAAGTAACTTTTTGGTACTTTTGTTCTCGAAAACTTAAAAAAATTAGATTAAAGTCATGATATAACAAAAATGCAACAAAAATACGTTTTTAAAATAACATTGTAATCAGGGCTGCGAACTCGAACTCGAACTCGAACCCAAACTTGAACTTGAAAGAACTCGATCTTTTTGCCGAACTCGAACTTGAACTTGAACTTGAAAAAGTCTGAGCTGAGAACTCGAACTTAAACTCGAACTCGTAAATATTCTGGGCTGAGAACTTGAATTCGAACTCGAAAATATTTTAAGAAAGCTCGAGTTTATTTTCATTTGTACAATAATTTTGAAAATGCCAATATACGTCTTTAAAACGGCAGAATACGTCTGCAACAAAAGTGAGAAAAGAGAGACATGAGCGAGAAAAAACGCAATTTATTGCGACCAGCACGTGGTATTCACATCTTGAGCGCATGCTAGTTAGAGGTGCTTGTTACTGTACTGTCATAGGTTGATTTTGAAAGAAATATAAGTTGCAGCAGATCATATACACCTTTAATGGTATCAAGTAGTATTTGTAGTTCTCACAAATTTTGGTCATTGATTTAGCCGATTTTGGCACGCAAACTGAAAAAAGTTGCCATATGACAGTTCTAATCGAAAAAAATTGCGCGGAAAGTTATTGACGAGAGGGACCAAAACAGAGTAAGATAAGAGATGACAAGAATTAGGTCAATCTGAGCAGCAGAAATTCTTAACTTAAGGCGCGTTTACAGCCGTTTACAGTACTTTTTTCTTTCAGCGCGATCTTGGTTTGTTTTATTGACCCTCAAATCCACTCATTTTTTCTCGAAAACATGAGTGGATTTGAGTGGATTTTTTCTCGAAAACATGAGTGGATTTGAGCGTCAATAAACAAACCAAAATCGCGCTGAAAGAAAAAAGTACTGTAAACGGCTGTAAACGCGCCTTTATTCAGCTGATAGGTTGGTTAGTTAGTAGTTTTCATTCATAAATTTTTTTATTTAGACAAAATTAATACTTAGCGAAATGCCACACACTCAGTCTAGTCATCTGTATGACTGTTTTGAACTTGATGATAACAATAAAACTTACAAATGCACCGAGAAAAAGAAAAATGGCGAAGAATGCGGCAGTGTAATAAAAGTAGGCATGTGGAACGCATGTAGCAATCTGAAACGTCATTTAGAAAGATTCCATGCTGAAAAATCAAAAAGAATAAAGCAAGCAGATGAACAAGATTTAAAGTCCAAGCAAAAGAAGTTGAAACGTGAAAGCAACCAGACGTCGATCGCGTCCCATTTCCGGCCCCAATCTGTAACTGTAGCAATGAACAAGAATAATTTTATTTGGGGCATAATCCAATTAATTATGTCTGGTGTAGCACTGCGCTTTTTTGAAAGCCCGGGATTTCAAACTTTAAATGGTGAAATGGCTCGAAAATTGGGGGTGTCCGTTTCGAGAGAATCAATTCGCCGATATGTACTTGATGCAGCAAACAAGATGCGAGAATCTTTGATCAACAATTTAAAAGGCAAGCTTGTATTTATTAAGATGGACGCTGCAACGAGGCAACTCCGAAGTTTTTTAGGGATCAATGTCCAATATTTTGACAAAAATAAAGGAAAATTAGTGGTAAAAATGTTAGCCTGTGCAGATACAGAAAAAAAACATACCAGTCAACAAATGTGCAACTTATTCACTGCAACAATGCAGCAATTCGGCATTGCGAAAGAAAATGTTCTTTGTTTGGTTGTTGACAATGCTAGCAACATGACTAAAACAATAGAACGCTTAAACGAAAGTGACCCAGAAGCACATCCAAGCACCACACAAGATGAAACATCCGATGAGTCTGAAGACTATGGTGATATAGAAGACGACTGTGCAATGCGTATTAACATTCACCATATGCGCTGTGCTGTCCACACCCTCCAACTTGCTATTAAAGACGGCCTAAAGCAACCACACTACGATAAATTACTGACGAAAACCCGCCATATAGTTTCCAAGCTTCGATCTCCAAAAGTTTTGTCCTTGATGGAAAAAAAAGAAAAAAAACGGCCAATATTTGATATGACCACAAGATGGGGTTCAACATATTTGATGATCAAACGCTTGTTGGAACTGCAAGAATCCATTGAAGAATTAAGTTTGCTTTCTGCAGAATTTGATATTTCACTTGCTATGTGGTCAAGCTTAGAAGATATTTGCTCTGTGCTTGAAATGCCTTATTCCGCAACCATAAACCTGCAGACCGAATCTTTAACGCCTGGAGCATTTTTGAAAGAATGGTGTGCACTTAAACAAATCCTCCACAAAAGAGAAACAAGACTCGCACAAGAAATTGTCACATCAATGGAAAAACGCGAGGAAACCTTATTGCGGAACAGACTTTTTCTTGGTGGAGTGTTTGTCGACTCCAGATACCAAATTTTGCTAGCATCAGAGCAAATGGAAAATGCAAAGATTGGATTACATGAAGTTACTCTGAAAAATTATCATTGTTCTACATCTGTATAGAACTCAGCTTCATCAAGCATTGAATCTGAGAAATCGCCAGGCCGTGTTGCAAGCGACCATCAATCGTCAACATCGGAAGAGGATGAATTTGAGAAAGAGCTTGACTTGATTGAACGAAGAAGATCATCCAACGTGCGCAATAATGCCAACGGCGAATTAGATAAAATGAAAGGGGCATTAAATAAAAATATCGAGAAAATAATTGAAATTAGACGACTTAAAGGAGAAACTGTCTGGGATGCTATTAAACAATTGGAAGAGCCGCTTCTCACTACGGCACAAATCCTAAGTGCCATGCCGGTTACCCAAGTGTCCGTGGAGCGATTGTTTTCTTCCATGAAATTCATTTTGAGTGATTAAAGGTCATCGATGACAGAAGAGTTACTGGAGGCCATATTGTTTTTGCGTGCTAATGCTCAACAATAAATCAAACTTTAAACGTTCATAGAGCTGCTCTATGAAGTGACATTGTTAATTGGCGAACTGGTAGATAAATGGTGAAGTAAGCATGCTATTATAGAACTCGCCATACTTTTCATTGTGTATTTCTTTCTTCATTTTCTTTCGCGTTTTGTTTACTTTTCCGTTGTTTAACAAAGAACGTACAAATTTATTCTTCAATATTCGAAATGCATTCAAATTTTAATGCAAATTCACAATACACTGGCTTTTTTATGACAACGACATTTATTTATTGTAACAGATGTTTGAACCTAAGTTAGAATGCGAAATTTAACCGCAAACGTGCTTGTAGTGAATCTTTTAGCCGTTTGCTTCTAATAATTAATCACCAATTAAACTCTTCTCAGAAGGCTATGTATGTTCTTTCCGTCTCGGTATTATGTCGAAGACGGTTGTCTCCTAGGTCACAGGCTACTCAATAACCACTTGTTTTTACTCAAAAACGACTTGCGCCATGCTCAAGATAATAACTTTTTTTCTAAACTCGAAAGAACTTGATAAATTTTCACTGGACTCGAACTCGAACTTGAACTCGCAAAAATGAAAATGCTGAATTCGAACTTGAACTCGAACTGGTAAAATAAGCTGAATTCAAACTCGAACTTAAACTCGATAAAAAAATCGAACGAGTTCGCAGCCCTGATTGTAATATTACCTATCCCATTGTAATTTGAACGGTAGAGCCTGCAATTATAAAAACTTACAATATTACTATTAATTTATGTCAAAAAAAATTGTTTATAAAATATATTTTGTATGTGTTAAAAGTAGCATTTTTATTATGTGTTAAAATTCAATACCTGAATTATTAAACAAAATTATTTATGGAACATCATTTTATGTGATTTTCAAAAAAACCTTCATTCAATTCTTGTTGAATTAAGTGTCGGTTACCTATCGTATTTTTCACTTTTTTCTGCAAGATACCATGAAGACAAGACATGCCATGAAGTGTTATCGTATTTTTCACTTTTTTCTGCAAGATGCCATGAAGACAAGCATTTAAGCAAATAAACTTGTTCTACTTTTGAAGACGCCAAGACATTAGTCACTAGTTGAAATGTTTTATTTTATCATAGGTTTTATTGAAGCTTTGATTTCCAAACGTTTTCTGATTGCTACCCAAATTTAAAATTTTGAAAGTATCTTGAAGATTCTTCAGAGATCGTATGAATTTTTTTATTATTTTTTGTTGTAAAAAATATGTTTTTACGATTTTAAATTCTTGTTTCATTTTGAAACATCACTTGACCATCCGAAGAACGAAAAGTACTTATCAGAAACACTGGATTCTCGGAGTTGATGATTGAAGCACTTAATGTGATATCGAATCCAGGGCGGATCGTTTTCGCGGCGTAGATTGTGTAGACCAGAGGATTTCCTCTGCAAAAGTGAAAAACCTGGTCTTCCAATAGCAATTGAATCGACTTTAAAAAATGTCTTTGCGGATTTATGGATTTTACAAATTATTAGCCAGAAAAGTAGAAAAATTTGCGGTTTATTAAAGTCACCTAAATTTGTACTTTGAATGTCCTTGGACACAAAATGTCAATAAATTATGTTGTTTCAATTTTTTTTTAAATTTGCGTCTTTTTTACTTTATATTTTGCACATTAAAGTTTTTGTGATTTTGTCTTTGAAATTAAAAAAAACGTTATATGTATTTCTAAATTGCCCTATGTTAATATTCGATATTCTTCCCAGAGGTTATGCTTCTTAATGACACAAGTTTTGAAATTCATTTTGTCTGTTTTTCTACCACAAATTTAAAATGACTTGATATTTTTTATAAAAATGTTTTTACAAAGCGTCAGGATTTATTTTTAACTTCATATTTAATTAGATTCTTGATTGCAAATCATTTCACACATTTACATTTAGCACTTTCATATTGATGTTGTCAAAAAATTGTCAAAAAACTCTTTGTTTTCTTTATTTTGGATGCATGAGGCTAATGATATCTTTAGCAAATAACCAGAAGATCAACGTTTAATGTTAAGTTTGCTCATTTTTAAATAAAATATAAAAATTGATAAAATTAATTTTTAAGTTGTTTTGTCCCTAAACTCTATTATAAGATTTTCAAAATATTGAGTATTGGTTCGGCCTTTAAAATTTTTTTAGTTAAACGGTTTTTTTTTCTAAAAAATTACATAAGCTGTAAGTATGAAGTTTTAAAATACTATGTCGTTAAAGTTTTGCCGCAGGAAACGATTTTGAATAATTGTTTACGGATAAGTATGCAAAGATGCTAATTATTAAAGTCATCCAAATTTTTTAAAGAAAGTTTTGAATGCAATTAGTATTTCTTGTGTGAAATTGATCTTATTATTGAATCTAATTTTGGATATCTCATAAAAGTTTTATGTTTTTATTATTGCAAGCAAGTGATCCGTAAGCAGAGGAGCAGGGGATAATTGTTTACCTGCTTTTTAATTTGCATAGATAAGGAGAAAAGATATTTATTACAGTCCTTTGTAATTCGTATTACAGATTGTCACACTTCATTAGTAATAATTTTAATTTCACAAAACTATAATTTATTTTCTGTTTTAGCATAATCTTAATTTTGTTATGTCGTACTATTCTCACAGCTAAATAATAATCGCATACTTTTAAAGTTTCCCCTTTATCTTACTTAACGTATTTGCAAGCTGTTTTGCGATTGTTCTGAATGTTTCTCTTCTAACCAGACAGTTATTGATCTAGTACGCTTTTTGTCCGGATTCTCTTATTAGTTGTTTCTCTGTAGAAGCATTCAATCACCGAGTGTGAACTTTCCTCTACAATGTGATAGGACAAATGTGGTAGCTCGGGCACATTTGAGTGCAGCCTGCCGTGAAGTAGCGTCACGTGACGTGATTTTATATAAACGAGCGCTTGGTTTGCATTGATATTCCAATGTTGATTCGAGTGCAGTGATTCCAGTGTGTAGATTTGAGGGCAGTAAACCCAGTGGTTCCAGTGTCGTTTCCAGTGTGTTGATTAACAAGTCTTGGAATTCTTTTACGCCTGTGTTTTTGGATTCCAAAGTAAAGTCTGTGACACAGACGTATATTTTTTATATCTGCTTTACAATTAACCTATATAATCTAACTCGCCATTAAATACAAGAATGTTCGTCAAATTGCAAAAACAACCGTGAATCATAGCACAATAATGTTTAAATTTCATTTTTTCTTCAAAGCAATACTTGAATAGCAAAAAAAAATATATTACTTAAACATCATTTTGGTCGAATAAATAAAGTTTAGATTTGTAGTTCAAAAATAAAATATAAACATTGTAATGGCTTTGGTTAAGCTGCACGAAACATTGTTCCCGGCTTATATTTTTGTGGAGACCCATTTTTGAAAGTTTAGCAGGACAGACTTATTAAATGACTCACAGTACAGTTTGTAGAAGTGAATGCAGTTGCAAGTGCAGACAGTAGCCAGAATCGACACAGAAATAATTTTCTGTGATAAATATAAACGAAATTTTTTCTGCATTTAATCTTTAGTATCAGCTTACGTGACAATCAAAATTCAATCGGCTTAACAAGTGGCAATAAATAGAAAAAGATAAGAAATATTATTGACTTGTAAGACGCCCTCGCTTTTTTCTTTTAATCAAAGAAAAATAAGTCTCAAAGCTTTTAAAGTTGATAGAACAAAGTTTTTGAAAAGCGTTAAATGGTTTTCTGTCATTGCCTCAGAATATTAACTATACATTGTAGAAATTCTTAAACACATTTGTTCAAAGAAAATTATTCGTTGATGCAAAAACAGTTAATTTTAGTTTTAAGCTGTACGTATGTGTGAGCTTTTAAGCTGTACGTATTAATCTAACCAATACTCGTACTTACCAATGTTAAAAATAACTTAAAATATTTTTGTTCAGTTTATGTTAATGAATGACGTTTAACGTTTTTTCAATCATTCTTATGCTCTCCTCGAATTTTCTGGATGTTTCTAGCGTCTCCTCTATTACCAGAGCGCTTATCATCAAAATTACTTTAGAAAAAGAGTTAAAACTAAAATCGTTTATAAGAAAAATTTACATTTACTTATGAGGAGGGTACGCGGCATGGTCGAGCAATAGACAGTTGTACAGGTCGACAAAAATAGGCTTGAAACACACACTTTTTTTTGCATTTTATAGTAAAAAGTAAATAATGAATGACATAGCTTATAATTCCACAAGTACTTGAACAGCATCAATGCCTTTCCACAAAACATCAATGCCCCAACTTTGATTGACAGCTACCCCTCGGTTACTCCGGGAGCAAAACGTTTATTCTTCGAGTTGTGGGACAAAACGGGACTACTGGAGTAAATCTTTTCAATACAACAACAAGTGATTTCAAATTTGTATCGTAATCATTTTCAATCCTGATTCAAACGGACAAAGCAATCTACCAGCCAAGACAAAAAAGTTCGTTTGATAAGATTTCTGTTCAAAACGATTTTTACTTTAATTAATGATAGCCTGATAGAAATTTCTGTTTAAGGAAAATATTTAAAAGATTTTTACGATTTAAAGTGTTTTGCTGGATTATTATCATTTTATTTTAAAGCGAAAATCAAAACCAACAACATAACGAAAAGCGCTTTAAAGCTTTTTAATGTTTACAAAAATAAATTTTTTTGCAGGATTTGCGGATAACTTAATCATTAGTATAAATCATAAGCAGGAAACCTGCAACTATTAGCTGTATTTTGTGTGGCTATTCTCTTTTTTCAACTATTTGTTCCGAAGTAAAGTTGTCGGAAGTTTTAGTTTTTGCTTCTAATTCGTAAGGAGATCGGTATCGCTTCTTCCTTCTTTTTAAACACAGTTATCGTAGAAGTAATAAGCTGCGTGGCAACATTAACAAAGTGGGCTTGAATTGCTTTTACTAAAAGATACAACCGAAATCCTTCAAGTAGAGTAAGCATTGAACCCTGCAATCTTCTAATCGAAAGTCAGAGTGTTATCATAATGATCTAACTAATCCTCCGAACAATCTCTACTTGGCTTTCAAAAAAAACACTCTTTGAAAATTTTAGCTGTATTTTGATTTGATCTAAAAGGATTTTGAAACTGTTATTACATATTAACTACAGTAGAAATTACATTTTTCCAAGTGGCCTTTGTTTTAAAAAAGTCACAAACTCCTGATGTTGATTTCAACTTGGTTAAAACTTTGCCAAAATTTCGAGTTTAACAAAATTTCTAAATACGTTTAATTTTAACACAGTCTCTTTCAGTACCCGTTATTATGAGTGTTTTGTTTTTATCTTTTCAATAAAATTTCGAGCTCTTTGCTTCTTGCCTGACCTCTAATCTCTGGAAGTATAACTAAATATTGTGCCAAACTTTTACTTTTATTCTTAAACTCTTGATCCAATTAAGGGTCACATTGATACTTATTAATTTGGCTTGTTGGTTTTGTTTTTGCCTTATCACACAAGTGAACACGTATTTAATAATTGCTAATCTAACTCAATTTAAACTTGAACGATGCTGTGAGTAACAACCAATGTTTACAAAGGCCCAGATTGTAGGTGCTTTCCCGCAGCCTGAGCCGTGAGTAAGTCTGTTCATTGATTTTAAAATGACAGACCGAAAACGAACCTACCAAAACTGAAGGGTATCCATTCATTCCTATGCTCAGTGTGGGTTTGCTAATCGGCAAACGTCCTTTTCAGGACGGGGCAATGTCAGGATAAAACTGCCCTTTTCAGCGCACATTGCCAACAAGTTCCAAAGACACACTATTCTTCAGCTGAACATCGAAGGCCTCACTACAAGCAAGATGAACGTTCTTCATCATCTCGCTATGCAGTCTGAGGCACTCGTCATCCTACTGCAGAAGACCCATTCACTGCACTGATGCAGAGAAGTTGGTACTTCCGAACTACCAATTAGCTGGGTCTTCTTTGAGCAGGAAGCATGGCCTTGCCACGTTTGTTTACGAGCGACTGAGATACACGCTTTTGGACCAATCTCCACCGACATCGGAGATTGAGTGGCTGTGTGTGGACGTTGATAGTTATAAAATAGTCAACGTCTACAAACCTCCGCCAACGCGATTACGAACCCTAGTGTTTCCTCACCCCTGTCTTTACGCTGGCGATTTTAACTGTCGTCATGCTGACTGGGATTACGACGACAACAGTCCGGACGGTGAGTGCTTGGCTGGATGGGCAAGTATTAATTGTCTTGCCCTCCTATATAATGCCAAGGACGCTGCCAGTTTTTATTCCGGCCGCTGGAACACTGGCACCAATCCAGATCTAACTTTCGCCAGCGTAGGTCCAAACAGTTGTTTACCGGATAGATGTGTCCTTGAAAAGTTTCCCAGGTCACAACATCGACCTTCGTTTATTACACCACCAAGGTTTGCTATGGTAGTGCCAAGCATGCCTGTTAAGAGATGAAATTTCCGCAAGACCAAATGGAGTCACTACATTGCTTTGGCAAATAAATTCCCAAAGACTTTGTTTCCGCCTGATTCACTTGATGTGGATGCGGCTTACCAGGACTTCTGTAACACCATTAAGAAAGTAGCCAAAAAGAATATCCCACGCGGGTATCAAAATAACTTTATTCCGTGTTGGAATGCAGAGTGTAAATCCCTCTATAAAACCTTTCTGCAGTCTCCTCAGGGAGACGACTCAAGTTTGGCTGCTACAGCTCTGCTTGCCAAGCTTGACAGAAATCGGAGGGATCGATGGTCCGCAGCAGTTCGGAGCATTGACTTCTCACATTCTAGTCGAAAAGCGTGGAGTATTTTGAACAACCTTACTGGTAGGTCACGACACTCTCCTCGTCACTGTCCCGTTTCAGCCGATGCTATTGCATCTCAGCTGGTTAGAAATGGGAAATATGAGACTGTGGATTGCAAGTCATCTCGACTTGTTTCTCAAGAAGTATCTGACCTTTGGAGAGCCACAACACCAGATCCAATAAATATCTCTGACAATTTTTCACAGAGAGAATTTGCTGCTGCCCTCCAACATTTAAAACCAGGTAAAGCTCCGGGACCTGATTCCATCTTCTCAGAGCTTATACTCCATGCTGGAGCTGCTTTGAAGTCCTGGTTACGTGACTTCTTTTCTTCCTGTTTGCACCGACTCAAAATTCCCAAGATCTGGAGAAGAGCGCTTGTGGTCGCGATCCCAAAACCCGGAAAGCCCGTGGAGGACCCAAAAAGTTATCGACCGATATCTCTGGTCTGTGTCCCCTACAAGATCCTCGAGAGGCTTATCTACGCCCGCGTTGAACCATTAGTCGATCGACTGCTTCCTAAAGAGCAGGCTGGGTTCCGACGCGGGAAGTCAACAGTAGATCAAGTTGTTCTGTTAACCCAGAACATCGAGGATTCTTTCGAGGCTAAAAAGAAGGCCGGTGCCGTATTTATTGATCTGACAGCTGCTTATGACACTGCCTGGCACCGTGGCCTTACCTGTAAGCTGCTGAGACTACTTCCGAATAAGCACATGGTCAAAATGATTATGGAGCTTGTCCGAAATCGAAGTTTCACCCTTACCACCGGTGACAGCAAGCAAAGCAGGCTACGCCGTCTTAAAAACGGCGTTCCTCAGGGATCGGTCTTGGCTCCCCTCCTATTTAACGCGTATACGTACGATCTTCCTTCCATGATTTCCAGAAAGTTTGCTTATGCTGATAATTTAGCATTGTTGTATTCTTCTGGAAACTGGAAGGACTTGGAGGAGACTTTAAGCCAAAGTATGTCTACACTTTCAGCGTATCTCCAGACTTGGAGGTTGAAGCTCAGCCACACTAAGACGGTGACGGCAGCCTTTCACTTAAATAACCGAGAGGCCAAACGTGAGCTAAAGGTATATAATAATGGTAAACTTTTACCGTTCTGTCCAACCCCTACTTATCTTGGGGTAAAACTGGACAGATCGCTCACATTTCGTCACCATTTAGTGGCATTGCGCAAAAAACTATCCTCGCGCGTCACACTGTTGAGGCGACTCGTGGGCTCGGGATGGGGTGCTGATGCTCAAACACTACGCATAGCCATCTTATCTCTAGTCCACTCAACAGCTGAGTACTGTGCGCCAGTCTGGTGTCGCAGTGCTCCCATTCGCCTCATCGACAGTGTCTTGAACGACGCCTTGCGCATAGTTACTGGATGCCTGCGTCCCACTCCAACAGATCACCTACCTGTACTCTCAGGCATCCAGCCAGCTGAGCTTTGCCGAATGGGAGCGACACTCTCCTTAGCTTACCGTGGATCTCTGGACCCCGATCATATCTTGAATGGTCTCTTAACTGGGTCCTCAGATACTGGCCAAGTGAGACTAAGATCCAGATGCCCATTTGTGCCAGCTGCGCGGAATCTTTAGGACAATCTTGCCAGACTTGGCATCCGCGCTTCTGAATGTATAAATCACATATGGAACGCCAGTACTGTGAAAATGCTTCCAGGCTCCGTGCTATTGTGCCCCGGACCGGTGCCAGGCCTGTTGGGATGGGCTTACGCCGAGTAGCTTGGGTTAAGCTCAACGGCCTGCGGACTGGTGTTGGGCGATTCCATTCGTCCATGTACAAATGGGATCTAGCTTCTTTACCGAATTGTGAGTGTGGTGCCTCTGAGCAAACCGCAGACCATGTACTAACAGCGTGCCCTATACATCGGGCACCACATGGAGCACGAGGTCTGACGATTTTGGATGACGAAACTCGATGCTGGCTTAATAATACTACTGCCAGCATCTGATTCAGGCAGTACAGCAGCCTGGGGTAGTAAATGTATAAATTCTCGGTCCCAGTTCTGTTTGTGTCTGACCTGGAGTGGATGCCCTTCAAACGGCGACGACGACGACGACGACGACGACTATGCTTTCAAACACTATTTTCGAAATGGCCAAATTGTTTGAGACGATGGAAAAACTAAAAAAAAAAACTCCTCAATCATAAATGTCATTTCATAGATATTGCAACATGGTTAACTTTCCGAAATATTAGCTACATGATTGGAAAGTTTTAACCAAGACCTGCAGAGAAAAAGCTAAATAATTTTTGGATAAGATATTTTTAGTCCATCCAATAATTTTACAACTTAAATAGTTTTTTTTATTTTCCAGAAATTGACCTAAAAACTTTTTATTGTAAAGTTTCCTATTGTTTTATATAATTGTTTATGAATAATAATTATTAGAATACAATTAAATTCGTTTTTAAAAAGTCACATTCTCTTGGTTATGAAAAAGCGTTAAAAATCAAAGGTTTTAGAAAAATAAGTTCGCTTAGTGTTTTACCAAACTTTCTAAAGCCCTAAGTTATCTGAAACATGTGTAAAATACCACAGAATTTTTATAAAGATAAAAGCTATTTTTAAATACACTCTTTTTACAATATTTAGCTCGCAAGTTCAAAAATTAAATTGGAGTACAACTGACGCTTATCGCTCAAAAATCATTGAAAGTTACAGGCAACAATTGTTTCTTCGACAATTGAGATTGTCCAGCGCACAACTTAGGTTTTCATTGAAGAAATGTTTGAAACTTAACTATTTTGCAAAAATAGACTTGAGCGAGAACTTTTTGCAACCTCGAAAAAACTGAAAATGTCTAACAAGATATCAGCTGAAAATAGAAAGATTTTTAATTGAATTCGTGAGCTCTATATAAGTAAGATTAAACCTCAAAGAAAATAAAAGAAAAAAACTCAAGACAAAACAAGAGAAATAGGTTTGATTCTGTATTGAAAAAAATTTAAAACCATTTTAATAGATCAGAGTTGATAAATTTTTTCATGTCAAATGAATCAACATTTCTTGGAAGGTGTAAGGTTTTAAACTCACCAAACAGTATTTGCACTCGTCACACAATTAATAAAAAATTGTTACTTATCAGTCTGGCAATACAAAATGGATTGATATAAAATCTTAAAAGTAAATTGTCAAAATTTTGAAAAGGCTAAAACAGTAACAAAGTCTGCTGTTATTGATTTTAAAGAATTTAGTTTTGAGAATTTTTATCTACTGTATATTCTTTAATTTCACGTAAACCGCAGCGCGTGTACGATTCTGAAAAAACCCAAACGACAGCACAATTGTGTTGCTTCCTGGTAATCTGTTCACGTTAAACTTTTTTGTTCGTAAGGTTTTTCCAAATCCAGGTAACTAAGGCGTAACATCGTGTATCAAAAAGCATTTAAAATTAACTTCAGACGTTATAATAGAGCTTAGTTAATATAATTTTATTAAGGTTGCTGATATAAGGCCTCCGTCGGAAGCAAAGCCGACTAGAAAAGAAGAACGTAAAACAATTTTTTTATCCGAACAACAATATCTTGTCAGCTTCAAAATAGCTTGACGGTATCCTAAGTTAAACGTCTCCAAAATTTCCTGTACATTGGAAGGCTAAATAGATATGAATAAAATAGAGACAAAACGACTTTTAATTTAAATAAAAAACTTTTTCTTTTTTTGCTAGCAGTTGATTTTTTCCAAAATAATACAGCCTCAGAATTACAAAATCTGAGTCGAAGTTGTCAGTGTTCTTTTCACCTGGTCCTTAAAAAAACGTTTGTTGAGCCCAGGGTCAAAACATCAAAAATATAAACATTGTTTTATTGACGAAATTCTTTAATTTTTTAGTTAAACAGATCAACGATTTCCCATGGCTATTGCTAATTTGCTGATTTGAAAGTCTAAGTTTAGTTCTGAAAAGGCTGTCCATAATGATATAATGATTTTGTTGATCACGCGTAATTAGCTCACCAAGCAGAAGTACAGTATGACCTCATGCATGGCTGGTTGAAGTAAGTCAGTTAATTTTTAACAAGTTGCAAAAGAACTTTATCATATTGTATCCTTAAACCAACAAAGATAAGACAGTGAATAATGAGATAAGAGGATGTATGTTACAATTAATAACTATTGCATCAAGGAAATGTAGAGAAGAAAAAAATGTCAAGTCTTTCAAAATGTTGCCTTTTCCACGACGAGCGTGGAATGGAGTATTCTTTGTTTCTTTGATTGATTTTTTGCTTCGCTTAGCGCCTGCTTAGATCTTAAGCGCGGAAAGAAGTTAAAAAATCAATAAAACAAAGAAACAAGCCCTTAGTCTTGATTTTCATACCGTGGACATGCAAAATATGTTGGTCAAAAACGTTATATTGTCTGTTTTATTTATATTTTGTCTGTTTTATATTAAAATAAATTAAAATTGCCCGCGTCGCATCCGAAATATGAATAATTGCACAACCGTGTGAATAAGGCTTTCGTCATAATTTGCTTCCCTTCAGCCTAATGACTTAAATCGTTTTGACGATAGCTGAACATTAAGGTTTTGGTACATAACTAGGCTTTACGCAAACAAGTTTAAATTTCAGAGTTATGTTTGTGTTGCAGTGCAATAGGAGTGAAACATATTTCGAAAAAAAATTTTGTGAATGCAATTTTTTTTTAATTTTATTTTCTCATTTGTAAAAGTTTTTATTTTAGTTACTTTAAATAACCATCATGAGGAAATTTTAGAAATTAAAATCAAGAATTTGATTTTTTGTTAAAAACGATATTTGAATGGCAAAAACTAAAGTATCTTAAGCATTATTTTTGTCAATTAATTAAAGTCTAAATTTATAGTTTAAAAATATGAACATTGTAATGGTTATGGTTAAGCTACACAAAACATTGTTGACGGCTTAGATCTTCGTTTAACAGAAAAGTCTGATTAAATGACTCACAGTGCAGTTTGCAGAAGTGAATGCAGTTGCAAGTGCAATCATCAGTCAGAATCGAGACTAAAATAATTTTTTGTGGTAAATATAAACGAAATTTTTGCTGCATCTAATCTTTGGTATTAGCTTACGTGACAATCAAAATTCAATCCGCTTAAAAAGGGGCAACAACTAGAAAAAGTTGAAAAATACTATTGACTTAAAGGCCCGTTCACACACAATGAGACCAACGAGACATTGAAAAAAATCAATGCGACATTTTAGATTGTGTTTGTTTTATTATGACGTTCACACACAATGAACCGGTCTCATTGGTTTCAATCACAAATAGACATTTTAGATTTGTATCTAAAAAGTCTCATTGACAAATGTCATTGAGACATTTTGCTTCAATGAAAAAACTAGTTAGCCAGATCTCGCTAAGCTAGTTATTTAGCAAATTTACTGGTTTTTAATTTTTTTTGACGGTTTATGACGTTTTACACATAAAATGATAGGTAAATAAAATTCTAGGTATAGAAAAGTATAAAAAAAATTTAATCATTCTATCATTCTATTTGAATAAGGTACATGACGGCGTAAGTATTGTTTATAAGTGGTTAAAGGTTTTTGTTATTATTGGTAAATTATTTTGATAAATATATAAACAATGGCGAACCAGAAACTTGATGAAGTAATGGAACTGTTGAACAAGGTCAAGGAAAGACAGGATAAGTATGAAAAAGATTATTTAAAAAAAGACCAAGATACTGCTTCTTGTAATTGTTTTGCAGGTGAAAAGGAAAAAATGGAACAGCATCAAGAACTTATGAAATTATTAACTATTATTGATTCTATTAAAGTTGAAGTTGGACAGTTGGCAGAAATGGTGGAGAAACAGGAACAATATCTAGATGACTTAGAGCAATATGGAAGATCTAATTGTCTCATATTGCATGGGAACAATATAGATCACAGGATAAGTAGCATGGATGTTGAGAAGTATGTGCTAAATATATTAAATACCAAATTAGATTTGCCTACTAGTATTAGTGACTCTGATATTGATATTTGTCACCCTCTTCCTTCTAAAACCAACAAAAAACCAATTATTATTAAATTTGTTCGCAGGTCAATAAGGAATATGGTATACTCGCATAAGAAGAACTTGAAAACATCGAATGGACCCAAACTATCAATTACTGAGTCATTAACCAAAAAAAGACTAAAGATTGTGGAGGAAGCCAGAAAGGTATTTGGTTTTGGCAATGTCTGGAGCATGAAAGGTATTGTATACTGTTCATTCAAAGGTAAGAAACAAGCTATCAATAAACTATCCGATATTAGTAAGATAAGATTTTCTTCTTAATTAACTAGTAATTTTAATAATCAAATTAATACAGTACTTGATTTAACCTTACCACGACACATCATAATTTTCTTTATATTAACCTTAGCTTATCTTTATATAACTATTCATTTTATACATCTAAAATCAATTTAAAATTTGTGTTTTATTTATTTGTATTTTTTTTTACTTTTTGTTTATTTTATTACTTATTATTAATTAGTTAGTTTAATTTTTTTTTGTTTTATATATATATATAATTACTCATTTGTGCAACATAAATCTTAAATATTATGACTTTGAAAAAACTTGTATGTCAATTTTGCCAAAAAACAATTAGAAAAGACTTTGTGCCTATTCAATGCCAAACATGTTTAGCTCACTTTTATAAAAAATGTGCTAAAATACTTAAGAACCAAGCAATAGCCTCAAATAATTTTTACTGTAAATGTAGTTGTTATGAACATAAAAATTCCCTTATTTCACATAATTCTGGTAAAGAAAAAATTGTAAGTAGTCAACCTGAAAAATATATTAATGCTGAAAAATTAAATTCAATCTTTGTTGATGACAGTAATTCTGAAAATAAAGAACATGATAATTTAATTGGCCCAAATAGTCATCACTTTCAAGAGCAATACTTGGAAATTCAATCTACAAAATCACTGATCTTTAATAAAAAAATTTGTAATAGTTTTCTTATTATTTGTGTTAATATTAGGTCACTATCCAATCCTTTAAATTTTAGTAAATTAGAAAGCTTTGTTCATAATCTAAACCCCAAACCAGACATAATTGCTGTGACTGAAACATGGATTCAAAATAATTCATCTGGCCCATACTGTAATCTTGAAAATTATAATTTTATCTCTAACACCAGAAAAGTTACCAAGGGTGGTGGAGTTGGTTTGTATATTAAAAATTGCCATAAATTTAACCTAATTGATGAATTGACAATAATGAATGAAAAAATTTTTGAATCAATTTTTATAAAAATTCAATTACATAATGAAAATTTATTCTGTGGTAACATTTATAGATCTCCTTCTAATGACAATCATTTAAATGAAAACTTTTTGAATAATCTTTACAATTGTATCCATAATAGTAATGAATCACTAAACAAATGTTTTATCACTGGAGACTTTAATTATGATTTATCAAATCAAGATAATGAACATGTATGCAATTTTATTGAAATGATGCTTGAAGGTCATTACTTCCCAGTTATTAACAAACCAACTCGCATCACAGATTCAAGTGCAACAGTATTAGACCACATCTGGACAAATTTACACCAACAGCAAATAAAATCCGGAGTCATTTTAAATCCACTTTCTGACCATCTACCAGTATATATGTGTTTTAATCTTAATAAACAGAATTTGTATAGACCTCAACAAAAAAGATCTTTTACCCCCCAAAGTATAACCAAGTTTAATGAAATGTTAGAAAATATTGATATTAATGCAATACTAAATGAAACTAATCCTAATTTAGCATTTAAATTATTAATGGACAATTACAAATCTACTTTTAACTACTGCTTCCCTTTCATCAAGCAAAATATTGAAAACAAAAATAAACAGCCATGGTTTGATAATGATCTTTATTTATTAATGCTGAAAAAAAACAAGTGTTTTAAAAAGTTTCTGAAAAACAGGAGTGTTTTAAACAAAGCAAACTTTAATAAAGAAAGAAATAAATACAATCGCGCCTTACAAGAAAAAAAACAGAGTTATTTTAGACAAACATTTAAGAAATTAAGTAATAATTTAAAAGAGACCTGGAAAAATATAAACAAACAATTAGGTAAAGTTAAATCATCAGTATGTTCTTCCATATCCATAAACAATAATTTGGTAAATGACTCTCTCCAGATTACTAATTATTTTAATGATTACTTTGTCAATGTTGCAAATAATTTAATATCAGATTTACCCCAAACATCTCATAGTTTTCAAACATTTATGCAATCTCCCATATTGAGCACACTTTATCTCTATCCAACTAGTTTAACTGAAATAAAAAAATTAATCAGTGACCTTCAGCCTAAAAAAAGTACTGGCATTGATGAAATTCCCCCAACTATTTTAAAAAGCACACCAGACAATATATTAATAGCTCTGACACATGTGTTTAATCTTTCGTTAGCTTGTGGTGAATTTATCTCTGACTTTAAAACTGCAAAAGTAGTACCAATTCATAAAAAGGGTAGTGTAACTAATGTATGCAATTATCGCCTAATCAGCTTACTTTGCTCCATGTCAAAAATATTGGAAAAGTTAATGTACAATCGTGTAGTATTATTCTTAAAAAAACAAAACTTTTTTTATAAATATCAATTTGGCTTTAGAAAAAATCACTCAACTAGTCACGCAACTTCATTATTAATTGAAAATATTGCTGAAGCTTTTGAAAACAAAGAACATGTACTTGGCATATTTCTTGATCTATCTAAAGCATTCGATACCATTGATCATAAAATTTTATTATCCAAATTATGGCATTGTGGAATTCGTGGTGTAGCGCATGATTGGTTTTGTAGCTATCTTAGCAACAGAAAACAATTAGTTGAAATAAATAATATCTGCTCCAATACTAAGTCAATAAAATATGGTGTCCCTCAGGGTTCAATTTTAGGCCCCTTACTGTTCTCAATTTATGTAAATGATTTAAATAATTGCTTAACCTTAGGAAAATGCATTATGTACGCAGACGACACTAACATATTTTTAAAAAGTAATTGCTATGAAACCTTATATGAAGCTGCAAATAAGGAATTAGGGAACATAGATAAGTGGCTTCTGGCAAATCGGCTATTTCTGAACACTGACAAAACACATTATGTGATCTTTCGCACACCCAAAACAAAGCCTCCCTCAAAAAAACTGACAATTTCAATTAGAAATAAATTTATCTCTCAGCAACCAAAAACGAAATTTTTGGGAATAATATTTCATGAACATTTAAGTTGGAAATTGCATATAAACTTTGTTCTACGAAAAATCTGCGAAAGTTATGGTACTATCAAAAAAATTTCAAAACACGTTGACAAAAAAACTTTGCTTGTATTGTATAACTCCCTGATAATCAGTCATATAAGATATTGTATTATAACTTGGCATATTGGTAATAAAACCACAGCCTCAAAAATTCAACGAATCGCTAATAAATTCATACGATTAACATTTGGATTACATCATAGAGCTAACGTTACTGACATCTTGCGAAACAAGAACGTAATGACAATTGATCAAATAACCGAATTAGAAATAACTTGTTTTATGTACAAATATATAAAAGGCATGTTACCACCATGTTTTGATCATTTTTTTCAAAATAACCTGATAAGCGACAAATTCACTAAATGTACAAGAAGCCAGACCAAATTCTATCCTTCATTTTGTAGATTAAATGTAACTAAACAATCTTTAAGATATAGAGGTCCTCTTGCTTGGAATAAAGTCCCAACAAGCATTAAACAGATAAAATCATATAGTAAATTTCGTACAGAATTTCAAAAGCATCTTATTGCAACGTAATTTTTAATGGTAATAGACTTCATAAATTTTAAAACTTCTGCTGCTGGTTTTTTATGTTACAGGTAACTCCACCAAATTGTACAAAGAAATTGAAGGTGATAAAAGCCCGATGCGACTTTAAAGGCAACATCCAGATCATTTCGGCCCATCCAGTTCGATGAAAATTCACATAATTTAATTATTTTGCACCTATTCTTGTTCACTATTTGTATGTTCTATCTTATGTATATAAATTTTTTTTTTTTTTTTTGTCCAGCCATATGCTTTTGAAATGGTCCTTTTGACCCGTGGCAGGATTTCTTTTGGTGGGTTTCTTTGCCTGCCTGACCCTTTTGGTCCAGACCCTTTTGGTCTTTGAGTTTGTTGTTTCTCCCACCCATGATTACACAACATTCTCTGACTATGGCTCGGATGTGTGTATTAATTATCTTCTTTTCGCTTTCCTTTTCTTATTAACATCACATCGCTTTGTTCAAAGGTACAGCGACCATGCACAACTGACGTTGTGCATGTAATAACGTACTTCGTTTAGTCGCTGCTTCCTTATTCACAATCTTTATTTCTACAAATCTTTTTTGATAAATTTGAACTAATCTTTTTTGATAACTGAGCTGCGTTGTCCAATTGACGTGAACGTTCAATCGAGGTTTGGTTTGAGATATATATTGAACGCTATTTCTTTTTTGTAATTCTAGAACAAAGACGCAAAATTAAAAAACACAACAATAAAGAATTTAAAATTACCAACTTACGGAAATTTCCCAACGCACCAAAATTGGATTAGAACAAATGAATAAATAAATAATGACTATTAACAATTCTGCAATATCAAGAAAAAGGTTATCTCCATCGATTCGACCACTAGTAAGATTCAATTACTATTATCTGACTTCAAAATTAACTTGCAGGGCGTATCTCAGCGAGTCTACAGTATAAGGGTAATCAATGAACAGTTTGTCTTCGGGTTGTCGGCGCAAGAAAATTGCACGTTTTAATTAGGCCGGTTGAGAAAAACAACCCGAGGAGACGCGCTCTTGATAGAAATACGCAGACGAAACGCGCGTTCGAATCTATGCTAAATTATTTAAAATTTTGAATCAAATCACTCCCCGCCAGTGCGGAACTATAGTGAGCAACGAAAAGGTTTAACAAACGATAGAAAAGGTGTGGCAGTCACGACAAATACAAATACAAACAAACAAAATAGAAGATTGGCCGAATAGCGTTTCGAACTCCTTAGGTCGAGTTCAACTCTTCAACAGTCGCAATTAAACACAGTTTATGAATAGGTCGTGTCAAGTTTCTTTGCCCGCTCAGGCGTAGTTCGACTTTTCTGACGAGTCCGTCGCGTCCCGGAAGTGTCTTTTCGACGATTGCGTGTTCCCAAAGTCCTCGAGGGGCGGTTTTTCCTTTCATGCCGGGCTCCAAAACAATCACGTAGTCGCCGACACGCAAATTTCGTCGTGATCGAAACCACTTGCTCCGTAGCATCAGAGATGGCGGCATATTTCTCAGCCACGATTCCCAAAATTGTCGTAAAAAAGCGTGGACGGCTTTGACTGACAATCGTGGATCGATATTTTCCAATGCATGAGGTTTGGCATTACGATGCTGTCCGTGTGGATAAAGAAGAGTGTTTCCGGTCAGCGGTTCTTCATCTAAATCGTCAGCTGAATCTGGGAACATGGGCCTAGAATTTATAAGATAGTTAGATTCGCTTACTATCGTTTCCCATTCTGGGTAAGAATATGATCGCTTGTGATAGTCTGTAGCACTGTCGAAAGCTTTTCGACAGCTTCTAATTAACGATTCAACAACACCATTCATATGGCTGGCGAGCGGAATATTAAAATCCCACGAAAATTCAAATGTGGTACTTAGCGACGCCATGGTATCGCGAACAATTGATTCGTTCCAATTAGATATCCAATCTCGTAACGGTTTTTGAGCGCCCACAAACGTTTGTCCTCGGTCACTGTAGGCATGGGATGGATGAACTCCTCGTTTGTTGATGAATCTTCTCCAAGCTAATAAAAAATCATTAGTGGATTGAGTTTCAGTTATTTCTAAGTGAATTACTCTGGTTGTATTGCACACAATTACAAGACAGGAGCCATTAATTACAACATTTCGAGTCTTTTTGATCTTTAAAGGACCAAAAAAATCTAATGCAACAGATGAAAATGGAGCGCAATAAGTCTTAAATCTGAAAGCTGGTAGGTGTCCCATTTGTTGTTGCAGCAAGTTTCGTCTAGTAATTCGACAGCGAATGCACTTTGATGCGATAGATTTGAGTAGATTTTTTCCTCGAATAATATATATACCTTGTTCTCGTAAATTGATAAGTACAACTCGGTAGCCTTGGTGTCTGTAAAATTGATGCATGAATTCTGCAAATAGTCGTGTAATTTTGCTTTGCCATGGTAAAGCAATTGGATTTGCGATTGACTCGCTATTAAAAAAATTGTTCAGTCGACCGTGAATACGAAGTAGTTTAAATTGGTCATCAGTAAATACTTCTAAGTTTAATTTTTCTTTTGTTTTTTCTTGACTAGGGTCTCTAAAATAACTCTGAGCTACCCAAAATAAGCAGAGTTTTGCTCTTTCTAATTCGGCTGCATTCAACTGCTCATATTGTTGTGGGAACATAAATCGCTTTAACCAAGCAACAACTCTGACTAGGCGTCTCCAAGACGAAATTCTTTTTGTTAAGAGATTTTCGAAATCAATGATGAGGTTGAATCTGTGTACATTCAAAAAATTTTTATTATTTTTACTCAGTTCTTTGGTAGACAAATTTTTATCGTGAATAAGTTCAGTTGGCTGTTTAGGCCAGTTTTCTTCGGTCTTCAAAAGAAATTGTGGTCCTTCTAGCCACGAAGAAAGTTTAGAAGCGTGCAATGGCTTAGTTAACGCGTCGGCTGGGTTTAGATTGCTTTGAACAAATCGAAAACAGGTTAAAGCGTTAGGTACCGAATCTTGTATTTCTTGGATTCGTGTCGAAACAAATTGCTTAAAACTATTAGCCGGCAATCTTAGCCAATGTAGGACTGTAGCGCTATCTGTCCAAAGAAAGATTTTCGAAGTTGCTACCACTTTTATAACTGAAATTAGTAGCCGTGCGAGAATAACTGTACCCATCAATTCTAGCCTGGGAATGGATTTTTTCTTTAGCGGTGCTACATAAGATTTAGCTGCCACAAAACGTAAGATATAATGCTCTTTAGCAGGCCATCGTAGCCAAATAACGGCACCATAAGCTTGTTCCCCTCCATCGCTGAAGCCATGAATCTCAGGAGGCCCTTGTGGTAAAGCTGGCGTGAGGCTACGCGGTAAGTGGATTTGATTCAAGTCGTGAACTTCTTCTGCTAATCGAAAATATTGAGTTTTAATCGAATCGTCAACTTCATCGTCCCACGATAGTTTAAGCTGCCAAAGGAGTTGAACCAATAAACGCAGCTTTAATGTGACTGGTGAGAAAACTCCAACAGGGTCCCATAACTTTGAAATGGCTGACAAAATTAAGCGTTTGGTTAGGCGAGTCTTTGTATTTAAATGGATAACCTTAGGTGCAAAAGTATCAGAGGATTTATTCCATACGTGGCCTAAAACGTCTGTTTCTACGTCGGCGGGAAACTCATCCGCTAGCGAATTTGAGTGCCAACCTTTGACTGAGAATTTTCCAGTGGACAATATTTTTTCTACGTTTTGTTTAGCGTAAACGGCTTTTCGTTCAGAGTCAAACGAAGTAGCTATGTCGTC
Source organism: Diplosoma virens (assembly GCA_963680785.1). Lineage (NCBI taxonomy): Eukaryota > Metazoa > Chordata > Ascidiacea > Aplousobranchia > Didemnidae > Diplosoma > Diplosoma virens. The sequence continues at coordinate 6,852,755 of OY796884.1, forward strand.
CTCAGTTTGATGAATTGTGCTTTTCACGTGTCTAATACAATTTGATTCAATTATTACGTTGTCTGAACAAGCGCATAGTTTGCTTGGTTTTACTCCGCTTAATTCTGACTCGTATAAAGAATGCATTTGATTTAAGTCATCTCTAGTTTGAATAAATTGAATATTTGTTATTTCGTTCAAATAAACATTAGACCAATTTTTTGGGCCGAATAAATACCATCCCAATTGTGTTTCTGCGGCTGTCGGGTTTCGAGTGGGTTCGTAGATATGCTGCAAGTAATTTAGAGGCGTTGTTAAACTTGCGTAATCAAAACCTATTAAGATATCCACGTCATTCGGTTGTTCTGGAATAAATTTTCTAATCGGTTCTAGAAAGGAGTAATTTTCAAAGATTTCAGAGTTCACGCCAGGTAATTGATGGGCAGGTTGCCTAAGTTCAACGGCCGAGATATTGAATCGGGAAGAATGTTTGTCACATCGCCTAATCCATAAAGAGACAATAGCAGAGTCTTCACTGCAATAACCACCACCAGCTATACCAAATTTAAATTGTTGAGGTTTACGATCGAGATTTAACTTTTTCACCATGTCGCGCCTGATGAGAGTTACGTCACTACCGGAGTCAAAAAGAGCAATAGCTCTGTGCCAAGTACCGTCACTGCCAAGCAATTCTACATAGGTTGATGGGGAAAGCTTAAAATTAGGTTTCTTATCTTGAGGCAAAGATACGGAATTGGCATTTGCGTGGAACTCGGGAGTTTCTGCATTTAGAGATAAATGACTTGGTCTAGGGCTTTCCACTGGAATGTCACGTGTCGAGTTGTTCAAAGCGCATGCTAGCAAGCGATGATGCGATTTGTTACAAGTTAAGCACCTGCGTCTATAGCGGCAAGTTTTGGGTTCACGGTGCATGGGAGCCAAACAGGTGAAACATCTATGAAGTCGTTTCATAGCATTGGTTCGCTCTTGGGGTGAAAGCTTTTTGAATTCGTCACAATCGACAAATTTATGACGAGAGACTTTGCATAGCAGACAGTGATCTTGAGTAGCCGAATTAATCACATTAATGATTGGTTTAGTTTTCCGACTAGCGTTTTGAGAAGTTTTAATGGAAATTCGCTCTTCTAACTCGGTTTCGCTTTGAAGAAATGAAATAAGATGGTCTACATTAGGCAATTCCTTTTGGTGTTCTTGATGTAACCAGCGTCTATAACGTCGCAGCAAATTATCGGTTAATTTTTGTTCAATTAAATCAAGCGTTGAATGAGAAGATAGATCGGCGGCGTTATTCGCTTCCTTTGATTGGCGCGCGTAATTTTTAATTTTTTCTAAAACACGGCGCATTTCTTGTGGTGAATTAGAGGTCATTGGTTTTGTTTCTTTCAAATTCAGCAATATTGCTCTTGGTATCGAATTAATTGGAATTCGTGCGTCAAGTCGATTCCAAACACCATTACTGTCATTTACAGTTGTACAATCTAACAATGAAGTCTGTAATTCGGTCGGCAAAACATTCTCATAAAAGAAGATTGTTAGCTGTTCAGCATCGCTTATAAGGCCGGTTAATTGAAAATAATTTTTTAAGCGAAACTTCCAAGCATTGTAATTAACTATCTCACCGTTCCATTTTGGTACTGTTAAATCTCGAGGTTTAAATTTAGGTTTAGTTTCGAATTCTATAGATTTATTAGCTTCTTTTTTATCACCAATTCTTAAAAGGGCTAAGTCAAACGCGCATTTTAAGTTGGACGCATCTTCTTCTTTTTGTTCGAAATCGTTTTCGTTAGTCTCTAAATCTTTCATAGCTCCTTCAAATTCATTTTCGGGCAATTTCATTATTTGATCGGATATAGATTTTAAATTTTCGCGAAGACTATGCAGTGTGTCTTGTAAAGATGCCCTTTTATCTTCAAACGCAATTTTATTTAGGGATTCATGCTTTAGGTAACCGGACAAAGTGTTTAACTTTCTGCTTACAGAAGTTTTCAATGCTTTTCTACGTGCGATTAATCTGCGGTATTGCTCCATTTCCGTGCGATTTCAAAATTTCAAAATATATAGAAAAGGAACAAGCTCACCAGCGTCCAGTAGATAAGTAGAATAAGCGATAGCTGACTTCGTAAGATTTGATCCGGATAGATTGTCAAATTTCCTTTTAATTAACTTTTGACAATTTCCAATTACTGATTTGAACTAATCTTTTTTGATAACTGAGCTGCGTTGTCCAATTGAGGTGAACGTTCAATCGAGGTTTGGTTTGAGATATATATTGAACGCTATTTCTTTTTTGTAATTCTAGAACAAAGACGCAAAATTAAAAAACACAACAATAAAGAATTTAAAATTACCAACTTACGGAAATTTCCCAACGCACCAAAATTGGATTAGAACAAATGAATAAATAAATAATGACTATTAACAATTCTGCAATATCAAGAAAAAGGTTATCTCCATCGATTCGACCACTAGTAAGATTCAATTACTATTATCTGACTTCAAAATTAACTTGCAGGGCGTATCTCAGCGAGTCTACAGTATAAGGGTAATCAATGAACAGTTTGTCTTCGGGTTGTCGGCGCAAGAAAATTGCACGTTTTAATTAGGCCGGTTGAGAAAAACAACCCGAGGAGACGCGCTCTTGATAGAAATACGCAGACGAAACGCGCGTTCGAATCTATGCTAAATTATTTAAAATTTTGAATCAAATCATGCACTATGATTAATTTCAAGTTGATTGTGAGTAAAAATGAAATAAATAAATAAAAAAAAAAATCACTGGTTTTTAGTGAAAAAAGACTGTTTTATCATCAAATTTAGACAGAAATTTTTTGAAAAAAAAATTTATTTAATTTTTCTTTGAAATTGCACTTAATGCTGCTTAAATGTTGGTATAATTTTTTATTTCATCTTATTTTCCACAACTTTAAATATTTTTAACCTAATTAAATTTTGACTTGGTGCTCCAACACTTTCAGTCAAATCCAGTCATTGCTAGTTTTGGATGTTTTTTGTTAAATAAAAGAAAAATAGGCAATTTTCCTGCTAAAAATAAATAGTATAGCAACTTACAAAAAAATATAAGGCTAAAGGTTTTTTTTAGATGAGAAAATTGTTTAATACTTTAAGAATAAGCTATTCTGTGTACATTTTTAAGTTTTTTTTTAAATTAGTTATTAATCTGGCTTTTGTCCAGCTGCAGTTAATTGTATGAACCTGTGAGTTTGTAATAGATCCATAATTTTTACAATAATTGCATTTCTTTTGTGACCTTTCAAATAAATGATTTCAATCAAAGCAAATAATTACAATCTTCTAATGTTTGGTTAAAAAACATTGTCTGGTGCTTGCTTAATTTTGTATAAAAATGAATAATGAAATTTATTGCATTTAAATATTGTTTTTAATAGTTTTTTTATTTGTACTAATAAGATGTTTGCTCACAATAATTAGCAAGACATAGAAGCCAATGAATCAATCCAACATTTTAGGTTTTTTTTTATTATAATGTTAACACATAAAAATTACATTGGACTCATTAATTTTAATGACAAATAGACATAATAGATTTGTATCTAAAAAGTTTCTGTAACAAATGTCATTGCGACTTTTTGTTTCATTGAAAAAACTAGTTGACCAAGTCTTGGTAAATTATTGATTTTCAGTTTTTTTAGACAGTTTTTGACACTTGATTTAGATTATGGTATGTTGCTTATTTGCATTTTTATAAAAATCAAGTGATGGGCTTCATTTGCTTTGAAATATTTTTACATATAATATTTCCTCTTTAAGCTAATACGCAATAATGATTGCTGATCATTTCTTCTTTGACATGATTAAAACTGTAGAATAATCTGACATTTTTTTGTTCTGTTCTGTTTTCAGTAGCTCTATTTGAAATATGGATCCTGTTATTTTAACTGCTGCTGTTTTAAACATTAAAAAAAAAAGAAGATGTGTTTGGGTCCATGCTATTTTAAAGAGAAGAAAAGCACTAGGTGATTATAAGCTTCTATTGTTTATTTATTTTTGTTACTAAGCTACCCAAACTATGTTAAATTTTTATGATTAAACTCACAAGTTAAAAAAGTAACATTTTTAGGTGAATATTATCGATTATTAAAAGAATTGGAGCTAGAGAGAGTATCATATTTTAGGGATTACATGAGATGCACCCCTTGCCAATTTAATGACCTGCTCAAAATTGTTAGACCTTCCATTTTAAAATTGAAAACTAATTGGAGGGAGGCAATTTCACCTGGTGAGCGGCTAGCCATTACTTTAAGGTAATACTTTTAATTGTATAAATTATTGTTAAATGTTTTTAAAATTATTGTCTTTCATAGATATTTAGCCACTGGAGATTCTTTTCGCACTATCAGTGCATCTTTTTGCATTGGATCTACTGTCTCCAGCATCATTCCACAAGTTTGTGATGCTCTTTGGGAAAAATTAAGTAAAACCCACTTAATGGCACCAACATGCAAAGATTTACTGGAAATTGCATCACAGTTTGAAATTTGGAATTTTCCTCATTGCATTGGTGCCATGGATGGGAAGCATGTTGTCCTTCAGTGCCCAAAAAACTCTGGTTCTTTGTTTTTCAACTATAAAGGAACATTCAGCATTGTTCTACTTGCTGTAGTTGATGCCCAGTAAGTTTTCCCTTTGTAATAACTTTAAATATTTTATGGTGTACGTAATTACATGCTTTAATAGCAGTTCCATTTAGCATTCTTGCTTAATATTTTATTTATTTCTATTTTATCTCTATATCCTCCTGACTTGCAGGGAAGCAACGAAGGCGCTAATACATAGGGTAAGCAATTGTCCCGACCTGCTTCTGGAGATGCCAAGATATTGCTGTCCCCCAGTAATTTACTAGAGATATGACTTCAATTTAAACTGCTTGTCAAGACCACCAAGCAGGGGAAAGTACCGTTAAGTGGCTTTCCCAAGGACACAACAGAATGGCGTAAGTAGGTTTTGAACCAGGACCATGTTGATCGCAATCCCAGCGTTCTAACCACTCGATCACGCTGCCGACACTTTGCTTTTTGTCAGTGCTTTAGTTTAGTTGCTGTGATAGAAATCAGCAAAAAAGTTTAAACTTTGTTACTTTTCCTACAAAATTCTTAGTATTATAATGGTTTACAGCAGAGTAGAAAGGCTGTACGCAGAAATAGTTTAATAGATCAACTTTGTAGTACTAAAAGTTATGCTCCCGACTCGCTGGTCAACGTCGGGGACGTAAAGCGATTACCCGCACTTAAAAGAAACTGCTGTTGTTTTGAAGGTTTTATTTATTTGATTTTTTTTGGCTTTAATAAATTGATACGATTGAAATTTAGAACTGCTAAAGCGATAAAATTATAATTATATTGTATTTGAAATTTTTGCGAACCAATGTATTTTTACGCTCAACTTTTGAATTCAAATTTCATTTGTAATATTTTTGCAGATACCGTTTTCGAATTATTGACGTCGGAAGTTATGGGCGAAATTCCGACGGTGGAATATTTGCTTCTTCCAGCTTTGGCCAGGCACTATTAAACGGATCGTTTCCCCTGCCGAGCAGTGCGCCTATATACGATGGCGGGCCAGAACTTCCTTACTGTTTTGTAGCCGACGACGTATTTCCTTTAAGGCCTTACTTAATGCGGCCCTATCCTGGACGGTATTTAGAGCAAAAAAAAGTGTGTTTAATTATCGTCTTTCGCGTGCTCGTCGAGTCGTTGAAAATGCCTTTGGTATTCTTACTCAACGTTTTCGTGTTTTTTTAAGGCCGATTGCTGTACGCGTTGATGTGGCTGATAAAATAGTAAAAGCATCATGTTGTCTACACAACCTTTTAATGCGTGATTTCTCTCTGACGCATGATGTTAATGTAGAAATATCTTGTGGTATGCAGAACATAAGTAACTGCCCCTTGGGACGAATGCCCACTGCTGGTATGAACATAAGAGAAATATTTGCGGAATTTTTTTTCCCGGGGTTCCGTGGCGTTTCTAAAATGTTAGCTATGTTTTCCAAAATTTATATTTAGTTCAAGTTTAATTTGTTAATTCAATAATTTTGTTTTGTGTTTGGCACTGTATTCTTATATTTCTTGTTTATTACTTATCTTGTATAAGTTCTCTACATATTTCTATTTAGTTTGTTGTTTTATGTTTTTTACTAGTTGCTTATTTTGATTTCTACTTATTTGGTTTAGTTCCGTACGTGGTACCTTTTTTTTTAGTTAGTACGTAAATAATTTATATTTTTTTACCTGTTTTTTGCACAAGATCATTGTAGAAAATTAGCAACGCGTATGTTTCTTTTCTTTTGCTTTTCTAATCATTATTTGCGCGTGCACTGGTTGTTGCTATTTTTTTATGTTTATCTCTATATTTATTTTCCTGATTTAATACATAGGGTAAGCAATTACTCCGACCTGCTTCCGGAGATGCCAAGATTTTGCTATCCGCTAATAGAAATACGACTGAAACTTAGAACTGGTTGCCAAGACCACCAAGCAGGGAAAAGTGCCGTAAAGTGTCTTTCCCAAGGACACAAAAGAATGGTGCGAGTGGGTTTTGAATTGATACCATGTTGATTGCAACCCCGGCGCTCAAAGCACTCGACCACCATGCTGACAAAACAATATCTTTTTGTTTTTTACTTAGTTAATTTTTCCCCGAGCATAGTTTGTTTCTGCAGTGTGTTCAATTACTGCTGGCTCATTTGCATTTTTTTCACGCTTCAGTTTGTAAAGCAACCAATAGCAATAATTGTGGCAGCTACTTGAAGTCAGAGAGATTTTAGTGTAATCCTGATTAAATATTGTGAATTTTACCCGTTTGTATGTTCCCCGTGAGTAAGCGCTGACGTGAGCTGCAAGGTAAGGCAACTGTGTGTTTTCTATGTTTGGTTTTTAGTTTGTTTTATTTATTTACAAATACTGCTTGGTGGTGGTGGTGGTTTTACCCGACCCATTCCTAGGGATGGGGGCGCGGATCAATTCCGCGGAATCCCAATAGTCGGGCGACTCCCCACGGACGGGACCAGAGGTCCAGAAGAGAAGGGGTGTGGCCGAAAATGGCCCGACGCAGAGGGTCTAGTACAGGGCAGTCGAGCACGAGATGTGAGAGATCCTGTGATTCAGAACCACAGTTGCTGCAAGAAGGAGTCTCGGCTCAACCAACCCTGTGGAGATAAGAGTTGAGGAGAGTGCTGTGCCCATTGCAGCGTAAACGGGAGAGAGCACAGCGAGCGGAGCGAGGGAGAGTAAGCTCCTCGGGAGATACTGTAGGGATTTGGTGTTGGAAGAAACCAGATTGGACACTGCGTCTCCAACTGGTGTAGAGAGATAGCCGTTGGGAGGAGATAAGGGGTGTGAGGGATACTGATATATTGGAGGGATCGAGAGAGGCACCGGCTTTAGCTAGAGAGTCAGCTAAGTCGTTGCCTGGGAGGGAAGAGTGACCAGGTATCCATTGAAGATGGACGACCTTGGATTGAGATAGAGAGTTAAGAAGAGATTGGGTATTGGATAGGGATTTTGGGGTTAAATATGGTAGGGGGGTAGAGAGAGTTGAAAGGACAGATAAAGAGTCGGAAAAGAAGGTGATAGAGTCGAAATTACATGTCTTGGAGTGAGAGATACACCACTCAAGAGCATGTAGGAGAGCGAAGGTTTCAGCACTATAACTGGTAGTCCAGAGACCAGTCGAGAAGGAAAGCGAGGTAGCAGTGACACACTTTGTACACTTGATGTGTATCCCTGCACCACCCTGTCCCAACCCGCCAGGTACCGAACCGTCAGTCCAGGCAGAGATATCGCTGTGAGATAGAGTGGAAAGATGGGAGGTAGCTGCAGTGTTACGAAGGGAGGGGGGATCTTTGCGAGAGCATGGGGATGAGAGGTGGAGTGAGATTGTGTAATTAGATGGGGCAGACCAGGGGGGTTTAGGAGGGCAGAGGATTAGTGGTTCACGAGTGAGATGTAGGTTAGGGGTAAGGTTATGTGATCTGGAGAAAGATCTCCATGAGTTCTTTTTGAGACGTGTACGGGGGTTAGAGTTCGCAAGAGAGGCTATAGGAAAGGTGGGAGGTAGACGGAGGGCTCGTTCAAAGAAGGAAAGAGATTGGTGAGTGAGGGTGACTCGTAGTGGAGGTAGAAGTGCTTCTATATGAAGTAGAGGAATGGGAGTGGACGATAGACAACCTGTGATTACTCGACAGGAAGATCTATGCATCCTCTCCACGGAGGTGATGTGAGTAGGAGATGAGAAGGGAAACCAGCCTGGGGAAGCATAGGTGAGGATGGGGCGAATGAAGGCTTTGTATAGGGTACATAAGGATTCTTTTGATGGGCCCCAGGAGGCAGAGGCAATGGAGCGAAAAGCACGAAATCGGTTGTGAAACTTTTTCCGTAAGGATAAGACGTGATATTTGAAAGAGAGAGTGCGGTCGAAGGTTACACCGAGAAAGGTTGGATGAGGGTTGAATTTGAGAGGGGTGTTAAGAATGTGAAGAGAGGGTTGTATACGTGATTGGTAGGGGTCTAAGCTGAAGAAGGATGTTTCACATTTGAGGGGGTTGAGAGGAAGGCGCCATTTTGAGGACCATTCCACCAGTCTGTTGAGGGCAGCTTGTACTACAGCGGTTGCACACTCAACTCTCGGGGAGGAGGCCCAGATGGCTAGGTCATCTGCATAGAGAGAGGTCTTAACAGATGCAGGAAGGAAAGTGGGAAGGTCATTGATGTATAAAGAAAAGAGAACTGGTCCTAGAACCGAACCTTGGGGAACTCCTCTTCGGAGACGGAAAGGACGACTGTATGAATTACAGATACGGACTTTCGAACGGCGATCTGAGAGGTAGGATCGTATCCATTCGACAAAGCAAAGAGGAAGATCTAATGAGAGGAGTTTAGAGAGTAGGGCAGAGTGCCAAACTGAGTCAAAAGCTTTCGCAAAATCCACAGTGGCAAGGACTGTACGTGCGCCTGGCTTAGATTGGTGGAAGGAATCTGCGATTGACTGTGAGAGAAGGAGAACCTGGTCTACAGTCGATCTACCAGGTCTAAAACCAGCTTGCACGGGTGAGAGAATGTCATGTAGTTCGAGAAAATAGGTTAGTCGTCCTAAAACCATTCTTTCGAAGAGTTTGGAGGTACATGAAGTGAGAGAAATGGGTCTATATGAAGAAGGTGAGTCAGAGGGTTTGCCGGGTTTGAGAATGGGGATGATTGTTGATTGTTTCCAAGCAGACGGGAAGGTTTGTGTTGACCAAGAAAGGTTGAAGATGTATAGAAGAAAATGTAACGCAGATTGTGGTAGGTGGGATAGAAGAGGGTAGGTAATTTGATCAGGGCCGGAGGAGGTTGATGTTGAGAGTTGAGAGATAGCTGTAGAGAGTTCAATTGAGGAGAATGGTGAACAGAAAGTGGAATGCAGGGTGTTGCAGTGTGCAGTTCTGATTTGCTTCATTTGGGCTTTCTCGGTGCTTCGAAAAGGTTTTGGGGTTTGGGTAGAGAAATGGGACTGTAGGTGTGAGGAGAGATGGTTGGCACAATCTACAGGGGTATGGCAATTTGAGAAATTGGGAAGGTCAGAAGTAGTTGGGGAGGGGGAACCAGAGATGGAGCGAAGTAGAGAAAAGACTTCGCTAGGACGGGTTTTAGGAGAAAGGCTAGAGCAAGTATTCTGCCATGACTTGGCTTTAGCCTTATTAATCACAGTGGAACAAATACTGCTTCGTTTCGTTTATCGTTATTTTCTTTTTATATTAAACATCCTTGGCTATTTTGACTTTTTCTTTTGTCAAAGCAGAACCGCGTTATTCGACTATTCACTTTGCGGTAATCGACCAACTTAAGCGCCTTTTACCGTTACAATCAGTTTTTTAACCCTTTAATAGTAGTTAATTTTTACGTTTGGTCTGAGATTTCTTTATCTCATATTACAGATTTGTACCTACAAATTATAGTTTATCGACTGTTCAACTTTTTGTAATGAAAATATATTGCAATAAGCTAATTACAAAAAAAAGAAAAGCTACAACAAAATAACGAATCCCATTCTACAAGTTTAATGTCACTTTGCGTAACATGATTTTTCTGCCATATTCAATAATTACCAATTTTACTCTTTAGCATACAACTAGAGAAAATAAATAGAAAAAATTTGTGACTAAATTATAATTAAGATTAATTAAGCTTATAAATAATAGTCCATTAAAATCAAACTGAAAAGTAGAAAAATATTCAAAAACTTTACCCTGCTTTTATTTAGGGCTACCGCACTTTGAAAGTAGGCCTAGAAAAATTAAACAAACTAGATTTTCTAACTAGCTTTTCATGAAACTTTGGTAATTATCTAGTTAAACTTGCAAAACCACGAGGTTTGATTATAAAGAACAACCAGAAAAACGTCTAAGCAAAACTATAGTAAAATCCGCCTGTTTTTACAATAGGGATGATTGTGAATGTCAGCCACATGTTAGATTTTCAGCATTTTTCTTACATGTAGGGTCTACGCTTATAAATTACTTTTTTATAAATCTTTAGCGTGTAAATAAAAGCTTAACTTCTTTTTTGATCAAAATTCATTCATTGAAACAAAATGTCGCATTGCTTCATTCAGTGTGAACCAAATTTTTGTTCAATGTCTCATTGTCAATGAGACAACGTCTCGTTGGTCTCATTGTGTGTGAACGAGCCTTAAGACACTCTGGCTTTTTTCTTTAAATCAAAAAAAAAAAAAAAAAATGTCAAAGCTTTTAAACTTGATAGAACAAAGCTTTTAAAAACCTTAAATGGTTTTTCTGTCATTACGTCAGAATATTAACTATACATTGTAGAGATTCTTAAACACATTTGTTAAAAAAAAATTATTTGTTGATGCAAAAACAGTTAAATTCTATTTTTAAGTTGTATGTACGTATTAGCCTATGTATTAATTTAACAAATACTTGTACTTACCGATGTCAAAAATAATTTTAATTATTTTTGTTCAGTTTATGTTAATGAATAGCATTTAACGTTTTCTCAATCATTCTTATGCTCTCCTCGAATTCGCTGGATGTTTCTAGCGTCTCCTCTATTACCAGAACATTTATCATCAAAATCACATTAGAAAAAGAGTAAAAACTTTTTCCCCTAAAAGAAATTTACTTTTACATATAGGAGTACGCGGCTAGATCGAGCAACAGGCAGTTGTAGAGTTCGAGAAAAATAACCTTGAAAAACATACTTTGTTTTTACATTTTATAGTAATGAGAGAATAATGAATCACATAGCTTATGATTCCACAAGTACTTAAACAGCGTCAATGCCTCTCCACAAAAATAGTTTAAAACTTTGCGACTTGAGTATTTACGTTATTAGGGAAGATTTGTAAGCCGTATTCATAGAATTTATTTACTATTCAATTTATTATTTAATTTACTAGCTATTCATAGAAATTCTTAGGTTGCTTTGTTTGGCAGTAACCATAATACAATATACTCTAGCAGAAGTGTATTAGAACTTTAAAAACGTAAAAATATTTTAAAACTTTGATATGCTTCATAGCTAAAAGTTACGAAAAGAAAATTGGTCAGAATTATTCATTATAAGATCATTAAACACATCACATTTCAAATTGACGTTAAGTGCTGCGAAGGTCATTCTTATACTGAGTGAAAGAGGTTTGGTGTTCATTTATATTTTTCTTGCTTAAAAAAGCTTTCTTTCTAACTTATTCATTGACAATTGTATTTTTAGAGTTTGGTGAAAACTGAAATCCCTAATGTCAATCAATCAATCAACAGTTAAATAGATTGTTTATTAAATAATAGATATAGAAACGGTCTTATGCTGTGCTCAAAAAACTAAACATAAGCGGCACAAATGTGAGCTATTCAATCAATGTCACACGTCTTACCTTACAGTTTACATATAAATGGTAGTAAATGAATATTTACAGTAATGCACAAATGTTTTTAATTTTCACTTTAAGATTATCCTAATAACTGAATAATGAAAATCAGCCGTAAATTATTTATAGGAATAATGCCTAACTTGCCAAAATACATATATCATAATTTGCCAAAATACATGTATATTAAAAACTAACTATGTGAAAGAATTAACACAAACATTTTATTGTCAAATATGTTTTATGAACAATTTATTTTATTACTAAGAGAAAATTAAGCAAAAAATGACAGTAAATATAACAAGCATTAGCATGCAGTACGGTTATGTAAATTGTGTGGTGCTTGGTAGGTATCTTCATCGAACATGCGGTGCCTTACACAAAGTGAGTCCAATTTTAAATAGATTTTCGGTAAACAACAAGGTTTTTTATTTTTATTTGTACGGCTGATCTGCCTGAGGACATTTAATAATAACATAAGAGTGAATACAAATAGTCTTTTCATTAAAGGACTGAGAAGAATATGAGCTTTGCAATGAGAAGCGATAAAATTGTTAATTAAATGTTTTAAACCCTTTCATTAGTATTGTTTTATTCTAATGCGGCTTTACTATTATAGTTTGTTTCTTTGTAACCTGTTGATAGGGTTGTTCAAATTTAGTTTTCTTCTAGATTTTAGTCTTTATCAATTAACCTAAAATATTACAATTGCAATGTCATCTGTCCGGTGGCAAGCGTTGCAGCTGCTGCTAGCGTTGACGTTATGGTCCGTGAAGAGAAGCTCAGCCACTCTAATGGCGTAAGTAGAATCTGTTTAACATTAAGAGTGGGTCTAAAAAACATTTTTTGAGCAGAAAAACTGCAAAAAACCACTGTAGCAACGATATGTCTTTTTTCAGAATTAAAAATCTATTCGAAATAAAAATCAACCGTAGCACTTCGGCTCTAAGTGTTTCTACAACCGGTTTAAGAAAACAATTTGAAATCTTTTGAGCAAAATTTTCTGTTATACTAACCTATAAATATTGTAAAACGAAGTGCGACAAAAGCGTTTATAACGCTTTGTTTGATATTTTTTTAAAGATAAGTTTATTTTATCAAAACCCATATAAGCATTTTTTGAGTCGACTCAGTTGCTATTGAAAGACCAGGTTTTTCACTTTTGCAGAGGAAATCCTCTGGTCTACACAATCTACGCCGCGAAAACGATCCGCCCTGGATTCGATATCACATTAAGTGCTTCAATCATCAACTCCGAGAATCCAGTGTTTCTGATAAGTACTTTTCGTTCTTCGGATGGTCAAGTGATGTTTGAAAATGAAACAAGAATTCAAAACGGTAAAAACATATTTTTTACAACAAAAAATAATAAACAAATTTATACAATCTCTAAAAAATTTTTAAGATACTTTCAAAACTTTAGATTTGGGTAGCGATCAAAAAAGTCTGGAAACCAATGCTTTAACAAAAGCTATGAAAAACAAAAAGTTTAAAACTAGTAACTAATGTCTTGGCGTCTTCAAAAGTAAGACAAGTTTATTTGCTTAAATGCTTGTCTTCATGGCATCTTGCAAAAAAAAGTAAAAAATACGATAATAGGTAACCGACACTTAATTCGAGAAGAATTGGAAGAAGATTTTTTGAAAATCACGTAAAATGATGTTTTATAAATAATTTTGTTTAATAATTCAGGTATTGAATTTTTACATATAATGAAAATGCGACTTTTAACACATACAAAATATATCTTATGAACGATTTTTTAATATAAATAAACTGTAATATTATAAGTTTTTATAATTGCAGGTTCTACCGTTCAAATTACAATGGGAAAGGTAATATTACAATGTTATTTTAAAAACGTATTTTTGTTGCATTTTTGTTATATCGTAACTTTAATCTAAGTTTTTTGAAGTTTTCGAGAACAAAAGTACCAAAAAGTTACTTATAGAGCCAGATTGCAAAAATTCTATTAAATTGTACAAAAAGTCTAAAGACGGCTAATCAAAATCATTTCAATTATAATGATTTTTATTTCTATTTAAATTTTTTTGCTTTTGTGTTTCATGCATGTTTTTTATTATAACATCGATCTTACTAGCAATATTAACAAAAAAGTCTGATAATACATAAGATGATTTGAAAATATTTACTCGTCTACAACAATTCCAAATAATCGCATCAAAACAATCATTTTCTCAGGTGCTCTAGCATGGAAACGAACCCTAAAATAAAGCAAATATTCTGAATCAAACGCAGTTTGAAAACTTTTGCTTAACCTAATAACTAGTGTTTTGACTTTGATTGACAGTTACCCATCGGTTATTCCGGGAGCAAAGCGTTTATCCTTCGAGTAGTGGGACAAGACCAAATTACTGGAGTAATTCTTTTCAATACAACAACAAGCGATTTTAAATTTGCATCGAAATCATTTTCAATCCTGATTCAAACAGACAAAGCAATCTACCAGCCAGGACAAAAAAGTTTGTTTGACAAGATTTCTATTCAAAACAATTTTTACAGTTATTTAATGGTAGCCTGATAGAAATTTCTGCTTAAGAAAGATATTTAAAAAATTTTTTACGGTGTAATGGTTTTGGTGTATTATTATCTTCATATTTTAAAGCAAAAATCAAGTCCAACAACATAACGAAAAGCGCTTTAAATCTTTTTAATGTTAACAAAAATAAAAATTTTTGCAGGACCTGCAGACCACTTAATCATTAGTATAAATCAGAAGTAGAAAACCTGCAACTATTAGTTGTATTTTGTGTGGCTATTCTCTTCTTTCAACTATTTGTTCTGAAGTAAAGTTGTCGGAAGTTTTAGTTTTTGCTTCTAATTCGTAATGAGATCTGCATTGTTTCTTCCTTCTTTTTAAACGCAGTTACCATAGAAGTAATAAGCTGCGTGGCAACATTAACAAAGTGGGCTTGAATTGTTTTTGCCGAGGAAGCAACCAAAATTATTTAAATAGAGTAAGCATTGAACCCTGCAACCTTCTGCTTGAAAGTCAGAGTGTTATCATAATGATCTAACCCACCAAACAATCTCTACTTGGCTTACAAAAAAACACTCTTTGAAAATTTTTGCTGAATTTTGATTTGATGTAAAAGGATTTTGAAACTGTTATTTCATATTAACTAGAGTAGAAACGACGTTTTTCCAAGTGGCCTTTATTTTAAAATAATCGCAAACTCCTGATGTTGATTTCAACTTGGTTAAAACTTGGAAAATCGTATTTCTGGTTTTACAAAGTTTCTAAATAAGTTTCATTTTAACACAATCTTTTTCAGTAGCCAGTATTGTCAGTACTTTGATTTTTATCTTTTTAGTAAAATTTCGAGCCCTTTGCTTCTTGCCTGACCTCCGACCTCTGGTAGGATCAGTTACGTACAAAGTGAAAGATCCGAATGGAAACACTGTTTTATTGGAAAGAAATGTTGCTTTGATGAGTGGGGTAGCACAGGGAAAAATACAACTCACTCGAAACGCTCTTGAAGGCAATTGGAAAGTCATCTATGAATATCAGGTAGAGCAACGTTCTGAAAACAAACATAGATATAAAAAAACACTTTACAGTAGTTGTTTTCTGGTTTATTATTAATAGCATTTGTACTTTTATACTGTATGTTTACGAAAAACAATATTTTTCCTAGAGCTACTAATTCTTTAGCTGAGTTGTTTTTTTACGTATATTTTCAATCATTACTCGATTCTTAACCAACTTTAAGTACTTTGAGTTGTTTTAATAAGTTCTCTATTGCTTTCTTCAAAGTCAGAACTTGATTTTCTATTTTTTTATCCCATTTGTCTATGAAGTGGCAGCAAAATGCTTGTTTTTCAGAGTTGTTTAAGCTTAGTATCACGGTAGTTGTTTGCTTTGCCTTTAAACAAAGAGCTATTATGGGTTTCAATTAATATCATAAATGATGTAATATTAGCCATCTGTAATTGTGCGATACCATCACCATTATTAAAGTTATAACGTTCTTAGTATAAATCACAAAATTTATGAGGTATTAGTACGTAATATGTTTCATAATTTCATAAAAAAGTTTTGTTTCGACTCATTGCAAAGTAATTTTGAAATTGCATTTACTCCAGCACTTTTACCGTGGACTGAAGGATTTAGTACAACAACAATAATCAATCTATATTAAAAATTTTACATTTCGAGTTTTCGAAGCTTAACTTTAAAATTATGTTACACTTTACGCCGCACAACCGAAGCCATGTAATAACACCCTTTACGCCTGTTAAATTATCTCTGATCGATATCTATACCAAGGCTTCTCAAACTATGGGTCACAATCCATCGGCAAAAAAGATTTCTTACAAAAAAAAGTATTATCTTTTTTCTCTGTTTTTTTGTTTTAAAACTAGTTACATCAAAACAACTCAATGTCAATAGATCAAATTTTGTAAGCACTTTTGGGAAATACACTAGATTGCAAATAACTTTCTACAAAACGCGCCATAAACACGGGACCAAATTTTTCAGAATACCTATCCAAGAAACTCTAGAAGTTTCTGTCAAGCGGTACAAACTGCCCAGGTTTGAGGTGAGTATCGACGCGCCTTCTTATATTCATTCGCAATCTTCCGGATTTACCGTGACTCTGAAGGCTACGTGAGTATTTCTGTGATGGTGGTTATGTTATCAGAGATTTTTTTTCAATTCCAATTAACTTGCAGTTTAGAGAAAACACGTTTTCTCGTTTTTAGTTTTCATTTCCAAAACTGCTATTTTTCTTTCGACTTTTCTATTATTTCGTCTTTAAGTCAGCTATTCCAATTTTTTCTTAACGGATTTATTAATGTCCTTATATTGTATGTTAAACTGAATGCAAATTTATGAATTTGACATGACATTTTTTGACTAAAAACTGTTTCAAGTTATGTATAATGGTTGAAAGAATCATAAAAAACTATAAAAAGTTTTTATTAAAATCACGAAAGAAAGAAAACAGACGTTGTTTTGATGGTCCAGCATTAGGCAAGTAAATGATAAAAAATATCTGCGATCCTAACACAATGCGCCTCGCAGTTGTAGTTCTTGCTTTCGAGCAACTGTTATTTATGATAAATGACTTGGTGACGTACTGTTAAAGGTACACTTTTGGTCAGCCGGTATCTGGAATGGCAGCAGTACTATTTCAATTAAAAAATAGTTTCAACTTTGGATTCCGTGATCGACAACTTTTTTTGACGAAAAGAATTTTTGTAAGTAAATGATCTTGGAGTCCTTACAATATTATACAGAACAATAAAATTTCTATCTTAAAGAGCCATTAAGAATTAAATTATAATAAATTTGTTATAAAAGTGAAAGGAGCTAGTGTTCTAAAAAGCGTTATTTTTGTTAATAATAATAATATATGAAAAGTGGTATTATCTTAACTGAAAGACACTTTCTTAGAATTTTGATGGTGAAGAAAGGGTGTTTGTCTCGGAAAGCGAAATACGAAATGGAATCGGTTGGAATGGTGAATCAAACAGGAATATCGAAATCTATGCTGAAGTGGTTGAGACCTTGACAGAAGCAAAAGCCAATCAAACAGTGATGATCAAAGCAACACGAAGCAAGATTAAAGTTGAAGTTTTGCAAAAACCCGAAGTTGCAAAACCTGGTCTTCGTTACCAAGCATTGGTTAGTATGCAAACCTGTCCATAGTCATGACTCGGTTTTGAGGAAATCTATTATATTTTTTATTTTCTAATTTTAATTTTATGCAGTTCAATTAATTTTTGAAATAGACGTTGAGCAGAACATTATTATCTTGTAGTATATTGTTATATTGTAGTAATAATAATAAATCACTTTGTTCAATTTCAACCAAAACCTATTACAAATCGTTTATGCTGGTTTTGCTAATTTTTATATTGTTTTTATTGTCTTTTTAATGCTTATTGTAAGTTCTGAGTTTGAGCTGATTCAGAATCAACCCAAGTTTATCGTTTTTTTTCTTTTGGCCAATTGATATTAACATGACTGCTGCTTAGTTACATTGTTGGTAAAGATTGTGCAACTACTTCAAAATTGTCGTGAGGTACTAAATAGCAAACTGACATTCTTTTGCTGGCAAATTAAAGTGCTATGCACTTAAATATTGTGCCAAAATTTTACTTTTATTCTTAAACTCTTGATCAAATGAATTGTAACATTTGATGCTTCTTAATTTGGCTCGTTTGTTTTGTTTTTGCCTTATAACACAAGTAAACACGTGTTTAATAATTGCTAATCTAATTCAATTTAAACTTAAGCGATGCTGTGAGTAATAACCAATTTTTACAAACGTATCGAATGAGATTTGGTACAAGCAAAACTAAAGAGTCTCAGCCGAAGCTTTATATGAGCAAATTGCTCGGAGAGATCATACAACACTTCAAAGAAAACAAATTATAGGTTTTCAGTGCTAACAAAGACAACAAAACTTGGACTAATTAAAACCAATCCATCAGAATAAAAGTAAAATTAACAACAATCACCTTTAAACCGAAAAACTCATGATCATTCATGTTTTATACATCAAAACAAGTCGCGAGTGGTGGGAACCAATTACCCGACATTGCGCCAAGCAATACATTTACCTACACTACATTATCACAGCGGTGGTGAACAGAAACCCTGCATCAAATTTGTTGGTCTAGTAGCTCCAATGTTTATTAGCGGCGGAAGTAATAACAACCAATTGGTTTTGACTAACAAGGAGCAAAGCACGTCAAAAATTCCGAATCAAGCTTGTTTTGAAATTAATGTTTGTAACAGGCCAACTTGATTCGTTTCAGGTCCGAGTTACTGAGCAAGATGGCACCTTACTGACCGCTGCTGATCGTCAAAACAACAGCCTTATCGTAATCGCTGAGTATAGGTCAGTGCAGCAATGTTCTCGAATTACTGTTCCAAAATTGTGTTTTTATATCAATCAAGCAAAGTTTGTTTTTATACCTACCTATCTGTGTTTGTAAAAAGAAAACATCTAAACGTAGAAATATTTTTTCGAACCAAGAGTTACTGCAAATAAACAACTAAACAAAATTAAACAGTTCAGATTACTCGATGTTTTCAGGAAAGGCCAATGTGTCAAATATGGCAAATATACAACGTTTCAATTATACCAAAATTTTAATATAAATCAGTTTTTGAATATTTTGTAATTTAAAAAAAGATAATAGCCAAAAGATCGCGAAAAAATTTTTGTTACTAATAACCGTATACATGTCTATAGAAGTAAGTATTTGGTACAATAATGTAAGTTTGTTCAACACCCGCTGTAGACATTGATGTGTACGCTCAGTGTACTTTTGTTTGTCTACTAAATTCTAACAAGCATCTACGTCCAATTTTAGACGCCAATGTTACGCTAAGTATAGAACAGGTCTTTAATTGTTTTGGTTAAATGCATCAGACAAAACCGTAATCCTATTATATTATTTTTTATCTGTACTTATAACAAATTTGAAACAAAAGTTAGATAAAGATTCAAAGAACTCTATTTAAAAATAAATAAAATATAAATGTTGTAAAACCAAAAATCACTTTACAAATTTTGTTATTCATGTTCATTATCAAATTGATTTATATGGTTTGCATTTGGTTTTTATAATTTTTGCAGTTATCCATTTTTTGATCCAAGGCCAATTTCAATATTTGCCCCACGTATGCCAGTAAATACGAATCGAAATTCTGAAAAGAGAAAAGTTTATGTGTTCCTCATTCCCCCGGATGGATTGGTCAGAGTGGACATTGAAGTGGCCGGGCCTTTCTCAGACTTTGACTCAATTGCTTTCGCGGTAAAGTTATTTAATTAACATTTTAGATTGTAACCAACCGTTCAGCATATAGTGGGGTGCTCTTACCTCGCAATTGCAGTTTGGCAAAACCCTTGGATGCTTTACTTAATTCCGTGAATTTAATTAAGTATTCCTCATTTCTTATTATTAAGAGTGAGAAATAGGAGTTTTTGGAAAGCTGCAAAATTAGTTTAATGAATTATGTGATATCAAACAGGATGAAAAGCACTTAAATGGAAAGCACATTAGGTGATTGATTTGTGATTGAGATTTGTGGTACAATCACAAATCACCTACATACTTTTAGGTGATTTGTGATTGAGGTCAAATAAAGTGACAAATTAAAAAAATATTTTTTGATATATTTTATTTAGTCATATGGCTTCTTTACCACATTACACAAAATTGACAGGAAAAATAAATAGATAAATAATTCATCCATGGCTAATTATTTATTCTTTTACATGTTTGTTAAACTGTTATCGTATTTAACTATTGTTTTAGTTGCCCACAAAACAAAATTATAAGAAGTCGTAATTTTCAACAGATTTTTAAAGCAAGAAATGTGATTATCTAATCTATAGCTAATAGAAACTATCTAAATATTTTTTTGTTATCAGCTTTTTTAATCTTGTTAATAAACAAAGCTTCAAAAACAATTTTTTTAATATTTTAGAAATTCTAAAAGCATTTGATATACTGTATTTTAGTATCTATGGACATGTGTGTGGACAAGAATGACTTGGGCGTATCTTTGATATCCTGGACAAAAAAATTAAAAAGAACTAGATTTGAGTGAAGATGCTTTTTCTTACCTTACAGTTGACTTACAAGACAAAAAAGTTTTCAAGTATAAATTTTCAGTTTTAGAAAAAAATGTATTTAAAAAATTTTCAATTTCTGTCTTTAGCTAAATCATACTTCTTGATAAAAAAATCTGGTAGATTTGATTAAACCTCATTACTTTTTAAATAAATTACCATTAAACCATTTCCTAAAATTTCCCACAACAAAGCAAGTCAATTTACAATAATAAAACAAATGTATTAGCTTTGTAAAAAATATGAAGAGTTTATTGATGAACATAATTTTTTTAATACTAACATTAGCTATTTAATTGAATGTAGTAAATAAATTTGAACAATTGTGTGGTAAACTAGAGGTTTCCAAGTAGCGTCACTACGCTCTTGTGTCTCATTTTAAAACAAAAGAGCGCCAAAATAGATTAGGATAATCTACATTATAAAGAAATATTGCTATGCTTAAGGTTCGTAATACTTAGGATGGAAGATGGACACCAAACAATTTTTTTTCTTTATCTATTTTTTGGTCTGTAGTTAAATTTCATGAAATAAATCCTTTTAGAAGTTTTTTAGCCTCTGACTTTAAAATTTCTCGGGAAAGAGAGTCATTTGCATAATCCTGTAATTTTAGTGTATTGTTAGTTTTAAATAGTTAAGAACTACTATGATAAACAAATTAATATTTAACAACTACTTTTTTTTTAAAACTTTTTCTTATTATTATTTAAAAGACACTATCAAAAAAGTTAATGCATTGTGCTTGCGTCTGCTTTTCATCGTATAAATAATTTCTTTTGTATCGTTTTAGGCCTACACAAATGCAACATCAAATATTTTTCCTCAAAGTTCTTGGACTGCAAACAAAGCGTTTTCTCCTTCTAACTCGTTTATCCAAATCACAGCATCCGGGAACGCAGCAAGAAATGACCTGAGCGTTGGTGACACAGCCCAAGTTCTTATCAGAACTACACAAGAAGTCTCTTCAATTCGTATTTTAGTAAATATCTTATAAGGTTTAAATAAAACGTTTTTTGCTGTTACAAAACCTTAAAATAGCTCTTAAAATCAAATGTTTCATTTAAAACTCTTTTGTTAAATAAGTAGCTTTAAAAAATAAGTAGCTTTAAAAAAAGCTGTTTTGAAAACCCCGAAAGTTTTTGCCTAGCTCTTTTTAGGAAGTTTAGCTAGAATAAATTGAAAAACTGAATGTAGTATTTAGAAAAGTTTTAAGACTGATTCTATTGGCTAAAAATTAAGGTCAGTAACAGTTATCATAATAATTGAAATTATTTAGTCAAATAAAACTACGTTTCATTGGCGTAAAAATTTTGGCAAAAAAACAAAACAAAATATAGAAATTTTGTGTTAAAATTGAGAACTAAAAAGAAAATTTTTTACAACTATGCTAACAATTTATGTTTGTAAACAAACTCTTTCTGTCTATACAAATTAGATTTCCGAAGAGTGATGAAAATCGATTCTAAGATTGATAAATGGAATTTGGATCGTGCTTTGAAAAGAATAAAGAATTGATTGTCCTTATAGTGAGATGCATATTTCTGGTCGGGTAACAAACAATTTCCATTCGCCGATTCACAATGTGGTACAGAATTAGTTGATTTACCTGGGCGTTTTGGTTGTTTACAATCTTGACCGGTTCTGTTCCGAATAGACTTTGGCACATAAAGCAGTTAGTAATTGAAGATTTTGCTTTTCTTTCAAATTTCAAGAAATTTTCCTCAATCCAAGGTAATTTTAAATTGGCAGGGTATTTTTTTCGGCTTTTTTTAGTGTTTTGTTGAAAACGTAAAAGTTTTTTAGAAATTCGCAAATCAATAAGGAATTCTGGATAACCATTTTCTACAAGGATAGAGCGAATATTGTCCAGTTTATGTTTTAATGTAGATTTAGAGCAGATTTTCAAGGCTCGATGAGTTAAAGTATCAATAAGATTTGCAACTATTAAACTTTAATATTTGCAAATACTTTAATAATTTAAAAATTAAAGTATCAATGCTGGTAACTTAAAGTAAAAGTTTAAGTATCAATAATTTAACTTTTTTTTTACGTGACGAAACGTAGTTGTACTTTATTAAATAATTTCAATTATTATGATAACTGTTACCAACCTTAATTTTTAGCGAATCAGAATCAGTCTTAAAACTTTTCAAATACTATATTGAGTTCTTCAATTCATTTTAGCGAAACCTGCCAAAGAGAGCTAGACAAAAACGTTCGAATTTTTTAAAACAGCTTTTTTACGGCTACTCATTTAACGAAAGAGTTTTAAATGAAACATTTGATTTTAAGAGTTCGTTTAACTAAAATTTTGTAAAAACATGAGTAATACTTTCAAAACTATTTAAAAATTTTATTTTCTTATTTAATTGATATTTTATGAATATACAGTATTAAGAAACAACAGGTACTGGATAAACTTCAAAAAGTAGTTCTCTTGAACTTTTTTTAAGATAATCGCACGAGGGCAGATTCTTAGTGATGAAGACTATACCATATCCGATCCTGCATCTAAGCGGATAACCTACTCCTTTGCGGTAACGTCGGAAATGACCCCCTCAGTGCTTGTTCTTGCTTCCTTTGTCGGGCACAGTATTGAAGTCGTTGCAGATTACATCAGGTTGAACGTCGAAGTAAAACTAGAAAACCAGGTGAGTAAAGCTAGTTTGAAACCTCATAAAGAACTTGCCACACCTTCTTTGCTTAAAACTCTGAAGTTGTTTAAAAACAAACAATCGTTTTGCAGTTTTACTTGCTTAATACGCAAAACGGTCACAAATTCACAGGGTTTGCCTCTGAAACATTGTTTAAAAGAACATACAAACTTTAATGTTGCTGAGTTTGTTAAAAAATTATTTGTTTGCTTTTGGAACAACAATAATAAGATTTCCAAACAACCAAAAAAAATATTGTGAATAGTTTGTTTAGTACTGGTAATACAAAAATAATCATCAATAGACTAAAATAGAGAAGCATTAGCCTTATAAATGCGGTCATTGTTCTTCCATTATTATTTCTTTGATAATTAATAATACTGATGATGAACAGCAGAGATTTTGCTTAAATTATTTATAGGTTAAAAAAACGTTTAATGTGCAAAGTAAATTTTTGTGTTGTACAAAATCTTTTCTTTCGATATGAAGAAAAAAGTAAGACAAGGTTTAAAGTTTATCTAATTTTTAGTGCTTATTTTCTAAACAAAATAATTATAATATTTATAGTCAAAAATATACAAAATTTTTTATCGCAAATCATGATCAAATAAACAAAAACTTGTAAACTCACATTTTAAAGCACAATTTTTAAAACGGATGCTTTTACATTCCTTTTAAGCTTTTAAAAGATATTTTCAAGACATTTGAATTTATGTAAAGGTTACCATAAAAAGTTTCAACACTTCTATTGATGCGGGTTCGTATACAATCATCCGCGTCAACACTTCCTCCCCGCATTCCTACGTCGGAATTCGAGCCATAGATCAAAGTGTGCTGCTGCTCAGGTCTGGAAATGACATCACGAAACAGCGGGTGAATAAATTTTGAAAGAAATTTTTTTCATAATGACAAAAGGTCAACTAGAAAGTTTATCGTATCAAAGCAAACTTGTAAAATTTTGGATGACATACCTAAGACGGCAGATTTTAAAGCTTTTAACTTATAACAGTAAAAGGCAATTACGATTATTGCTTTAAACAATGATTTTAACAAATTCACTGCAGGCATCAAATCTTTTTTTTTTATCACATTCTGATCTTGTCCTATTGCTGATTTTCGGTAAATATTGCTAAACTTGACTTGAGTTGCAAAATTCTTAACGTAAGCAATATATTACAATATCTTCAATGTTTTGCTGCAAAACAAAGTTAAAATGCAAAGTTAAAGGATCAAATATACATGGTAAAACAAGATTGAACTTTAGCATTTTATTATGTTTTTTCTTCAAATGTTTTAGATATTTGACTTTCCAACAAATAAAATGATTTTTACTCTTTGTATTTATGTAAAACAAAATCTAGGCAAAAAGAGATAAGCGTGATGGCAATCTTTTTTTAACTGGTTTTGACTTTTCTTGGTCACACAACGACTTCAGTGAAATAATTAAATAAAAAATTTGACCAGAAACAAAGCCGATTATTTTAGAGTAAAGATTACTGAAGCGATTACGCGTTTTTTTAGATAGTTAATGAATTGGAAGAATATTCCGACGACGCAACTCCAAATAGAGGATTGACTCCACGACTCCTACCTTTCTGGTTTCCGCAACCGTCGGGAGCAAGAGACGCGAAAACCGTATTCGACGTACGTCATCGTTCAATTAAACAGCAAAAATAATCCAAACCTAAGGCAGAAAGATCAACTACGACGATTCAATATCACTGCAGATTATGTTTATTAATTTTTAAAGTTTTTAGTACTTAAACCAATTAATAACAATCAACAAATGAAAGAAAGATTTTTTAACATTCAATTAATGATTTGATGCTAAAAGCATCTTATTGGTGCTGTGGCAAGTTTGACTTCAAAACGTTCTCCAGCGCAAATACGAGGTCAGGATGAAACATGTTGAAACGCATAACAAAACATAGCTTAGAAACAGTTCGCAACTTTCTTAACTTGTTAGGATATTTCCGTTGCTGAGAATGCTTACCAGAAATTTTTTTCAGCAAGCTGACGTCATCGTTCTGACAAATTCTTTCATTCATCGAGTAGGTGGGTTCGAAAACCAGATAAAACTACAAAAAATTTGGAATATCCAGTAGAAATTTTTCTTTGTATGAAGTTCTTTGTTTTTACTGTGTGTGTGTGATTTTACTTCCTGTTCAAAAACTCGTCTCTAAAAAGCTATCAAACAATACACTCCCTCATAAATAAACATTTGTTTGCAAGAGAATCTTATTCAGCAACATAAAAAGTTTCGCGAACTCGTACTTCGGATCATTAACTGGATTATGTTTTAGAATTACCCGACATCCGCGAATTAAATGGGTCGGTATTATTCCTTCAATCGTTTGGCGGTCCACCCAGTGCAAGAGTAGTTGGAAGAGTAACACCGACATTAGTCCCCGCACCATCCTCACTCCAAGTTAGGACACTATTTCCCGAAACCTGGATTTGGGATAACGGAACAACAGGGTAACGTTGAGTTATTGAATATGACTTATCAGCCTTAAGCAAAACTTTGTTGTTTGGATCAAATAGAAGCGAGTCCTATGCGAGATACAGTTGAAAAGATACAGATCAGTAACTTTACGATGTAACAATCGATGCATTGTTTTGACGCTAACTACGTCGTATAATATGAATATCGTTCGTTTCTGTTGTTATTTGCTTGGGAAATAATTTGCACGATTTACGACTTCATTTTTAATTTTTACTTAAATAACTTAAACAATACTTGATGGAAAACTGACCAATTGTAAACGACTTTAATAAAATTGCTTAAATGATTGCTTCTTATGCTTCTATGATTCTAATGTTTGTGTGTTTGGCAAAATAAATATATTCGTAATGCATATTTAAAATATTCTTCTAGTATTTAAAATTTTATTCAGATATTCAAAATATTTGGATATTGAGATAATCAATTTTATTCAGATATATTCAAATATTTTATACAGATATTCAAAATAATCGTCTTACGATGATTTTTTTAAATCATTTCTTTTGCAGGGATGATGGAACAATTTTTTTTCACGTTCAAGTTCCCGACACCATAACGTCTTGGATCATCAGCGCATTTGCGATGTCGAACAGCACGGGATTGGGGGTAGCAGATCCTTATAAAGTTAGTTTTTCTAAACATTTTTAAATGCAATCTAATGTTAGTTTCTTGTTTTAAGCAATTTTAGTCATGTGAAAATATAAATTTTTTGCTTGTTTTGCATTGTCGCTGGTTAGTCTTAATGATGCTTTAAATGGTATAGAAATGTTTAAAATACAGTAAATAGGAAAAAAAAACGAAAATTAATTCAATAAAAAAAGAAAAAAGTTTATGCAGGAATGATAAAATCAATCAGCAAACCACTAGTTTAATCTTTAAAAAATTGTACAGCACTAGAGTACAACATAACGCAATTTTAAACTGAGAATTAATTCTTGTTATTTCAATAGTTTACAGTATAAGCATAATGATTGCTAATATTTGCAAGTCATTTGTTTCATTTAGTTTTTAATCTCACCATGTACTCAACGTTTTTGCCAACTCCCATAAAACAACTAAAGTAACTAAATTTTATTTCAGTTGACTGTATTTCGCAACTTCTTTGTCACCTTAAATCTTCCTCTGAAGATTACCCGAGGAGAAATCATCATCGTCCAAGCTGTTGTTTTTAATTATTTCGACACAATGAAACAAGTAAAACCATTTGCTATAAACTACGACTGTCTTCTTTCTTTGTTTTATTTTAATTCTTGAATTTGTTTCTCAAACTTTATACAGAGTCGATGCTTAGAATTAAAAGGTAAACTGCCTTGTGCTTAGCGTGGCCGCTTTTTAAAAAGTTAATTAAAAAGTTAGTTTTGATCTATTTCAAAAAAAAACAGTTTTCGCTGACAAACGTTTAGTCATGCATTTTATAATGAAGTTATTTGCAATAAATTTATTATTAAACTGCTTTAATTATAACAAATATAATTATTATTAATATTATTAAAATTTTAAAAGTTATTAAATTATTAAAATTATAAACAAAATTATTATTAAATTGCATAATTATAACAAATATATATATAAACTATATGCTTTGCGCATAATTATAACAATTGATAAGCAAAACATTAGTAGGCTTGTAAGCCTGAATTTATGTTTGTGAAAATGATTTATTTCATGCGAAATAGGTGCAACTAGAAAAATATAGTGTTTTACGAAAGAACAAGAAGCAAAAAATTGATAATTTTATCATTGATTTTTTCGTTTATTAAGTTAAATTTAAGTACATAAATAGTAGTTATTATTATTTAAATTTTAAGTCTATATTTAAAAACAGAAGTACCAAAAGTTTTTCTATCTTTTAGCTTGTACATGAATTTTCTAAAAGTCACCTTATCATATTAATTATAGAATTTGAGATTTGAATTTTTTAAAGTTTTAATTGTAAACAAACACCTTTTATGCGAACAATTTCAGATTTTTATACGGATCAGTTTTCCGAGTCAACAAAACGTAACTCTTTTACGGCCTGGAGGAAATTCTCGTTTAAATGCTCCGATACGCATGATATCTGTCCCGGCGAAGGGCAGTGTTTCGGTGAAATACCCCCTCAGAATTGACGAACTGGGTGAAGTTCCAATTCAAGTTATTGCTTTTTCACTTGACCAAACTCTTGGCGACGCAGTGCAAAGAAATGTTTTTGTAAAAGTAAATAGCATAAACTGAAAACTAGTTGATAAACTTTTTTTACAGTTTTTAGATTTATGTCAAAAATTATCAAAATTTGAATCTTAATGGCATGTATTCTGATAACAAAGTATAAAGCGGATATAAATCGTATAATTTTACGTTACTGATCCGTTAAACTTTTTTTTAAATAATTAATTATTTTTTCTTATGAACTAATTGTCTGTTTTTGAAAAAAATCTTTTAAATATTCCATTTCATATGAGTTATTTTTTCTTTATTAAGATTGTTTTTTTGTAATGTGGCCGAAAAAAAGTTTTATTTATTGATTTTTGGAGTTTTTAAAATTCTCATTTTCAAACTCTCATAAGTTGGTTTTGTTTTGTAATTTTCAAACGTTTAGGTTTATTTTTATGGTAAAACGAATGCAAATTGTTTTGTAATTGATCTAACCAATGCCAACCATAGTATTTTTTTAAAAGTCAAACTTTATTACAATTTAATAATCTCTTTATCGACTCTTGCTGTTCACAGCCTGAAGGTGTCGCTCAATGCTATTCCATTTCTGCGCTGGTGGATATCGGCGAAAATGAAAGTAACTTTGAGGACCGCCTCACAATTAGAGTTCCTTCCGGAATCGTTCCTGGTTCGGCCAGGGTGAATCTTCACGCTTATGGTAAGAATCAAGAGAATTACTTGCAAACGATTAGAATAAATTGATTGGATAAAAAAGTAAGTTTTATTAAACAATTGATCTTAAGTTTGCTTAAACTGATGTTTTAATCAAGTATCACACTTGACTCGAAACTGTTTACACCTTCTAATATTTATAAACGAGTCAGGTTTCGCAACATTGTGTTTATGTTTGCAAGTTTTTTAAATCGCATTAAACCTAATATCCAGTTTAATGAAAGGTGTGTTTATGCGGAAAGCATTGAATTTTGGAAGAGACAATTTGGTAACAAGCAAACAAATATATGATTGTATTTAAACAATATAAATCAATTAAAAAATGCTTACGAAAACAAACTTGTCACAGGCAATATTTTGGGGAGTACCATGAGCAATTTAGGGCGGTTGCTGCGAGCCCCAGGAGGATGTGGGGAGCAAAATATGATCAGTTTTGCTCCGGATGTCTTTGTGACGTTGTATTTGAAACGAGTTGACCAACTCAACCCAGAAATTCGTGAAAAAGCTTTCCAACATATCAGCGATGGTTACATGAACCAGTTGCAGTAAGGACCAATCCTCTGTGTGTGTCCGTGTCCGTGTTCGTGTGTGTGTGTGTGTGCCTGTAACATAAATATTTTATAGTTAAAAAGATTTATAATACAATGATGTACTAATAGTGTTTAATTTATAAAAATAAATAAAAAAGTTGATTTTAGTTTAAAGTAATGAAATAATCAAGATTGTCAATAAATTTTTAATTTTTTTAGTCTCATCATAAAAACTTTATCTGCAGATATAAGCGGAATGATGGGTCTTTTAGCGCCTTCGGGAGTCGCGATAGTGCCGGAAGTACGTGGTTGACAGCGTTTGTTGTGAAAACTTTTCTTTTTGCTCAAAAGCTTCGTCCAACGCTTGTCGAAGAGAAAGTTCTGGAACAAGCAACAGATTTTCTTATTTCTCGGCAAAAAGAGGCCGGCTTTTTCCAAGAGCAAGGAAGAGTCATTCACACTGAAATGCAGGTCAGACTCTTTTTTCTCTTGTACGAAAGCCTTAACTAACAAAAAGAGAATTCAATTACGTTTTTATTAACTAAGGAATACAAAATTTTTATGAAACAGCCTCTCTTAAGCAGGGAGTGCAAACAAGATGGCTTCTAAGAATCGTAGAGGCAAAAAAAATAATTTAACGCAATTTAATGTAACGTTCAATGTTATTAAACTTGCATAATACTTTTAAGTAAAGTGACGCATTTTTTCATCACCTATAAATTTACATGGTCTACTTACGTCAAGGCTGTTATGTATACTTTGTTTCAGTTTCAGTAAAGATATTTCCATTTAAATACAATTAGTTGTTATGCGACATTTCAAAAAATGTTGGCACAAAGCATTCAAAATTAGCCTATTTTTTTTGTGTTATCGCAATTCAATTTTCATGTTTTTTTTCCTTAGCATTTTTAAAATTTTGTTAAGCATAATGAATTGTAAAAAAAACAAACAAACAAAAGTCATAGGTTTTTTTATCCTAAGATATTTATCAAGACCACTTTTTATCAAGTTTCAATATTAATGCATGACCATAAAAATAATGTTTATTGTGGAGGATAATGAAAATTTTCTGAAAATGCCCTAATAGAAAGCCAACAGCTACAACAAAATTTTAATAAGATCTAATACCTGACTTGAAACGAATAAAATCTATGAAGCATTTTTAGTGGAAAGATTTTAAATTAATACATTTTACAAAAACATAATCACATAGATAATATAAAATTAGGAAATACATCCAATTAAAAAATTACACGTAAATATAAACGTAGCTTTCTAATTATTTTTATTTTTTAATTTTAATGAGGTTTTTGCTTCCACATTATATAACAATGATATAAACATTCAATAGTTGAAAAATTTAAATGCTAAATAAAACTATTTTTGTGAAACTAATGCTGAAAATATATTTATTCAAAAATATTTTCTGAAGAGTCTACATTGGAAAATTAAATTGTTGCAATGCTTTAAAAACTTACAGTACCGGTATGTTCTGTTACTACCTAAATGCGCTGTATATACACAGTAAAAACAAGAGCAGTTTTCCCTGTCATATGAGAAACAGTCAACATAACAATGCATCTCGTGTAGTTTTATTTTATGTTGCTGTAAAATCAACTGCACATGTGAACTATTACTAAACTAAATTTAATATACAATGAAGTAAACAAAATTACAAAAGTGAACAATGAAAAGCTTGTTCACTTTGCTTTTTCATTTCGTTCAATTTTTGATAGGAAAAGAATGGTTGAGACTGGACATTAAATTAAAAAACAAGCGAAATCGCTGCAAATTTAACAATTTTACATTGCAGGGTGGAGTAAACAGTCCAATTACGATGACAGCTTATGTTCTTATCGCTCTGTCTGAAACCGATTTTGCGAATGATAACCTTGTAAGAACTAATATACAAATTGCCATGTACAACTACAGTAGTTTCAATCATTTTTTCGTGTTTCTTAAAAGTTGCTTAATTTTATTGTTTATTACAGATATTATTTTAAGGTTTTGTGCACAAACTTTTAATAATTTTACCACGTTTCACAAAACTATCGTGAAATATTTTCTTGCTGCGAAAATCTAACATTTTTTACGTCATTACGATAGGAATGGGAAAGTCCCCTCGCGACAGCAACTCAATATTTAGAAATAAATTTAAACTCAACTTTGAACGATTCTTACACGCTTTCGATTGTGACGTACGCTCTCACGCTGCGTAATAGCTCTTTGGCCACTTTCGCCTTGAACGAACTAAACTCCAGAGCAACAACTGAAGGTGATTTTATTAAAAAATTTTATATTTAAAAAGAGGTACTGGCTGACATGCAATTTAAACTCTTGCATCTAAACGAAGATGAATTTCTTAATCGATACCTAACTAAGGATCGATTTTTGGTTTCAAATTAGATTGATTTGTTTACTGAGTTAAAATTAACAATTTTTTTTCAATGTTTGTAACGAGCGAAAGTCAGCAAAATATGTTTTATTTTTTTTCAATCCTTCTTCAACGTCATTAAAAATTTTCATTTGTTTTTTTCGAGCGCAATCTCGATCATCAAAAGTCCAAATACTGCTTAGAGATGAATGTCATTTAAATCTTTTATGTTTTTAACAATTTCTTTCAATTAGGAAGTTACAAATACTGGAATGTTGAATCTTCTGATTCTTCATCGTTTTCCACCCGCTGGCGTCCTCCATACTTGCCCCCACCGACGAACGAAATTGAAATAACGTCATACGCATTGCTGACGTACGTGCGTCGAAATGATATCGCTTCGGCAATACCAATCCTGAAATGGCTTGTATCAAAGCAAAACGATCTGGGTGGATATTCGTCCACTCAGGTAAAAGCGGTAGCTTTAATAAAGAATGGAACCGAACAGGTGCTTTAAATTTATCAGGCCAAATCATTTGTTGAGAAAAACCAAACATTTCCCATTGCCCTAACTTTAATCCCTAACTCATTTTGATACGAGCAGGGCTACCATTTCGTGCTTGTTTCCAAGATTTGAACATATTTTTATGAACATTGTTTTAGAGAATTTTAATGTGCTTATTTCTAAGAAAGGTGCTAATTTTGAAATTAAGTACTTATTTTTTACAAATCTTGTTTTTATGCTCGCTGAACCTGGGCTCACTATCCGAACACAGTTTTGAGCTTTAAACTTTTATTACGGACAGTTTGCTCACTCAAGTTGTGGTCGCAGAGCTGGTCATATAGGAAGAGATAAATCCAAGAGTTGTGGTTTCTACCAAATGCAAGATTACACTGGTAGAAACGGCATTGTGCCTCAAGCACGCCAATGACCAGATGCTAGGAATATATCAGCTTATAAAACAGATGGCACTAAAGAGTACCATCTATAGCATTGCCAATAGATCGATAGTACACTCTTACCTTTAGTGCCATCTGTTTTATAACCAAATATCGTTTTTGTTTTAAATTTCTAAAAAAACGTATTACAAAGTTTTTATTTATGTTCTAAGAAAATTAAAGTAAAGATTTCTTTTTTGGTCTTTATAGGGACGCATAAATCTATTCGAAATTAACTAAGGACTCAAAAAAGGTTTTATCTAACCAAAAATACAAAATATTTGAAATTTTAGACTTGTTTCATTTTATTTTTTTTGATAATTTCAGATGATAACCCTAAATCTAGATATCGTAAACCAAACAAAACTTTTATTTTTTGATAAAGTCAATTTCTCTGACGTTTGTATTTGCAGGATACAGTTCTTGCCATTCAAGCTTTATCTGAGGTAGCAGCTCTTTTAACTCAAAGAAACCAAAACCTATCTTTGACATTTCGACATTCTTCAGACCAAAGTTATCTTCAAGAAGTAACAATTACACAAGAAAATGCGAATGTCTTCAACACCTACTCTGTGAGTAAGCTTTTAAAAAATTAGTTTTCTCTTCAGTTGATTCAAATTGCGAAAACCTTGATTCGTAAAATATTTAAAAAATACTAAAATATAAAGAATTCTTCTAAACTGTAATGTAAAAGCGAAAATTTTACTTGAAAGGATACAATATTTTTCAAGCTTATTAAAATAAATTTAATAAAGCTAGATTTTTTTGAGAACTGTGGGTTGACCCAATCAAGTAAACGCTTTTTCTTTATTAATATGTGCGGTAGAATTTTGCCTTAGAATTTCTTTTATTATTTCTTTCAAAAGCCTAACCTGTAACAATATTGCGGTTCCCATCATTGTAACATCTCTCTTAGGCAACTCATTCACTCAATCGACCGTTGCAGAGGTGACTAGTTATAAGTGACAACTACATCACATTCAGAAGGTTCCCGAATTGAACTCAATCTTTTGGGCCTGACACAGAAACTTTAAACTCTAAACTAATCAAGAGATTTTTATGTTTTTTGACTTAGCAAACAGTTAGCAATATTTTCTTACCTATTTTTTACATAAACTAATTCAAAACCGTAAATAGCCTTGTTTTTTTCTTGTAATTTGCTGTAGGATGCCTGGCTATTATTTAAATTTTGTAAATTAGAAAATATTACAAATTTATTTTTCTTGGTGAAAGGTTCCAGAACAAAACGGGGAGCTTATTATCACCGGAGAAGGAAGTGGTATCGGGGTGGCCCAGCTTTCAGTTTGTTACAACACCCCAAGCGACCCATACGATAATGAACCATTCAATTGTACGGTCAACGTCCAAAACCCCAACAATGACCAAGCTAATGTCGATTTCTGCTGCTTGTAAGTTTGATTTGTTTATTTTTTATTATTTCTCATGCTGACATTCCAAATGAAAAGACAAATGGGGAAATATATCGCAAACCTTTCAAGTACTTTTTAAAAAATTAAAGTATCATTTGGTGATCAAATAAATTGTGCAATTGTTTTTTGTTAAGTTAAGGGCAAAAGGAAATCTTAAAAAACTATATCAAAATTTTTATATGGAGTTCAGCTTGTTCTCAAAACTAAATTGTTAAGCGGCATCGTTTTCATGGCAACCGCAATCAATATTATCTTTTGTTTACTATTGTTCTCAGCATATTCTTTATATATCTCGGCCACCGTTCTAATGGTTGTTGTAAACTTACCTTCAATTTTGCTCTGCCGGTCAAGCAGGTGGATAACTGTTTTCAATTTTTTTTGACTTTAGACAAAACGAAGGAATGGCAACAACTGGGATGTTTCTTTTTGAAATCGGACTCCTTAACGGATTTACAGCAGAAGAATCGCAAACAAAATTATATAACCCTACGGCAAAACTAGTTGAATTGGATGACGGGAGAGTGAACATATATTTTGATGAAGTAAATAGTCATATGCTTCTATTCATTAACAATCATAACCAAAGCTCTCGGTCTGGCCCAGATGGTAGGTGCTTTCCCGCAGCCTGGGCTGTCTAAAGTCTAAAGTGAGTAAGTCTGCTCATTGATTTTAAAATGACAGACCGAAACTAAACCTACCAAAACGGAAGGGTATCCACCCATTCCGATGTTCAGTGTGGGTCTGCTAATCGGCAAACGTCCTTTTCAGGACGGGGCAATGCTAGGATAAAACTGCCCTTTTCAGGGCACATTGCCAACAAGTTCCGAAGACACACTATTCTTCAGCTGAACATCGAAGGCCTCACTGCAAGCAAGATGAACGTTCTTCATCACCTCGCTATGCAGTCTGAGGCACTCGTCATCCTACTGCAGGAGACCCACTGCACTGATGCAGAGAAGTTGGTGCTACCAAACTACCAACTAGCTGGGTCTTCTTCAAGCAGGAAGCATGGCCTTGCCACGTTTATCCACGAGCGACTGAGATACACGCTTTTGGACCAATCTCCACCGACATCGGAGATCGAGTGGCTGTGTGTGGACGTTGATGCCTATAAAATAGTCAACGTCTACAAACCACCGCCAACGCAATTGCGAACCCTGGATCTCCCAGTGTATCCTCACCCCTGTTTTTACGCTGGCGAATTGAACTATCGTCATGCTGACTGGGGTTATGACGACAACAGTCCGGACGGTGAGTGCTTGGCGGGCTGGGCAAGTATTAATTGTCTAGCCCTCCTATATAATGCCAAGGACGCTGCCAGTTTTTATTCCGGCCGCTGGAACACTAGCACAAATCCAGACCTAGCTTTTGCTACCGTAGGTCCAAACAGTCGTTTACCGGATAGACGTGTCCTTGAGAAGTTTCCCAGGTCACAACATCGATCTTCGCTTATTACACCACCAAGGTTTGCTTTGGCAGTGCCAAGCATGCCTGTTAAGCGATGGAACTTCCACAAGGCCAAATGGAGTCACTACATTGCTTTGACGAATAAATTCCCAAAGACTTTGTTGCCGCCTGATTCACTTGATGTGGATGCGGCTTACCAGGACTTCTGTAACACCATTAAGAAAGCAGCCAAAAAGACTAGCCCACGCGGGTATCGAAATAACTTTATTCCGTGTTGGGATGCAGACTGTGAATCCCTCTTTAAAACCTTTCTGCAGTCTCCTCAGGGAGACGAATCAAGTTTGGCTGCTACAGCTCTGCTTTCCAAGCTTGACAGAAAGCGGAGGGATCGATGGTCCTCAGTTCGGAGCATTGACTTCTCACACTCTAGTCGAAAAGCGTGGAGTATTTTGAACAACCTTTTTGGTAGATCACGACACTCTCCTCGTCACTGTCCCGTTTCAGCCGATGCTATTGCATCTCAGCTGGTTAGAAATGGGAAATACGAGGCTGTTGATTGCAAGTCATCTCGACTTGTCTGTAAAGAAGTGTCTAACCTTTGGAGGGCCACAACACCATACGCAGTAAATATCTCTGACAATTTTTCACAGAGAGAATTCGCTGCTGCCCTTCAGCACTTAAAACCAGGTAAAGCTCCGGGACCTGATTCCATCTTCTCAGAGCTTATACTCCATGCTGGAGCTGCTTTGAAGTCCTGGTTACGTGACTTTCTTTCTTCCTGCTTGCGCCGACTCAAAATTTCCAAGATCTGGAGAAGAGCGCTTGTGGTTGCGATCCCAAAACCAGGAAAGCCTGTGGGGGATCCAAAAAGTTATCGACCGATATCTCTGCTCTGTGTCCCCTACAAGATCCTCGAGAGGCTTATCTACGCCCGCGTTGAACCATTAATCGATCGACTGCTTCCTAAAGAGCAGGCTGGGTTTCGACGCGGGAAGTCAACCGTAGATAAAGTTGTTTTGCTAACCCAGAACATCGAGGATTCTTTCGAGGCTAAAAAGAAGGCCGGTGCCGTATTTATCGATCTGACAGCTGCTTATGACACTGTCTGGCACCGTGGCCTTACCTGCAAGCTGCTGAGATTACTTCCGGATAAGGACATGTTCAAAATGATCATGGAGCTTGTCCGAAATCGAAGTTTCACCCTTACCACCGGTGACAGCAAGCAAAGCAGGCTACGCCGTCTTAAAAACGCCGTTTCTCAGGGATCGGTCTTGGCTCCCCTCCTATTTAACATCTATACGTACGATCTTCCTTCCATGATTTCCAGAAAGTTTGCTTATGCTGATAATTTAGCATTGTTGCACTCTTCTGGAAACTGGAAGGACTTGGAGGGGACTCTAAGTCAAGACATGTCCACACTGTCAGCGTATCTCCAGACTTGGAGGTTGAAGCACAGCTACACTAAGACGGTGACGGCAGCCTTTCACTTAAATAACCGAGAGGCCAAACGTGAGCTAAAGGTCTACAACAATGGTAGACTTTTACCGTTCTGTCCAACCCATACTTATCTTGGGGTAAAACTGGACGGATCGCTCACGTTTCGTCACCATTTAGTGGCATTGCGCAAAAAACTATCATCGCGCGTCACACTGCTGAGGCGACTCGTGGGCTCGGATGGGGTGCTGGTGCTAAAACACTACGCATAGCCACCTTGTCTCTAGTCTACTCAACAGCTGAGTACTGTGCGCCAGTCTGGTGTCGCAGTGCTCACACTCACCTCATTGACAGTGTCTTGAACGACGCCTTGCGCATGGTTACTGGATGCCTGCGTCCCACTCCAACGGATCACCTACCTGTACTTTCAGGCATCCAGCCAGCTGAGCTTCGCCGAATGGGAGCGACACTCTCCTTGGCTTACCGTGGATCTCTGGACCCCGATCATATCTTGCATGGTCTCTTAAGTGGGTCCTCAGATACTCGCCAAGTGAGACTAAAATCCAAACGCCCGTTTGTGCCAGCTGTGCGGAATCTTTTGGACAATCTTGCCAGACTTGGCATCCGCGCCTCTGAATGGACAAATCACAAATGGAACGCGGAGTACTGTGAAAATGCTTCCAGGCTCCGTGTTTTTGTGCCCGAGACCCGTACCAGGCCTGTTGGGATGGGCTTACGCCGAGCAGCTTGGATTAAGCTCAACCGCCTGCGGACTGGTGTTGGGCGATTCCATTTGTCCATGCACAAATGGGGTCTCGCTTCTTCACCGAATTGCGAGTGTGGCGCCTCAGAGCAAACTGCAGACCATGTACTAACAGTGTGGTCTATACATCGGGCACCACATGGAGCACGAGGTCTGATGGTTTTGGATGACGAAACTTGATGCTGGCTTAATGACATCACTGCCAGCATCTGATCCAGGCAGTGCAGCAGTCTGGGGTAGTAAAAGAATAAACCCTCGGCCCCAGTTCTGTTTGTGTCTGGCCTGGAGTGAATGCCCTTTAAACGATGACGACTACTCTCGGCCTGAAATAAAAATGTCACAACAGCAAATTAAAAGTAACAACACATCAAAGCAAAAAAATTTTAATTGAAATTTTAATTTTAATTCTAACCTCTTTTCTAAATTTACCTTTAATCTTGCTTGTATTTATTTATTTATGTAACTGTAACCTATTCCTTAAAAACAATGAATTTCTGAAAATAGGTCATATTTTGTTTAATTGTCAATAAATCATAATATTGAAACCCTAAAAATGTAGAAGTTTGGTTTGTATGTATGTATGTATGTATGTATGTACGTATATATGTTTTTTTATTTCTCAGCCGCAACAGCACAAATCAAAGCACAAAAACACAATAAAAGCTGAAAAAAAGGAAGTAGTAAAAAATGATATACGTTGTCGGACATGCAAACAATACATTGTATAGATACAACAAAGTCATTATAATTAGCATGCTCACTGCACCTTAAAAACAATAAAACACAAACGAACAAACGAACAAAAAGACAAAACAAACAAACTTGAAAGAGACAAATCAGAAGAACTAGCTTCCAAGACTTGTGGTGAATATTTATGCAAAACCATATAGGCCTTCAAATAAAAATTATTTTTATCGCATGCAAATTATGAAATTATTGTGTGGATAATTCATAATAAATACAAATAGAATTATAGGTTTGAGTCACAATAACAAATTTTTAAATATGATTAGCAGACTAGCAGCTTCCGATGAAAGGTCTGATATAATAGACAGATTTTAAGATCTTACGCTTACGCTACACAATCTGCTTCTCAAAATAGTCTTTTCGTTCTGCTTAACTGGAATAATATGACACAATGTAACTGCAATACAAATCCAGACAGCAAGTAGTCTATTCAAAAGTTATTGGAATTTTGAGTAATTAAAATACACAAATAAAATATTCAATATTTATCATAATTTAGTAATGTAATAAACAACAATGAAATAGTTTGCTGAAATAGAAGCTATATAGTTTTAGGATTGCAAAGGTTTAGTAAAAAAAATTTTGTAACTGCAGAACGGAATGACTTTAATGATTTAGAATCTTGTCAAAGATGAAATGGAATATCATTCCAAATAAGTGGTCCTTTATATCTCATAGCTTGCTTTGTAATATGCATTCTACAAAACGATGGATAAAGTGAGGATTGTGACCTGGTATTTTTGCAATTTTAAATGCAGTTTTAAAAGAGTGGTCAAATGTCAAAAGTAGTAGTTTATTCATAAATTTATACAGAAAAGTGGCTATCTCTAGGTCTCTAATTTGACGTATTGTCAGTAGATTGTTATCTTTCATGACGTATGAGACCGTCTGCCTTTTGCCGACATTAAATATAGAGCGCATCAATTTGTTCACTGCACATTGGAGTTTGTTAATCATGGTTTTGTAGCCAAAACACCATGAAGTAATGCAGTATAAAATATGACTTTTAACCAGTGTGTGATATAAAACCAACAAAGCCTTACGATCAAGAAAAGGTTTAATTTTTTAATGCAATAAATGCTAAACTTAATCTTTTTTAGCAAATATTCCACGTGTGGCTTCCAAGATAAACGCCAAGAAATTTTGTGTCAAAAACTCTTTGTAATGCGTGGTTATTTAAAATAATATTTAATTGTTTAGTGCTTTGTTTACAACGAGGGGTTTGGAAAATTATATAGTTATTTTTGGTAATGTTTAATAATAATTTATTAGCAATCAGCCATTTGTTAACATTTTCTAATTGAGTGTTTGCTGTCAAAGTTAATTCAGACAAACATTTATACTGAAAAAATAATGGTGTCATCTGCAAACATTAAAGCCTTTCCCTTCTGCAGACAGTTTTGAAAATCATTTACATAAATTAAAAATAATAGAAGGGGGCACGTATAGAACCTTGAGGGACTACATGAGATAAATGGCAAGGTGATGACAAATTTCCCCTGTATTTTACCTGTTGTAAACGATTAGATAAATAACATTGAAACCAATTTAAGGAACAACCTCTGATACCATAGTAATGTAATTTACTAAAAAGAACGTTGTAGTTAATAGTGTCAAAAGCCTTTGAAAAATCAAGAAATACATCAACAACTACAAATTCTTTCTGTTCAAATGCATCTGTTACTGTTTCAACAAGTTTGTTATTGCACGTTTGTTATTGCAATTCTTGTTTTTGCAAACAACAACAAGTTTGTTGTTGCAATTCTTGCTTGCATATTTCTACAAAGTTTAAAAAGTGTAACTTTAGATTTCTTGATTATATTTAAAAGTAACAAGAAATGTAAGACATCATTATTTAGACTAAAAGTAATTACTTTAAAAAAAGTCATGTTCGTTGTTTTTGTTTTTAAAATTCTTATTATTGCTATCTCAATTTATCCTCTCGACTCGCAGGAAATGACGAAGTTGTTATATTTAAACCAAACGTCTAGCAATCACCCTGGGCTGCTATCGCAGATGCTAACATATAGCTGTCCGATTAAAAACTTTTATTTGACATTTAGTTAAATGTAAAACATTTAAAAATTAGCTAGATGTTTTTTTTGTCTCTATATTTATCCTCCTGACTCGCAGGAAAGCGACGGAGGCGCTATACATGGGATAAGCAATTACCCCGACCTGCTTCCGGAGATGCCAAGATATTGCTGTCTGCTAGTAATTTAATAGAGATATGACTGTAACTTAGAACTGCTTGCCAAGACCACCAAGCAGGGGAAAGTGCCGTAAAGTGTCTTTCCCAAGGACACAACAGAATGGTACAAGTAGGTTTTGAACCGAGACCATGTTGATCATCAGCCCGTTACTTTAACCACTCGACCACGCTGCTGATGTAAAAAAATATATTGCTAAAATTTAGATTTTACAGTTAAAGTTGCCAAGCAGAGTGTGTTGGTCAAGAGGATATAACAGAATGACGTGATTTGGTATCGAACAACGCTCTTGCCTTCACAATTAACCTAGCGACTGTTTTTGTATTTTTCCCTTTGGCTATATCCTGCATTTGTTCAACTAAATATTTATGCTTTTTAGATTTAAATGAATTTTTTAGGAGTAGCAGTGTTAAACACTAATCTGTTGTGTAGTTATCTCCAGGGCAAAGATTATGTGCAAGGGTAGAACTAAAACGAGTCGAAGAGGTCGCTTCAACAAAACCGGCAGTTCTATCTGCTTTCGACTATTACAAACCAGGTGATATTATTATTAAAGTTTTATCTTTGCTTAAATTAAGTAGAATAATATTGTTGTTAGCAACACTATCAAATTTCTTATCCAGATCGAAAGGTCACGCGACTTTACACGGTCGATGGGCTCAGTGAGACCGACGCTTGTCACGTTTGTGGGTCAGCTTGTGCGGGATGTGGAGGTGAGAAAGACTGACATCGTGTGGTGGTTTCAGCATTGTTGACGATAGTTTTTTAACCAGGCTAATTTAATTAAACGTTTTTTGAACTTTTTGAACACAGAGCCCAAATTCTAATCAAAAAACAAATTATAGCCCATCAATTGAATTACTAAATTCACTAAGATAACAAAGAAAATCTTTAAAACAATTTGAATGACAAAACCCTTCAAAGAAATTATACCTCCGTATCCTGCTTGTCATAATTTTACACAATTCGTATGCATAAAGCATTAAAATTATTTACACTCCAGCTGTCAAATTTACTTTGAGAACATTTGAATATCTCTTTGTTATCTACTTTGAGATTCCAGTTTAAAAATAGTCACTTTGAGCACACAGTTTTAAAATGGTCACAACAATTAACCTAATTCCTCAAAATTGTTTTATAAATGCCGCAAATGAACGCGTACATTAATTTGTTTTTTTTTTTTTTTTTGAAGTAAAAGATTTTTCTTCCCAAAGCTTTTCATCTGACACTCTTCAGGGGAAATCGTCAGAATGAAGTAGAATTGAAACCGAACTAATTTATAAAGGAAGAAAGTAGAGTTCTCATTGGCTGAAAGAGTCAACCAATGAGAGAAAAGATTAAGAAATTTTCAAAGAGTATACGAATTCTTTTTGCTTACAAAGAAAGGGATTGAGAAATTTAATAAAAGTCGCTTCAAGAGCAGAAAGGTGAAAGGAAGAGCGACCTCGAGCGAGAATAGAAAATTTTTCGTTGCTGTAATGGAGGGCACATTGGGCGTTGTCAAGAAGATGTTGACCAATAGCGGATTCGTGAAATTGTTGTGGGCGTATGTTGTTTTTGCAAGAGCGGGAAAGACTTTGGCGGTTGGCCGAGGTACGAGGATTGGTGATGGATTTAGGAACGTGTTGTTTAATTCGCTCTTCTAGGCGTTGAGACGTGCGACCAACGTACCGACTATCGCAGTGGCACAAAAACTGGTAAATAACATTGCTGTGATGATGGGAAGGTAGCACGTCTTTCTTAATCGCTGCGCTGGAAGGAGCTGTCGGGTGTTGAAAATAACACGTGTGTCAGATGAAAAGCTTTGGGAAGAAAAATCTTTTACTTCAAGCAATCTTCAAATTCTGTACCACCAAATGTTTAATTTGTTTTTATTTTTTAGCAACAGTTAGATGCAATGGGGAGTATGTAAAACAAACCAAGTCATAAAAGCTTATGTGTAACCACAAACATTAAACTATTTTTTATATTTTGACATTTTACTATTGGTAACATATTTTATATATTTTGCAATTGATTTTAAAATGCGATAATATTTTAAAATTTTTACCATAGTATAGGCCTACGGCATTAGTATATTGTATTTCTCAAAATATTACCAGAAAATATGTAATGTAGGAGTTTTTTTAACTTAAGTTTTGACGACTATCTTAATATTTTCTTCCTGATACTTTAAATATTTTAAACTATGCACCCTTCATTTTTTATGGTAAATCTTTTTCTATTCTAAGATTTAAAAATTTTATATTTTTTTAATCTCGATTAAATTTTATGCTGTAATATTGTTATTAAAATATTATTTGTTATAATAGGGGAGACCGGGGCAAGTTGTAACATGGAGTAAGTTGTAACATTTGTATTTGTCAAAATGTAACATAAACCAACAAAATTTTAAAAAACCCTAAATAATAGTCATATTAAGAACGATTGTAAGCAAATAACATTTTTTAGTTCGAACAACTAAAAATAAGTTTACTGTTAAAACAAGCTTTTTGAGTAGGCATAGTATATTTTTCGAAATTTTACTTTTATCTTCTGGAGAAATAGCCGGTGCGATTTTATTAAAATGTTTTATATCAGTCGAAACACAAAACAATAGGCTATTAAATGTCTAACAAGGCTTAGCAACTAAAACTTAACTCTTTGAGATATTAACAAAAACTTGACAAAGTATGAGGTAGGGTAAGTTATAGCATAGGCTGATGGGGCAAGTTTTAACACATATTTTTGTGCTTACATTAAAAGTAACTTCGGCAACAATTATTGTAAATAATATTAGAAATTATAAAAAAAAAAGACTAACAGGAACACCAGCTTATCATTACAAAACAACTTAAGAGCTGCTGCAGCAATTGTTATAATTTAAAAGAGATCAATAAGGGGAGAAGCAAACCAATGGTGTCTGCCATGTAAAACTCTACAAAGTGCTTAAAAAACTTAAATGTAGGCTAAGTCCTTGGTGCAAATCAAAAAAAATCTAAAAAGTGTGCCATGCTAACAGACAC
Organism: Diplosoma virens; assembly: GCA_963680785.1. Classification (NCBI taxonomy): domain Eukaryota; kingdom Metazoa; phylum Chordata; class Ascidiacea; order Aplousobranchia; family Didemnidae; genus Diplosoma; species Diplosoma virens. The sequence continues at coordinate 6,896,140 of OY796884.1, forward strand.
ACCAGAAAAGGACAATCTATTACAGCTCCGAACAAAGAAATAACAAGTTTTGAAGAAACACCAAAGCAAAAGAGTAGTTTTGCATTACATTTCTTGAGCCCTATTTTTACAGTCGTCCTGATGAGAAGTTGGTGGTACAATGCTATAGTTTTCTAAAGTGGTCACATTTAGCTTGTGCCGAAGATTTGAATACATATTTTTGCCACAAATGTGGTTCTGAAATTTATAATTGGGCTAACCCAGCAGTGAAGAAAAGTGCTTTAACATTTCTAGGCAACGGCCAAATACCTCATTTTTTGTGCTTAATAGTCATGTTTATAACTAGGCTATGTGTGATTTTATTGTGTTTACTTTTTCATATTGCTGTTTTCTTTAAATTGCATTTAAATTCAAACATATATTAGTGATTTTGTTACTGTTACAACTTACCCCAACTGCTGTTACAACTTACCCCTTTGACGGGGCACATTGTAACGCTTTTTTTTTTAATTTTTAAATCGTAGTTTTAACCACTAAGCTTTGGAAATTTTTATTTATTTTTTTGATATTAGTTAAACAGTGATCTAAATTTTTCATTTTAAACAAGAATTTTGAAAAAAAATTTATTATGAGAGAAATAGCAAAAAAAAAGTGTTACTACGTGCTCCGGTCTACCCTAATAATAGAGTTAGTTTTTTAATGCTGCTTATTAAATTTTTTTTTAATAAAACGATTTTGATGAAACTCAATAAAAGCACGTTTCTTTTTAGCTCCCATATTTCAAGATTGGTCTACATGGACTCCGTGCACTGAGTTTTGTAGACCGCAAAAGGTCACCCGCGTTCGACTTTGTTTTGACCCTAATTTGGGTCGAGCAGTTTCAGCTCATAATTGCGGGACCAACGAGAACACGATCGAGTCGAGAATGTGCAATGTTTCGTTCAGTTGTCCGAGTAAGTTGATCTATTTCATAAGGCTTTTAACTTGCTCTTCAACGTTGATGGTCATGTCATTGATCAATATATTTTGTATCCGCTTCATATTTCATCTCTATATTCATGCTTCTAACTCGCAAGAAAGCGTCCAAGACGTTATACTTAGGACAACTGTCAAAAGATTACTCAGTATGCTTTCGGAGTTGCCAAGATATTGCTTTTTGGTAAAATTTTTCTTTTCATTGTCAGTTTTATTTAAAGATTTGAATAGAATATCGAGCTGCTTTTTAAAGCTGCCAAAGAAGAAAAGTGCCGTGAAGTGTTTTATCGAAGAACGCAACAGAATGTTGAGAGTATGTTTTGAACGGCCACCATGTAGATCACGTTAGCAATCAATCAAGACGCTTTTAACAATTTGGTTAGGTTGCTGATAAGATTTTCCGAATTTGGAAACTTTGTGACTTCTTAAGTTTGCAATAGTTTTTTTACAAATAAATGGCTTTATATAATTTGATGAATAATAATCTCTAAAGATCTTTATTGTTTTTTCATAAATTTGTCAAAATTTACAGAAAAATTTTAAAAAAATTTAAGTTACAAGTGAATTTTTAAAGAGTTTTTTGCAGCCAAAACAATAGAGAAAAATTACAAAAAAAGTTTACTCAAAATCAAAATGAATTTCTCCATTATTTCAAGTTATATGAGCTTTTAATTTGATAAGCAATCATTAAAAGTCCCAAGTGACTTTTGGCTGGTTTTCGTAAACATTCTAGTCCACAGATGACATGGATGGACTCTGGTATGAACTACCTTCCACGTTTTCTCAATCTCGGTCATTTACCGATTGCTCAGCTCACAAAGTTCGTTCCCTGCAACGACGACATTTCTTTGACAGAATATCTCGAAGTTCCAAAGTTGGTATACCGGGTAAGAAGCTTGGCTACAAGAATCTTTCTTAAAAAAATCTAAAAACCTTTTATTCTCGCTTTGTAATAATAGAATATCAAAATAAATTTTATTAATCTGAAAAAAATCTTCTAAACAAAACAGAATAGGTTAAACTTACACATAAAACATGAAGTTACAAACGAGTGCTGCAGAACGCAACTGGCGCATTTAATATTTACAAGTTTTTTTGTTTTTTTTTAATCTCTATATTTATCCTCCTGACTCGCAGGAAAGCGACGGAGGCGTTATACATAGGGTAAGCAATTACCCCGACCTGCTTCCGGAGATGCCAAGATATTGCTGTCCGCTAGTAATTTAGTAGAGATATGACTGTAATTTACAACTGTTTGCCAAGACCACTAAGCAGGGGAAAGTGCCGTAAAGTGTCTTTCCCAAAGACACAACAGAATGGCGCAAGAGTTTTAATAATAATTTTTTCAGTTCTATTTGCGACGATATAATCAGTTGATGGTTCTCAATAGTTAAAATGCTGTACATTGTACAAAGTCGATTAATTTAACAAAAAAACCCTTAACCCATTAAACTTATTGTTTTAGAGTTTCCGAAAATAATTTAGTCTAACAATTTATATTTAAATTTTTACTGGAAATAGTTTTTTTTAACGAAACTAAGGTTATTTAAATTCACCTATTACAGACTGAAATATGGACAGTTTTATTAATTAACTCTATTGGCAACTAAAGTTGCCAGCGGTGTTTAATGGGTTAAGATCAAAGTAAAAAACTTTATAATGAAATCTATCAATCGATTAACACTTTTTAAAGTTATTAAGATAAAAACAAAATAACGTGAACTGAATTAGTTTCTTGATTATTTTCTCAAGACAAAAGTAGATTTATTGTTTACCTTGATGCAACTTATCATAAGTAACTCATTGCCTGCCAACCTTTGCATTGCAGGTCAGATTTTAAATGGAAACCTGGAATTTATTCAATGTTACACATTTTTGACTTTCAAAGTAATATCCAGAAGCACTCCTTTCACCATTTCCTTTCTCGTGCGACCTAAATTTTTTGATTTCAGAACAATTATCTTTGCCGTTGGGCGAAGCACTGAAAGGCCTGTTATCTTATTTGAAAAATCGGGGTGATTATTTTTTCTCTATAGGTTTTGTTTTTTTCGATTGTAAAAGTTGCTTTGGAAAAAGTAGGGTAAGGGTTGAGTTTCATCAAAAGTAATTTTTGTGTAAATTTCCAATCGGGCAAAAGTTAACCTGGTTAAAATATTTTTCTATTGTCATAAGTTTGAAACCCACGACAAACCAATTCAAGATAAAATCAGTGATGGCCTTACAAAAAAAGGGACCCGGTGCAAAAAAAGTAAGGGGAGTCTCTATTTAGTGTTCCAAGGCAAAGCAATATCTAAAAAAAGTTCATTGTTATAGGCAGCCACTTTTTACTGTATCAAAACAAAGTTTTCTAAAAAAAACAAAGAAAAGTCTTTATTTTAGAAGGGTAACTGTTTATTGTTACAAAACAGTGTAATCTCTAACAAAAAGTTATCGGTTTATTTGGAGGGTCCGCTTTTTAGTGTATATAAACAAAGTGATTTCTTAAAAAAAAGTCTTTGTTTTAGACGTGCCACCGTCCTGGTGATGGTATAAAGAGATAGAGCAATATCTTGTGTAGGGGGCCACTTTTTGATGTATTTTAGGAGGGGGCGGTGCTCACGCGTTGTTAGCACCTATTAAAGCTATCACTGAAGATAATAGTAATCTTGTACGTCATTTACTGTTTTTATTTAATTCACGAAATGTATTCAGCTTCTGTTTTTGTTTAACATTTCATTTCAACTGTTAGCTATTGTATGTTGTTTTGTTTGATATGTTAATTTATTTTGTAATTTAGAGTACTACTATTTTAAGTTGATTAAAGCTAACCTTGTTAGTGGTGTAAATTTACGACATCTATTTACAGTTGCGTATTTTTACTTGTTTTATAGTATTGGCTTTAGTAGAAGTGATAAATTTCACTCGGTCCACAAATGTGCTAAACATATATTTTTAGAATATTTATTTGTTAGAATTCAGGAAGATAATTACAGATACGAAAAAAAATGTTTTATCATTGAAGCTTGCAAGCTTTACTAAAATTTACTAAATTGGTGAAAAAAATTTGATGAGAAATTCTTGTTTATTTAATAACTGGAAAAAATCTTGTTTATTTGATATCTACAACGCTTGCAGTAGTAAAAATTTTGTATAACTTATAGCTATAGGCTACATTAGAAAATAAAACAATTGATAACTGCAACAAGAAAAAACTTTCGAAGATGTGACAAAAAAATTTTTTTTTTATTTCTACGTAGTCACCGAATAAGAGGAACGCCATTTTGATGACGATTGCAATTGGTACTGCTGTTGTTCAAAATCTACTCGCGTCATTTTGTTTTGACTTTTGAAAAGACAGTTTATGGCACTTTTTTCTGCTTGGCCGTCTTAGCAAGCAGCTCTATATTTCAATCATATATCTGAATAGAAAATAAAAAGTAAAAAACATTTCAATTGGAAAGCAATATTTTGTGCGTCTTCAAAAGCAGATTGGAGAAATCGCTTGAACGTTTCTTAGGTATAGCGCCTCTGACGTTTTTCTGTGAGTTAGATGAATAAATAAAAATTAAAATAAAAATAACTAGTCTGACAATTAGTTACACTGTAGGCCTTACTTGCCATTGATTGTACTATTGTTTAAAGTGACATAAAGTTTGAGCATAGAATATGAATAGAAGCCTAGGAGCAATAATACCTTTGTTTGAGAATGTTTTTCTACTTTGCAAATAACATCACAAAAAGAAATATATTTGACGTCATGGATAAGCTGCATTGGGTACAATCACAAGCAATGGGTCGTTTTCACCCACAATCAGAAAACTGAAAACATCTATTGACGGCTTGAGTTTAGTTCTATTTAGTTCACAAGCAATTCTAATTCTTATTGCTTTTTCTAGATACAGGCTGATTACGTTTGAAATGCTTATTTATTTTTTGTTGTTTAGGGAAAACGAAATGCAATTTAGCATCGAAGCGGAATCAAAGCGATTTATGGTGAACAATATTCCGTGAGTTTTATGACGTCATCATTCGCGTTTTTCGATTTTTCTTTGACAATGTGTTTTGTAGAATATTCCCGATTGGTCAATGGAGTCATTTAATTGTCACATGGAGCGCTGAAGATGGGGCATCCGTTTACATTAATGGGACTTTATCTGGGGTGAAGCAAGTGATGGAAGAAGGGGTTGCGACCAGGAGATTTGTTTACGGATTTTACATTGGCCGTAGTAGCAACTTAAGCGATTTAGAAGGTTAGTGACAATAAAAAATCTAATAATCGTATTAAAACCAATCGCAATGCTATTTAAGTTATGTTGATACACCACACAACTATATTTTTTTCTTTATTTGACTTTGCTTCTGCTAAAGATAGTTAATAGTAGATTTTTTAAAGCTTTGATCTTAAAAGTCACAAAAAAAAAGGCTTAAAGAATTAAATAAAATGTTTTTATTTTGTGCTTGAGACATTTGCTAAAAAAATAAAAAACTGCTTATAATTTTGTTTCTTTTTTGTTTTGTGTATGTAATCCGATTTTGTATATTGAGAGCAGAAAATGTTCAGGCTTTTGCATTTTTATCTGGATTAAATCTTTTTTATTTGAGATGCGTAATTGTTTTTAGGAGAGCCAAAATAAGGTGGGGAATGACTGACTTTATAAATCCCATGAAACTTAGGCATAAAAACAACCACAAAGAGCTGTTCTAACCAGAAAATTTGATTTGTAACGAATGATTAGAGGGATACCACTGCAACGTTGTTGAAAAGAGCGTAGACAGATTTTTATAAAGTTATATCATTAATAGAAAATTAAGTTACGAAACTTTTTGAATAACTGAACTTGGGACCTTGTTAAATATAGGGGAAGTGTGGGACCTATGGAACGTTTTTTTTTAAACGGTTGTAACTTTTATATTTTAACCAAAAATTGCTTGAAAATTGGTCTGCATGTTGTGATTAGGTAGCTCTGCATTGGGATAAAATGGTTTAGCTGTGTGTTAATTGGTTGCCAAGTTACAAGCAATTATTAAATTTTTACATTTCGTTCCATAGGTCCCACCCCTGTGGGACCTATGGAACACCGTCTGGGACCTATGGAACACTTTTACAAAGCTATCAAACGTTGTTTTTTTTTTACATTAACTTCAAATAAACACAAAAATATACATAAACAAACATGCACACACAAAACAATTACACATATGATAAATCAACATTAAATTTCATCACCCCACATAACCGTTTAGTTTGAGCAGCTGCATGAGGTGGGGGCAAAATTTTTTCAATATCTTTTTTGCCAATGGAGGCTAGGTCTTCCATTTCTGGAAAGACAAATCCATTTTTAATTTTTCTTGACCTCTCCAGAAAACTGATTTCAAAGTCTTCATCTTCATCTGGTCCACTAACCAGCTTTCCAATAAACTTTTTACAATTTCCAGCTGTAGTGTGCACATTAGCAATAACAAAATCACCACATTTGAGTATGACAAGCTTGTCAGTTTGTGGAGCAAGGCTGGAATCACCATCAAACAGACTGGCATTACTTTCTGAATCAGCAAATATTTCTTCTTCATCAGTTGAACTATCTCCTGATTGCTGAGGGAAAAGTCTTTTTTTCACAGGCGTGCGTGTGATGATGGCAGAAGAAACTTTCTTACGATGCCGAATTTTTCGCGGCCTTGCTTTCGGTAGTGGGGCGATTGATTCAATTAAAGAGGTTTCAGATACTGCTTCCAGGCTACAGCCTGGGTTTGATGACGCTGGAGTAGATGTAGATTGAACAGCAGCCTCAGTGGTGTCAAGCACACTTGCGTCGATGTTTATCTCGCCTGAATAAACGTTTTGCACCTGATCAGTTACTCTGGAAGGTAAAAATTCATCCTCTGTAAAAATTTCTGAATTGAAGGGAAATATTCCAGTCCGCCTGAATGAAGAGGTAATATTTTCCAAGGTGCAGGATTTAACAAAAGCTTTATTAGACAATTCAGCAACATAATATAAAGACAGTGTTTCCCCAGGATGTGACAGATGCCATTCATTACAAAATGAGCTGTAGAATTTCTTGAAGGCTCCAAATACACCCACATCTAAAGGTTGCAGTTTGTGGCTGCAATGAGGCGGCAGGGTAAGCAGATCTAAGCCATGGTTTTTAGCCAGCTCAACACCCTCTAAAGTTATATGGCTGTTATGATTATCCATGATCAGCACTCCCGGTTGATCTTTGGATATTGTCATATTGTCAATAAAATGTTTCAAGACTTGTGGGAAAATGTCTTGTTTCATCCATCCTGATGGATTGGCCAAACCAAGACTACCAACAGGAGCACCGCGCAACATGTGGTTTGCAAATCGAACCCTGGGAAATATGAATGCTGGCGGTAGAGCCATTCCAGTAGCACTGACACAGCAACACATTGTAATGTTTAAACCACGTTCCCCTGATCTTATTTGGCCAACTTGCTTGGTACCAGTTCTACATAAAATATTTCTGGAATTGGGAACTGTGTTAATTCCAGTCTCATCAAGATTCCAAATTCTGGTTGGAGGGATGTTTGAATTGCTAAGAATACTTTTGAGGTTGTCAAAAAAAGCATGAACATTGAAAGGATTGAATGCCATGGCTCTGGCAAGGCTTGTACTTTCAGGTTTTCTCAAACTTAAATCTCCTATTTGCTTACGAAAGCCTTTTAGCCAATCTTCACCAGCAATTTTTTTTTCATTCCATGAATTAGGAATTTTTTTGTTTTTTATTTTTGCATATTCATAAGCAAGTTTTTTGACTTTAATTTTGTCAAGGCCATAAAACAGCTTTGAAAGTTTAATGATGTAATCCTTTAATGCATGTTCTTCATCTTCTGTAAAAATCTATAAAAATACAAACAGTAATTAGCCTATTAACTGGATATGAAAAACTAGGTTAATAAATTCCTTATTTAATAATCTATAGTTAGGTTATTAAAAATTAACTAGGTTTTTAAATAAAGTATGAAATTAGGTTATTAAATTCCTTATTTAATAACCTAGTTTTTCATTAGGTTACATTTCATTCTTAAATATTAATTAGGCTTAGATCAAACCATTAGCCTAACTGACAAAATCTGTTAGCCTCTTTGTCAGTATAGGCCTAGGTTAGAAGCATAAAACTTAGCCCAACAAAAATTTACTTACTTGAGTTGTAGTCATAGAGATTTTCTTAACTTCAGTGTTTCCTGGATGCATCTTTTTCTTATAACGGTGCAAAGTACCTATAGGTATTCTGTAAACTTTCGAAGCTTTTCTGAAACTGATTTCATTAGTAAGAACACCTTTCAAAGCTTTATTTAGGTCCTCTTCACTAAACAAACCCTTATTCGATAATCTAGATTTAAATGTAGGCATGACCTGAAATACAAGGGACCTATGGAACGCCATGTTCCAAAGGTCCCACATAGTTATAATTAATGGAAAATAGCTTTTAGTTCATACACACTACACTTTGACAACTAAAACTTTTGATCAACTGATAGCTAGATAAGTAGTCTTTTCAAAGAAACCAACGTTAATAGTTTTAGTAACTTCAAGAAACTATAAAATTCTTACAAAGATGAACCTAAAAAGGACATTTTTTACCCCGAAAATGAAAAAACAGCTTTACTGCCTTCTAAACTAGCAGTTCCACGAATTTTAATTTTGGAATAAGCATGTCTTAGAAAAGTGTGTTTCCAAATGCAAAAATTTCAAAAAATCCGTTTTCCGTTTTCAAATAAATCCGGTGTTTCATGGGTCCCACCGTTCCATAGGTCCCACACTTCCCCTAATTTACCGTTTGTGAAACTAAATTTCTACTTTCGCAGGTTTTCTCAATGCCACTGTTTCGTCTTTGAAGATTTGGTCAAGTGTTCTGGACAGTGTAGCGGTAGCCGATTTGTATGAGTTCAACCGCGAATTACTGGACTATCCAGAGAGAGAAGACGTTCTTACCATCAGGCAACTTCGAAGTTTCCTTTGGAGCGGGTTTGGAAACTGCATCAAATCCCCTTCCACTCTCTCCTCTCTGTACTCAAATCCTCCACCTTGCAACTCCAATTACGATTCAAGACCAATCTTGTTGTAGGGAGTTAGAGCGCATCTTTTTTTTAAGAAAGATCGTCTTAGTTTATTCTTTTTATTGTACTATCTGTAACTTTAGTTTTTGTTGTTTTTGCCTGCAAATTTGTGTATATAAAACTCTTGAAATAGATCTGAATAGAAAATACAAACACAATTGATTACGAGATTTTCTCATCACTGGTTTACCAAGATCTGCATGTAAAAAATTTATGGTGTCTAAAACATTCAAAGAGATAAGTTTGTGCTAATAACTGATACTTTTCGAATAATGGCCAAAAAAAGCAATGAGAACGTTTTTCGTGTTTTGGCTTAAAATTCGGTTGCTCTATGTGATTCTGCTGAGGTTTTAAAAAATACTTGGAAATGTGATCAGTATTTTCGAAAAGCAATTTCATTGTAAAATAAAATGTCAATGATTTAATAATGACGTCATAAATATTTAAAAATTAGACGTACCATTCCAGATCATCATCATCAATCTAATTTTAATCTGGTTTAATCCGCAGTGACTGTAGGTGGCCGGATGCATTCCACTACTTCTGGAACTCTTCTTACACCTTCTCTCCACCTACATCGATCTGCTGCATCTTTTTTTGAACCAATCCTTCTCATGTTTCCTTCGACTTGTTCCCTGCGCTTTATCCTCGGTCGGATCTATTTACGTTTTCATCTGGTTTATGTATCATCGCCTTCATCAAAACATCTTCCTCAGGTTGTCTTAAAACATGACCATACCACCTCATACCATTCGCGTTTGTCAGCTTATCTGCTGCTTCCTTCCATCCCAACATGTCCATCAGCTTCTTTGTATTCCTTTTGTCCTTCAACTTTACACCACACCTTGCCCCACCATAGATCGTTCTGCTCTTCTCAAAATAGTTGCTTTATTTTCTCTGAAACACCACGTTTCGCTTTCATATAACATAGCTGATCTTACATAGCTCTTATATATCTTTCTTTTCATCCGCAAAACGAATCTTTTTCCAAACTGTACCTCACCACACTTTCTAAATTTCTTTCATCCAAGTCTTGTTCTTGCAATTACTGCGGTTTCACATTCTTCACTGGTGTACAACCTATCACCAAGATAGCAAAATCCCTTCACGATTTCCACTTCATCACACATTACCTTCTGCTAGACTTCTTCCGTACTACATGTATTTGTTGCTTTCTCACATTTGCTACTAACAAAAAATCTTACTGCACTTGGAGTTACTTTCTTTAATTTATAAGACCTTCCATGAATCTATTGGTCAAATTTATGCATATCACGAAGTTGACTGTCATCCTTTTGCCACATATTCCACATGGGTCTGTTCTACTTCGTATGACTTCACCCTTTGATCCACACACCATCACCTTTGTTTTTCAAGATTTACCTTCAGTCCATTGCTCTCCAATGCATCTCTCATTTAGAAACCATTCTTTTAGATCCTCCATCGTTTTACTCACCAATATCAAATTATTTGCGCTCAAAACCTCTTTTATTAAACCTTCTCTTGCACTCTATTGCAACATCCACCATAATTGCAAACAACAAAGGTGACAAAACAGATCCCTGATATACACCAACCGCTGCATAAAATTCAGTAAATAAAATTCAGTAATGATCAGTAAGAAACATCTACGTTACTACTTAAATAGTCCTGTTTATTCATCATCAAATATTTATTAAACTAAAGAACGTTACAGAGATTAAAATCGGAAATGTTGCTGCTGGTAGAACTTTAAATTTAACCCGCATTTGTATGCTACAAACTTGGTATTGTCACTATCTTGTTTTGGAAATTGATAGAAAAATACTGCAGTATAAGACAAAATGTTTATTTTCAAGCTCCAAAAACATACTCATACTTGCCAATTATTTATTAAGCTTTTAATCCTCTTATTATTAAAGTCAAGAAAAATTGTGACACAAGTACTTTTAATGTATGATTGAGAACTTGCTATAGCGTTTGATGTAAGAAAATTACACAATGGCTCGAGGTCCTTTATACTTAATAGTCCCGAAATTTTAGTTTTCTACAATATTTTCTATTCAATGTCAGAATTTTCTACACAATATTTACCAAAAATTAGCAATAGGATAAGTTCAAAATGTGATAAAAAAATAATAAGATTTGATGCCTGCAGTGAATTTGTTAAAATCATTGTTTAAAGCCTTAAGTCGTGGTTGTGTTTTACAGTTATAAATCAAAAACTTTAAAATCTACCGTCTTTGATACGACAACTAAAATTTTGAAAGTTTGTTTTGATATCATTGGACCTGACAGAATTGCTAGCCTTGTCCGTATTAACAAATCTCGTTGTGAGCTAGCGAGATTCAACTTCACACTACCTTGTAACTCTTTTAAGGTTTAATACAGTTAACGAAGACAGTGCAAAAAATAATTCAATAATTTTCCAGGCTTTTCCAAGCACGTGCGCTGAATAAATGACTGAAGGCAATCACCAAGCAGCCACGAAAGAAAAAGGGCGTTGACGTCACAATCGTATCACACATAAACAATGCTACGAATTAACCGTCCGGAACATAGCGGCCCCCATTATGAGTAATCGCGCCAGCGTAGTCATAATGCAAACGAAATAAAAAGGGGTGAAGGACGATTTATGCACAATACAAGCAATGAATACACAATTTCTAATAAAGATATGTAGGCTTTTATGTGATTGGCGAAAACAAACAACACAAGTGAAGCAAAAAAAAAAAATACAACACAACACGTTTGATACAGGAGCCTACAATTTATTCACTGAATTCGAGTGGTGCCAGTTTAGACAAATCACGTTCTATTTCAGTTACTTGGGGTTCCCCCGTGGTATCATTAATTGTGGAGACTTTAACGATGGCACGCCGAACAATTGCTTTACCTTTCCGAATTTGAGGAAGTACTCTAGAAATGCGACCTAGGCGACATTTTCCTCGCGTGTTAAAATCACCAGGCCCGGCGACCAAAACCAATTGCCCTACTTTAATGTTGTCCACGATTTTGAGCCATTTTTTACGGCGCTGCAACTGTGGCAAGTAAAATTTAATCCAGCGCTCCCAGAATCTCTGAGCAAGGGCCATATTATACCGAAAATCACGTCGTAAGTGGTCCGTGCTGTATGGATGTCCGATAGGCAAGACTGGGTCGAGCGAAGGTGTTAATATGGAGGCTGGTGAAATAGCATTATAATCTAAAGGGTCGTCTGACAGTGAGGTCAGGGGTCTATCATTTACGATACGTGTAGCGTTTGAAACGTAAGTCTGTAATTCTATTAAAGTTGGTTTGCGTTGTGTCAAATTGCATGTGTTAAGCAACGTGCGTTTAAAAACTTTTATTAATGACTCCCACGCTCCTCCTTGCGAGGGACTGTAAGGCGGTATGAATTCCCAGGTCAATTTTTTCTTTCTAAAAAAGGCTTGGAGTTCATCAGATTGCAAAAGTTGTGGCAAGACTTGGGCTGCTGCTTTGAATGTAGTCCCGTTGTCTGAGTATAAGCTGGAAACCGGACCTCTCAAGTCGACAAATCGTGAGAAGGCCATAATAAAACTGCTTAAATCTAAAGAAGTTACCAGCTCTACGTGGATAGCTCTGGTTGTCATGCATGTGAACAACAGTCCCCACGCTTTTCTCTCACTTCTATTTTCTTTGAAGATAAACGGCCCCATGTAGTCACAGCCAGTATTCGCAAAGGGCTTCTTATGTATGGCCATTCTAGAAGTGGGCAAATCTGCCATTAGCTGGCGTATTGGATGAGCTTTAGCGATAATACACGAATTACATTTCTTTATGTAGTGTCTCACACTAGACAGTCCCTTGATGACCCAGAACCGTCGGCGTGTTAACATCAAAGTGTACTGAATGCCACCATGTGCACACTCTACATGGGCGTCCATAATTAGCAATCGGGTCAAGGGATGTTTAGAGGGCAAGATTATAGGGTATTTTTCATCTGTCGGAAGTGGAGCCTGGCTTAGCCTTCCTTCAATGCGAAAAACACCGTCTGAATCAACACATGGGCGTAGGCAGCGAAGCGAAAGCAGATCAGAAAGATTCTTTCTCAAGGAGGGATCTTCTGTATGCTGAATTACGTTTTTAACAATATCATATAAATTATCTGGGTTTGCCCTTAACAATTTATGTACGGTGAGTCCAAAGCATTCACATTGCACATACCGAATAACCTGTAGCATGGCTTTGTTTAAGTAATTGCAATCTACATTAGGTTTCTGAAAGGGGATTTTATTTATTTTTTGACAGATGTATTGTTTAAAGGCGCATAAGTAAGATACGCGTTTTTGGAGAATATACCAACTAGGTGCGCTTTCAATCAGATGTAAGAGCGTAGTTTCAGCCTGGGGCTTTGCTAAGTGGATTTGTCTTACTGCTACTGTTTTCGAAACATTTGATTGGTCGAAGTTCGGTTGGTTAAGAAATTTGGGTCCTTTCAACCAAAACTCTATACGGGTGTAGGACGACTTAGTCAAAGGACGGGTGGCAACATCAGCCGGGTTAGCATCAGTGGCACAATACTTCCAGTTATTTAGGTTGGAAAGGCGGTGAATAATCTCAATTCTACGAGCTATAAACTTTGGCAAACGAAGGTTTGGATTAAGAATCCACTGCAATACCACTTTGGAATCGCTCCAAAAATGTTTTGTGCATTTCGGCAAACGGAGGGCTTGGAAAGCATCGTCTAAGAGCTTCACGCTCATGACAGCGGCGACAAGTTCCTTCCTTCCAATAGGCCAGTTTTGTTGATGCCGAAGTATAATGCGACTTTTTCCGAAGACAAAGGAAGTGCTGGGGATTCCTTTGACAATACGTCGTAAATACACTACGCTTCCGTATGCTTGATTGGAAGCATCTGAGAAAACGTGCAATTCAAATTCACACTCTTTTGGATCTTTTACGGATACTGATGCATTCGCAAAGTACCATCGTGGAAGCGAGATGTCCTTCCATTTCATGCACAGGTTTAACCAGTCATTCCAAGCTTTTGCGCATTGAGGTCCTACTTCTTCATCCCAGGATAATCCATCAATGGCAAGTTGTTGAAGGATGAGTCGACCTTTTAAAAGGAGAGGGGCAGAAAATCCGAGGGGATCGTATTGCCGATTTATTTGACTTAGTAGATTGCGCCTAGTGAATTGCTTGGGGCAATTAAATGAAAATTCGATTTTTAGTAGGTCTTGTTCAGTGTCCCATACACATCCGACTGCCTTAAATTCAGGAAGTGTATCGGCCTCAGTTTGTAGATTTATAGTTCGTATTGATGCAGCAAGTTTGTTTTTGCTAATTTCAGTCAGAGCAGATTTTGCTTGTTTGTTTGATGTCCACTTTACCAATTGGAAGCCTCTGCTAGCTAGGAGCTCAATGGACTCGAGAGCAACAGTTCGGGCCTCCTCCAGCGTGTGTGTGCTGAAGAGAAGGTCATCCATGTACATTGAGTTTCGAATAGTGTCTGAAGTGAGTACACTGGCATTGGTGTGGTTTTCCTCAGCAGTTTTACGAATTGCCAAACATGAAATATAAGGAGAGCTAACTACCCCCCAGACGTGACGAGTAAACTTATACGGCTCTAGTTTTCCTGTTTTAACGTCATTGTTTTTAAACCATAGAATGCGAAAAAGATTTTGTTGTGACTTAGGCAGGCGTATTTGGAAGAAGCATTTGCTGATATCTCCCATCAATGCATACTCGCCCATTCTAAACTTTGCTAGCACATGAGCCAGGAGATTCAATAAATCTGGCCCTGAGTAGATGCTGTCATTAACACAACGTCCTTCAAAGGTAGCCGAACCATCGTATACCACTCTTGGTTTTGATTGGTTGGTCAAGAAGTACGGTAGATAATTAACAGACTCTGAGTCTTGGTCTGCAGGAACAATATATTGATTTTGTTTTAAGAATTCCATTGACTCTAAAAGGGGTTGCAAATGTGCTGGATTTTTTATCATTTTTTGACGTAAACCTTCGGCACGTTTAGCTGCAAGGTCGAAGTTATTCGGCAATTTATTAACATTGTTCTTTAGTGGGACTGGGATTTCATAGTGACCATCCACCACCTTTATGCTATCTTTTACAATTTCTTCAGCTTTCTTGTCGTTAATAGAAGGTTGTGTTTCTTCATTGAGTAGAGAAAGATCTCTGACAGTTTGTTGTAACTCTAAGATTTTTTGATCTTTGTTTGTTTCTTCTCTTTGTACAGCGATTCTCCTGGACCAATAACTGACGAGATCTTCTGAGAATTTTCCTCCAGAAGCAACCCAGCCAATAGGAGTCTCGATAGCGTGAGGCTCTCCTTCCTCGCCTATCCGCTCTTCTAAGACTCTCATCAAGTTAGAATTATCTAATCCCAGCAAGATATCGACATTGGGACGATGTGGCAATTTTTTCATGTCCACGTTGTCAAATTGAGAAAAGGAAGAAAGATTATAATGGTGGGGCAGAGTATAACTTTCATCCGACCATGCAGGCATCACTAATGCTTTGTTAATGTTAAACTGATCTCCATTATGAAGAGTTTGTACTTTCATAGATACGTGAGAAAAGATTGAAGTTGTGCTACCTGATACTGTATGTAGAGTAACCAAAGATGTTTCTCCACGTCGAAGACTTAGTTCATCTGCTAGAGAGGCAGAGACGAGAGTGACTTCTGACCCGGAATCATGCTGCGCATAAGCAAGAGTGCTGACTCCAGTGGCTGGGTTAATAACGCGCACAGCCGATATACGTGTAAAAACTCCAGTCGCTGGTGCTTGAATCTTTTTTATAGAAGCATGGTTAGTAGCATTATGATTAGCCAATTCTTTTGGAAGCGATGGTATGGAGCAATTATGTGAATCTCCTACTACGGTAGTGCCATCAGCGGCCCCAACATTAACCCCAACTGTAGAGGACTGCAAGTACAATTCGTGCAGCGAGGTAGTATGCCTTTGTGGATTGTGTTTATCACAGTGTTTGCATTTACACTGAAGGCGACAGTCGCTGACATGGTGTTTTGAATGGCAATTGATGCAGTGGCCTGCCTTTATTATACTCTCCCTGCGTTCTTGCGGGGTCATGCTCTTGTAAGTGTGGCATGTATTTAATAAGTGTCGGCGCGTTTCTGTAGGTGTTGAGCATATGAAACATACAGGTTGCTTTTGCCGCGTAGGTGATGTGGAAGATAACTCTTTGTGTCCCAGAGTGGGAAGGACTCTTACTTTAGTTTGGTGGACCCGGACTCTTTGCAAGGTCATGAGTTTATCGTTTTTTCCTTGTGAAGCACCTAAAAGTTTTTGGGCAAATGTGGTATTTATCCTCTTTAGCTCTCTGTTCAGAAATTGTTTAAAGGATTCAAAGGATGGCTCATCTGGATTTCCCCAGTGATCAGTAAGAAAATCAGTATACCGTGTCTTACTATAGAATGGAAGCCGATCTGCTATGTCTAGAATAAACGTACTTCCCAATGAACTAGTTTGTTGATAGGCACAAGCATACAGCTCACAGTCATTCAAATCAGAAATTAGCTGTTCAAGAGCAGGCACATCCATCTTTGCAAATTTCTGCCCTGAGCGTACTCTTTTTACTAATGGTTCTGAAAGAAAACTGGAACAGCCATATCGAAGTCTTAACCCTTCTAAAGCCCGCTTAATTTGGGTGTTTACATCCCAACCGGGAACAGGTGGGACCAAGGCTGAGACAGCTTCTCTCGCCTGATCCTGACACGAGGCTCGAAGAAGATCCATCTTTTTTCTAGGATCTGGGCATCGATTCAGTAATTCCGTGATTTGGTTATAATAAAAAATGAAAGGAAGTTTTCGTCCGGTAAATCTAATCTCACGCGCTTCCTCTAAGAGCAAGTGGTATCTTGGGAAACTACCATAGGATCCTTCTCTATAAGGGTCAAAGTGCGGTGGAAGATTTAAAGGAGGTTTCACCTGATAAGGAAGAGGCGCTGGATGTCCCTCTAAGTTACTTAAGCCTGGATTGTCATTAGAAACAGGTGCAATGCACGGTTCATTCTCAAATGCACTAAAGGCATGTTCATGCTGCATATCATTCCCATTATGACTTAGCGCAGTGTGGGACTCTGCGACTTCTACTGGTGGGCGCGGTTCCTTACGCCGGTCCACGCTGGGTGTGAACAACGGTTGGTAAGGCGAACCATGCCCTTGGGAGAAATGGCGGTGAACAATGTGAGTGTTTGAGAATTGGTTGTTTTGTGTAGTAAGGTGATTGATAACCCCTTGTGTGTTTAATTGCTCGTTAGGAGCTAAATTAGAAGTTTCGGCTAGATTTGCGGCGGCCTCAAGATGAACCCCTGTCTGCTGATGATTCAAACCTGAAGTAATTGACATGCCTAAGCCTTGTGCAATGATCGGTGGATCAGGCAAAGATCGCGGCCGTCCGATTGGATCTGGAGATCGTTTGTGAAGCACCGAGGTCGGATTGGACACGGCTAGTCGCTGTCCCTCAGCCTCAAGTTCGGCTTTGCGTAGGTTTAATCGAACCTGTTCTAGAGCTTGCTGTCGTTCCAATTTCTGGATATGGAACTCAGCGTCAAGTTTCTTTTTGGCGAGTTCGATATCAATTCTTTTTCTGGCCAGTTCTGATGGGGTTACACTTATTGAGCTAGTTCTAGACCCGAGGTTACTGGCAGAATCGCAGGGTTGTATATCAATCGAACCAGTACAGGATGCTAGAGATGTGTGGTCCTGTGTGAGAGTGATTTTCTCAGTCAAGGTTTGTGACTTTTGCCATTCCTTAAAGCTAACAGTGAGCGCATTATTTAAGTGTATTAATCTCTGCGATAAATTTGCAGCTTCGTGAAAACTTAATACATTTGCAGCGCTTTGGTTTAATTGTGCTATTTTAAGCGTCAAATCTTGAAAAATATTGTAGGCCTTTTCCGTGTGTACGGAGTAGCTACCAGATTTTAATTCATCTATAAATGACTCAACTTTCGTTTGTAGGCTCCGCTTTTCCGCGCGTAGCGCTCGCGCGTCAATTGTGCCCGACTGATTTGTCTTAGCGAAGGAAAGAGAACAAGAGTTACTTAGTTGCGACAAGTGACTATCCGCCATTTAAATTTAAATTCTAGCTGATTAATTACAATAAACATAAAAAAGACAAAAAAAAAGAGAAAACAATTATTAATTTACAACTAACTGAAATATTACTGTAAATTTACGTCACGAGAAATAAAGTTCATGAAAGCGAAATCAAACCTTGATCTTTTCTTGCCAGAGAACAAACGAGTATAGAGCGCCTTCTTCTTTTGGTTTCTTTTTTTTCTTTCACAGGTTGTAAAAGGAGAGAACCAGACGAGAAATGAGACGTTGCTTTTCAGGCGATTGCGTAATTCCTTGCTTCGTCTTGACTAGTTCAATAAGCGAGTCGGTTCCACACGTGTAGCGATTAAGATAGCTTGAAAGGTTGATTTTCTTTATTCTATCAATTTCAGCTTCTTGTCTTGCACTTAATTTTATGGAAGACTGCTTTATTAACTTTGCCACTTTAACGCAGTAGGTTAAAGAATTAACCTATGTCGAATCAGGGGAAACAAGCAATATTGAATTATTTTTATTTATGGACCTGACAGAATTGCTAGCCTTGTCCGTATTAACGAATCTCGTTGTGAGCTAGCGAGATTCAACTTCACACTACCTTGTAACTCTTTTAAGGTTTAATACAGTTAACGAAGACAGTGCAAAAAATAATTCAATAATTTTCCAGGCTTTTCCAAGCACGTGCGCTGAATAAATGACTGAAGGCAATCACCAAGCAGCCACGAAAGAAAAAGGGCGTTGAAGTCACAATCGTATCACACATAAACAATGCTGCGAATTAACCGTCCGGAACAATCATAAACTTTTTAGATGACCTTTTGTTATTATGAAAAAATTTTTCAGAATCATATTCCACCCTTTAAATCTTTAGAATCTCAAGCAAAGCAATATTCATTATAAAAATGATTATCCTAATCTATTTCGACGCTCTTTTGTTTTAAATTGAGACACGAAAACGTAGTGACACTTTACTTTGGGGCCTCTAGTTTACCACACAATTGTTCAAGTTTATTTATCAGACTAAATTCAATTAAATAGCTAATGCTAGTATCAAAAAAAAATATGTTCATCAACAAACTCTTCATATTTTTTATAAAGCTAATACATTTGTTTTTTTCAGGAAATGGTTTAATGGTAATTTGTTTAAAAAGTAATGAGGTTAAATCAAATCTCCTAGATTTTTTATCAAGAAGTGTGATTTAGCTAAAGACAGAAATTAAAACTTTTTTAATATATTTTTTTGTAAAACTGGCCCACTTTAATTTAAGTCCACTTTAAAATTATTGTAAATTAATAAAATTTATTTTTTAAACAGAGCCCTAGTTGAGAAATTAAGATCTGATACCCAATTAAAATCCAGATCTCTAAATTTACTGAAAATTTATATTTAAAAGCCTTTTTGTCTTGTTAAGTCAACTGTAAGGTAAAAAAAAAACATCTTCACTAAAATCTAGTTCTTTTTAAATGTTTTGTCCAGGATATCAAAGATACGCCTGAGTCCTTCGTGTCAACGCATATGTCCATAGAAATTAAAATATATTAAATAATTTTAGAATGTTTAAAATATTAAAAAACTGTTTTTGAAGCTTCGTTAAATAACAAGATTAAAAAAGCTGATAACAAAAAAATTTAGATAGTTTTTAGATTAATCACATTTAACCTTTTTAAAATGTGTTAAAAATTACGACTTCTTATAATTTTGTTTTGTGGACAACTAAAACAATATTTCAATACGATAACGGTTTAACGAACATGTAAAAGAATAAATAATTAGCCACAGATGAACTATTTTTCTATTTATTTTTCCCGTCAATTTTATGTAATGTGATATTGAAGCCATATGACGTACATAAAACATTTCAAAAATTTTTTTAAAAAACTTTTTTACTTTCTCTAACCTCAATGATAAATTACTTAAAAGTAGACTTAAGTTAATGTGTTTTCTATTTTAGTGCTTTTTGACCTTTTTTAATATCACGCATCCCTTTAAACAAATTTTGCAACTTTCACAAAACTCCTATTTCTCAAAGCTTAATAATAAAAGATAAAGAATACTTAAGACTGATTCTGATTGGCTAAAAATTAAGGTTAGTAACAGTTGTCACAATAATGGAGATTATTTAATAAAGTATAACTACGTTTCGTCACGGCAAAAAATTTTTGCTAAAAAAAATAAAAAATTATGCAAGTTTTGTGTTAAAATTTGGAACTAAAAAGGAACTTTTTTTACTTATAGCAATAATTTATGTTTATAAACAAAATCTTTCTGTCTACACAATTTAGGTTCACGATAAGTAATAAAAATCGATTCTAGGACTAATAAATGAAAATCGGATCGGGTTTAGAAAGGATAAAAAATTGATTGTCCTTATAGTGAGATGCCATTTAATGGATTCTAGCTTTAGAAAGAATAAAAAATTGATTGTTTTTGTAGTGAGTTGCTTTTCAATTATGAGCTTCAATTCATTTGTCACACAACCAAAAATGTGCATCTCACTACAAGGACAATCGATCTTTTATTTTTTCTAAAGCCCGATCCCATTTTCATTTATCAGTCTCAAAATCAATTTTTAGCACTCTTCGTAAACCTAAATTGTGTAAACAGAAAGAGTTTGTTTATAAACATAAATTATTAGCATAAATGAAAAAAGTTTCTTTTTAGTTCCAAATTTTAACACAAAACTTGCATAATTGTGTATTTTTTTGACTAAAAAATTTTTATGCTGATAAAATGTAGTTGTACTTTATTAAATAATTTCAATTATTTTGATAACTGTTACTAACTTTAATTTTTAGCCAATCAGAATCAGTCATAAAACTTTTCAAATACTACATTCATTTCTTTAATTTATTCTATCAAAACTTTTAAAAAGACCTAGACGAAAACATTCGAGATTTTCAAAACAGCTCGCACAAAAAGCCGATTTGTTTTACGACCCCAAAATTTTTTCACGTGACCCACAGTTTGAGAAGCCCTGGTATAGATATCAATCAGAAACTGTTAAACAGGCATTATAGGGTGTGATTACATCGCTTCGGTTGTGCAGCATAAAGTGAAACATAATTTTAAAGTTAAGTTTTGAAAACTCGAAAATGTAAAATTTAAAAATAAATTGATTATTGTTGTTGTACTAAATCCTTCAGTCTATGGTAAAAATGCTAGAACAAATGCTACTTTAAAATGACTTTGCAATGAGCCAAAACAAAACATTTTTATGAAATTATAAAACATATTACGTACTAATACCTCATAAATTTAGTAATTTATGCTAATAACGTTATAACTTTAATAATGGTGATGGTATTGCACACTTACAGAAGATTAATATTACATCATGATGATATTAATTGAAACACATAATAGCTCTTTGTTTAAAAACAAAGCAAACAACTACCGTGTTTTAAGCTTAAACAACTCTGAAAAACAAGCATTTTGCTGTCATTTTAGAGACGAATGAGATAAAAAAATGGAAAATCAAGTTCTAGCTTTGAAGAAAACAATACAAAAGTCATTAAAACAACTCAAAGTACTTAAAGTTGGTTAAGAATCGAATAATGCTTAAAAATATACCTAAAAAAACAACTCAGCTAAAGAATTAGTAGCTCTTGGAAAAATGTCGTTTTTTGTAAACATATAAAAGTACAAGTACTATTGTTAATAAACCAGAAAACAACTACTGTAAAGTGTTTTTTATACGTATTTACAGTATGTTTGTTTGCAGAACGTTGCTCTACCTGATATTCATAGATGACTTTTCAATTGCCTTCAAGAGCGTTTCGAATAAGTTGCATTTCTGCCCATGCTACCCCACTCATCAAAGCAACATTTCTTTCCAATAAAACAGTGTTTCCATTCGGATATTTCACTTTGTAAGTAACTGATCCTTCCGGAGGTCGGAGGTCAGGCAAGAAGCAAAGGGCTCGAAATTTTACTGAAAATATAAAAACAAAACACTCGCCATACCGGCTACTGCAAGAGATTGTGTTAAATTAAACGTATTTAGAAATTTTGTTAAACTCGAAATTTTGGCAAAATTTTAACCAAGTTGAAATCAACATCAGGAGTTTGTGACTGTTTTAAAACAAAGGCCACTTGGAAAAATGTAATTTCGATTGAAGTTAATATCTAATAACAGTTTCAAAATCCTTTTAGATCAAATCAAAATCCAGCTAAAATTTTCAAAGAGTGTTTTTTTTTGAAAGCCAAGTAGAGATTGTGAGAAGAATTAGTTAGATCATTATGATAACACTCTGACTTTCGAGCAGAAGGTTCTGGATTCAATGCTCATTCTATTTAAAGAATTTTGGTTGTATCTTTTAGTAAAAGCAATTTAAGCCCACTTTGTTAATGTTGCCACGCAGCTTATTACGTACTTCTACGATAACTGTGTTTAAAAAGAAGGAAGAAGCGATACCGATCTCCTTACGAATTAGAAGCAAAAACTAAAACTTCCGACAACTTTACTTTGGAACAAATAATTGAAAAAAGAGAATAGCCACACAAAATACAGCTAATAGTTGCAGGTTTTCTGCTTCTGATTTATACTAATGATTAAGTGATCTGCAAATCCTGCAAAAATTTTTATTTTGTTAACATTAAACAGCTTTAAAGCGCTTTTCGTTATGTTGTTGGTTTTGATTTTCGCTTTAAAATAAAATGATAATAATCCAGCAAAAAACTTTAAATCGTAAAAATCTTTTAAATATTTTCCTTAAACAGAAATTTCTATCAGGCTATCATTAATTAAAGTAAAAATCGTTTTAAACAGAAATCTTATCAAACGAACTTTTTTGTCTTGGCTGGTAGATTGCTTTGTTTGTTTGAATCAGGATTGAAAATGATTTCGATGCAAATTTGAAATCATTTGTTGTTGTATTGAAAAGATTTACTCCAGTAGTCCCGTTTTGTCCCACAACTCAAAGAATAAACTTTTTGCTGCCGAGTAACCGAGGGGTAGCTGTCAATCAAAGTTGGGTTGCCATATCTGAATAGGCGGAATTCCGGACGGACATGGCGCACCAACAAAAAATTTTTGAAAAGGTGGACAAAATAAATTTGTTTCCAAATCTAGGACGAAAACCAAAAAAAAAAGGTCTTCACTTCTAATCGATCTCGGATTTCCCTATTTTTGTCCCGAAATCATGGTCTTCTCTAAAAAAAAAAAAAGGTCTTAACTTGCAATCGATCTTAGATTTCCCTATTTTCGTCCCAAAATAAACGTATTTCCTCAAAAAATTGCACATTGTTTTCAGTTGACGCTAAAATCCCGGACATTTAAGCTCTTTTTAACAATTTTTTCTGACGGATATTTTACCACTAAAATCCAGGACATGGCCGGGGAAAAACGGGACGTATGGTAACCCTAATCAAAGTCAAAACAATAGTCATTACGTTAAGTAAAAGTTTTCAATCTGCGTTTGATTGAAATTATTTGGAGACGAGTAAATATTTTCAAATCATCTTATGTATTATCAGGCTTTTTTGTTAATATTGCTAGTAGGATCGATGTTACAATAGGGACATTCCATGTCAACTCACACCCTTTTAGGCATTTTTTTGTCAACCATCTCCAATTTTGCTGAAATTTGGCATGTTTGTATGTTTGCATTAATAAAATGTATCACACCAAATTTCAAGTTTTTAGATCAAATATTTTTCGATCTACAAAGGTTGAAAGTTAGATATAAAATCCCTGTTTAAACGCCCCTGATCAAGCAAAAGTGGCCCTCCTGGCTTTATTTATTATTCCATTTCAAAGATGTTATATTGAATCCAGTTGAGCTAGTGACACAAAATCCTGCGCTAAAACAAAGCTGTGTCTAATTTTATTTTATTCCGGCTCTAGAAGTAGTTTGCTATAAGTTTGAAGCTTTTTTATAAGTTGGTCTCGGCTAAGTTCTGATTGATTTGTCAAAGACTCTTGTCAGCAAACAAACAGAGACCACTGTCTCTAACTAAAATGAATGTATTATAAAAATCACGACTCACGACCGACGAAAATTCTCTTCCGCGCTTTGCCACTGCAAAGCGAAAATTGGCGCTACGACTTAATTCGATCAAAACAAACGATTCTACCTTCGTAGAACAAAACTCCAAAACACTGGCGCAAAATTAATTTAACACTTATCACTGTAATGCGATCAAAGAATCATTTGCCCCGCTCCACGTCCAACCAACGCTTAACTCTCTTCTCTCGTCGTCGCATGCATTCAATTGAGCGAGCGTACATATATACGTGTAGACAAAAGGTCACATGATGCAAATCGGCTGGAGTTATCTCGAAAACGCTTCGGTCACCCCCGTTAAAATTAAAACGCATTTTCTATGGTAAGTGAGAACATTCCAGACTGCACTTAATTTGGGCATACGCTACAGACAAAGCACATTACGTCATCACCGTATGGCGAAAGAAAATAAAGAAAGTTGCATTCGAACAAATGCAAGCAGATAATTAAAAAACACAGTACAAAAGCGATTATCCCTTGCCCAAGCAATTTTTGCGTCACAACAAAACTTTGAACTAGTTTAAGGCGGAAAATAAGCTAAATCGCCATGATTAAAATTATTAGGAATAAAGTGTGACACCAATTGATTTAAAAACTTGAAATTTGGTGTGATACATTTTCTTAATGCAAACCTTAAAACATGCCAAATTTCAGCAAAATTGGAGATGGTCAGCAAAATGGGGGTGTAAGTTGACATGAATGTCCCAATAGACAACAAGCATGAAACACAAAAATAAAAAATTTATATAGAATCAACAATCATTATAATTGAAGTGATTTTGATTGGCTGTCTCTAGACGTTTTGTACAATTTAATAGAATTTTTGTAATCTGGCTCTATAAGTAACTTTTTGGTACTTTTGTTCTCGAAAACTTAAAAAAATTAGATTAAAGTCATGATATAACAAAAATGCAAAAAAATTACGTTTTTAAAATAACATTGTAATCAGGGCTGCGAACTCGAACTCGAACTTGAACTTGAAAGAACTCGATCTTTTTGCCGAACTCGAACTTGAACTTGAACTCGAAAAAAGTCTGAGCTGAGAACTCGAACTTAAACTCGAACTCGTAAATATTCTGGGCTGAGAACTTGAATTCGAACTCGAAAATATTTTAAGAAAGCTCGAGTTTATTTTCATTTGTACAATAATTTTGAAAATGCCAATATACGTCTTTAAATCGGCAGAATACGTCTGCAACAAAAGTGAGAAAAGAGAGACATGGGCGAGAAAAAACGCAATTTATTGCGACCAGCACGTGGTATTCACATCTTGAGCGCATGCTATTTAGAGGTGCTTGTTACTGTACTGTCATAGGTTGATTTTGAAAGAAATATAAGTTGCAGCAGATCAGATACACCTTTAATGGTATCAAGTAGTATTTGTAGTTCTCACAAAGTTTGGTCATTGATTTAGCCGATTTTGGCACGCAAACTGAAAAAAGTTGCCATATGACAGTTCTAACCGAAAAAAATTGCGCGGAAAGTTATTGACGAGAGGGACCAAAACAGAGTAAGATAAGAGATGACAAGAATTAGGTCAATCTGAGCAGCAGAAATTCTTAACTTAAGGCGCGTTTACAGCCGTTTACAGTACTTTTTTCTTTCAGCGCGATCTTGGTTTGTTTTATTGACCCTCAAATCCACTCATTTTTTCTCGAAAACATGAGTTGATTTGAGGGTCAATAAAACAAGCCAAGATCGCGCTGAAAGAAAAAAGTACTGTAAACGGCTGTAAACGCGCCTTTATTCAGCTGATAGGTTGGTTAGTTAGTAGTTTTCATTCATAAATTTTTTTTATTTAGACAAAATTAATACTTAGCGAAATGCCACACACTCAGTCTAGTCATCTGTATGACTGTTTTGAACTTGATGATAACAATAAAACTTACAAATGCACCGAGAAAAAGAAAAATGGCGAAGAATGCGGCAGTGTAATAAAAGTAGGCATGTGGAACGCATGTAGCAATCTGAAACGTCATTTAGAAAGATTCCATGCTGAAAAATCAAAAAGAATAAAGCAAGCAGATGAACAAGATTTAAAGTCCAAGCAAAAGAAGTTGAAACGTGAAAGCAACCAGACGTCGATCGCGTCCAATTTTCCGGCCCCAATCTGTAACTGTAGCAATGAACAAGAATAATTTTATTTGGGGCATAATCCAATTAATTATGTCTGGTGTAGCACTGCGCTTTTTTGAAAGCCCGGGATTTCAAACTTTAAATGGTGAAATGGCTCAAAAATTGGGGGTGTCCGTTTCGAGAGAATCAATTCGCCGATATGTACTTGATGCAGCAAACAAGATGCGAGAATCTTTGATCAACAATTTAAAAGGTAAGCTTGTATTTATTAAGATGGACGCTGCAACGAGGCAACTCCGAAGTTTTTTAGGAATCAATGTCCAATATTTTGACAAAAATAAAGGAAAATCAGTGGTAAAAATGTTAGCCTGTGCAGATACAGAAAAAAAACATATCAGTCAACAAATGTGCAACTTATTCACTGCAACAATGCAGCAATTCGGCATTGCGAAAGAAAATGTTCTTTGTTTGGTTGTTGACAATGCTAGCAACATGACTAAAACAATAGAACGCTTAAACGAAAGTGACCCAGAAGCACATCCAAGCACCACACAAGATGAAACAGTTGATGAGTCTGAAGACTATGGTGATATAGAAGACGACTGTGCAATGCGTATTAACATTCACCATATGCGCTGTGCTGTCCACACCCTCCAACTTGCTATTAAAGACGGCCTAAAGCAACCACACTACGATAAATTACTGACGAAAACCCGCCATATAGTTTCCAAGCTTCGATCTCCAAAAGTCTTGTCCTTGATGGAAAAAAAAGAAAAAAAACGGCCAATACTTGTGTTGTGATATTGTGCAATCGATGACGTAGTGTTTTCTTAAACGCTTCTAATCTTAATCAGCGCCTTCTGCTCGATCAATTATTGGACACGCGTATCTCCAAGCATAATTGTTACAAGTTAAATATGCGCCTTTATTGTGGTTCATCAGTCAGTTCAAAGTTATCAAGCTACTACAGCAAACGAACTAAAAGCATTCTATTTCAATACGGTTGTTTTTTGGCTAAGTACTTTTTGTGAATTTAATTATTGTTTTTTTAATAAACCTGTGTATTCGTGCAAAGATACAACAGGCAAAAGTGGCGACGAGGATTCAAGTAACTCATCTGCGTCAAGAATTTAAAGAAAATTTGTTGATTTTGCATTAAAGCTTGAATTGTCAAAATGAGTGAAATTTCTGAACTGATTTTGTTGTTAAATAAGCAACACCAAGAGCAAATGGCAGTTTTACGCGACGAGCATCGCGAGCAGAACAAGCAACACCAAGAGCAAATGACAATGCTTCAAGAGCAGCTGAAAACTTTACAAAGCAGCTTGAATAACCCGCGAGAAAATGTTCCAAACACCGATAGCAAGTTTTCAACCATTCGATTCCACATCTGAGTTATGGACTGATTATTTGGCAAGGTTCCGAACATTCGTCACTGCTAACTCTATTCCCGACATCAAGCAAGCACAAATTTTTCTTACCAACCAATCTAACTCCGTTTACAAAATGCTTAGCAACTTAGCGGCTCAGCAACAACCTGTCAAAAGCATACATGAACTAACCATGAATGATATTCAGACGTTTATGGCAGAGCAGTTCGACCCAAAACGATTTGTTGTCAGAGAACGTTTCAAGTTCTGGTCTGACATGAAACCGACAAGATGCAGCTACATGTGATTTTCAATCCATTAAAGATCCTTTAGATGAAGCCTTGCGAACTAAATTCATTTGTTCAGTAGACAACGAAGCAGTTTTGAAGACACTCTTCAAGCTCAAGGACGATGAACTGAAGTTTAGCAACGCCATCAGAGTGGCTCAAGAAGTGGAAGAAGCAGCCAAGGTAGCAAAGGAAACCGTACACGGTCAACCTTCTACGTCGGTGCAGAAAGCGCAAAGTCCAAAACTTCCAAAACGCAAGAAAAGAAAACCGCCTGCTTCAGGTGTGGAAATTCTGGACATTTTAGCAAAGCTTGTCCCCACATTAAAGCTATTTGCAGCTTCTGCAAGAAAACAGATCATCTGCAATCTGTATGCATGTCTCGACTAAGAGATAATAAGCTTGTGAAATTGGTGCACAAAGTCCAATGTTCTGTTTCACCCATCTATCAAACTATTAGACTTAATGACCGCAGAATTAAGTTTGAAATTGATAGCGGAGCCAGTGACACATTTTGCTGTGAAGCGACGTGGCAAACGCTGGGTAAACCCATTCTACAACCTGTATCAGTTCAATATCAAGTTGCTGAAGGTAGCCCGCTACCCGTCGTGGGACAATTCCAATCAACTTCAAGTATTGATGAAAAATCACCTGACGTAACCTTTCCTGTAATTGTCACTAAGGTGCCCAATCTAAATTTACTAGGTCGTCTGGCGATGATGAAGTTGAAACTCACCAACTTAACTGATCACTTCAGAGAAAACATAAGTTTTGCTGAATCTACTGCAACGATAGAGCACGTCACTACAACTGGTCCAGAAAACTCTTTAGATGCGGCATGTATTCAATTATGTCGAGAGTTTCCTACTTTATTTGAATCTACATTGGGTTGTCTAAAAGATTTTTCACTGGACATACGGTTTAAACCTGAAGCTAAACCTATTTTCAAGAAGCCAAGACCTGTTCCGTTCTCAATCCTACAAGATTTAAACGAAGCATACGAAGCAGGAATTAAGAGAGGTGTATGGGAGCTTACAGATTTTTTAACTCGTACGGCACCCCCGTGGTTCCTATTCGAAAGTCTCCTTTGCCAGGTCAAGCAAAAGCAAGCATCCGAGTTTGTGCTTTAGTAAGATTGATCTAGCTAATGCATATAATCAAATCTGTCTTTCTCCTGACAGCCAGAAGAAGCTGGCTCTCAGCACTCACAAAGGAGTTTTACTTCAGAAAAGACTTCCTTTCGGAATTAAATCCGCACCAGGGTATTTCCAAGAAATCATGGAACAGTTAACGCAAAATTTGCGAGGAGTTGCCGTGTATTTCGATGATATTTTGGTAAGTGGTGACAACGCAAAAGATCATTTGATGAACCTGCGAGCTTTGTTCAAAAGACTAGAAGAAAAAGGTCTTCGCTGCAACCGTGAAAAATGTGTTTTCGCCCAAGTATCAATTGATTACCTGGGTCACACTTTATCAAGTCGAGGAATTGCAAAAGGGTAAATGCCTACACCCAAGAACATTTCTACGTTAAAATCTTTTTTAGCATCTGTGCAGTTTTATTCTAAATTCTTACCTCCATATTTTTCGGAAATCACCGAGCCGTTGTACAAGCTTACACGCAAAGGACAACAGTGGAAGTGGGGTGAAGTAGAAGCGACGTCTTTCAAAAAGATCAAACGGTTACTATGCACAGAGACTGTACTTGCGCACTATGACCCATCTCTTCCGTTGGGTTTATCTTGTGACGCCTCAGAATGCGGAATTGGAGCGGTATTATTTCATCGCTTTGCAGACGGAAGCGAGCGTCCGATTCTCAATATTTCTAAAATCTTATCGGCGACACAAAGACGCTACAGCCAAATACAGAAAGAAGCACTATCCTTAGTGTACGCTTTGAAGAAATTTCATCAGTTTCTCTACGGTCGTAAGTTCATTGTGGTTACCGATCACAAACCTTTAGTGACCTTGTTTGCCCCTGATAAAGGTACTCCTGCAATGGCCGCGAATCTGACTACACGGTGGAATACCGTAGAAGCAAGGACCATGGCAATGCCGATGCTGTTTGCCCCTGATAAAGGTACTCCTGCAATGGCCGCGAATCTGACTACACGGTGGAATACCGTAGAAGCAAGGACCATGGCAATGCCGATGCTCTTAGTCGCTTGCCATTTTCAAATGACACAAGTTTTCGAACAATCAGTCGTCAAATCAATCCTGACAATCCATTGCTTGTGGTCAGAGAGACTGCCAAGGATCCAATTCTTGCCCAAGTAATGCGATTTGTGAAGGAGGGATGGCCGCATGCATTTTCGGAAGAGCTTAAAGACTTCAAAAAGTTGGAAAATTCGTTTTCAACAGAGAATGGTTGCGTTTTTTACGGCTTACGGGTAATAATTCCTTCAACCCTATGTAATCATATTCTTAAATTATTACACCTTGGACATTTCGGCATGCAACGGATGAAACAACTTGCCAGGTCAACTGTCTATTGGCCAAGAATTGACTTTGACATTGAGGATTTATGTCGCAAATGCACTTCCTGTGGCCAATTTCAAAATAAGCCGGATAAACCTTCAATCCATCCGTGAATGATGCCAGAAAAACCATGGTCAAGACTCCACTTGGACCATGCGATCAACTTTCTGGGAAGAAACTGGTTAGTCCTTGTAGACGCTTATTCAAAATATCCTTGCATTCATCCAACAACCTCAACGTCTTCGAAAAGTACTACTGCTATACTTGAACAAGAATTTGCTCATTTCGGATATCCCCACACGTTGGTGACCGATACTGCCACAACATTCATGTCTCAAGAGTTCCAAGCTTGGTGCAAACAACGAGGCATTGTACATCTCACCGGAGCACCTTATCATCCAGCAACAAACGGTGCTGCCGAGCGTTTGATACAATCGTTCAAACAGGCATTGAGAAAATCCTCGTTACCTCCAAAGGAAGCTTTGCAAGAATTTCTAATGCAATATAGAAGAATTCGCACCAAAATTGACACTTTGGTTCCATCCATTCCGCATCTCCTGCAGGGAAGACAGTCAAAACAAGCGAGCAAGCATTCAAATGCTGAAGACTCGGAAGTGGTTTCGAAAGTCGAACATCATTACTCACTAGGAGACCCTTGTTACGCACTGTACTTCGGCCCTAGAAGAGATCGTGACCCACGATGGGTGCCTGCGATAGTTACGAAAGTCCATGGTACACGAAGCGTCAATGTACGAGTCATTCCTCGAGGACCAACTTGGAGAAGACATCTTGATCAACTTCGACCTCGATACGGTTCGGATCAAGATGATGATTCCTGTGAAAAACACTTCCAGCCGGGACTGACCACGCATCTAGTTCTTCTTCGATGGGGCGATACAATCCACGACGATCAGCGAGAACAAAGAGACCTCTAAAAAAATATTGTTGCTAATATGTTAGTTTATTTGGGGAGGTGTTGTGATATTGTGCAATCGATGACGTAGTGTTTTCTTAAAGGCTGGACACGCGTATCTCCAAGCATAATTGTTACAAGTTAAATATGCGCCTTTATTGTGGTTCATCAGTCAAACTAAAAGCATTCTATTTCAATACGGTTGTTTTTTGGAACAAAGTTTTTGAAAAGCGTTAAATGGTTTTCTGTCATTGCCTCAGAATATTAACTATACATTGTAGAAATTCTTAAACACATTTGTTGAAAGAAAATTATTCGTTGATGCAAAAACAGTTAATTTTAGTTTTAAGCTGTACGTATGTGTGAGCTTTTAAGCTGTACGTAAACTTAAAATATTTTTGTTCAGTTTATGTTAATGAATGACGTTTAAAGTTTTTTCAATCATTCTTATGCTCTCCTCGAATTTTCTGGATGTTTCTAGCGTCTCCTCTATTAAATTACTTTAGAAAAAGAGTTAAAACCAAAATCGTTTATAAGAAAAATTTACATTTACTTATGAGGAGGGTACGCGGCATGGTCGAGCAATAGACAGTTGTACAGGTCGACAAAAATAGGCTTGAAACACACACTTTTTTTTGCATTTTATAGTAAAAAGTAAATAATGAATGACATAGCTTATAATTCCACAAGTACTTGAACAGCATCAATGCCTTTCCACAAAACATCAATGCCCCAACTTTGATTGACAGCTACCCCTCGGTTACTCCGGGAGCAAAACGTTTATTCTTCGAGTTGTGGGACAAAACGGGACTATTGGAGTAAATCTTTTCAATACAACAACAAGTGATTTCAAATTTGCATCGTAATCATTTTCAATCCTGATTCAAACGGACAAAGCAATCTACCAGCCAAGACAAAAAAGTTCGTTTGATAAGATTTCTGTTCAAAACGATTTTTACTTGGGAGCAAAACGTTTATTCTTCGAGTTGTGGGACAAAACGGGACTACTGGAGTAAATCTTTTCAATACAACAAGTGATTTCAAATTTGTATCGTAATCATTTTCAATCCTGATTCAAACGGACAAAGCAATCTACCAGCCAAGACAAAAAAGTTCGTTTGATAAGATTTCTGTTCAAAACGATTTTTACTTTAATTAATGGTAGCCTGATAGAAATTTCTGTTTAAGGAAAATATTTAAAAGATTTTTACGATTTAAAGTGTTTTGCTGGATTATTATCATTTTATTTTAAAGCGAAAATCAAAACCAACAACATAACGAAAAGCGCTTTAAAGCTGTTTAATGTTTACAAAAATAAATTTTTTTGCAGGATTTCCAGATCACTTAATCATTAGTATAAATCAGAAGCAGAAAACCTGCAACTATTAGCTGTATTTTGTGTGGCTATTCTCTTTTTTCAATTATTTGTTCCGAAGTAAATTGTCAGAAGTTTTAGTTTTTGCTTCTAATTCGTAAGGAGATCGGTATCGCTTCTTCCTTCTTTTTAAACACAGTTACCGTAGAAGTAATAAGCTGCGTGGCAACATTACAAAGTGGGATTAAATTGCTTTTACTAAAAGATACAACCGAAATCTTTCAAGTAGAGTAAGCATTGAACCCTGCAATCTTCTGCTCGAAAGTCAAAGTGTTATCATAATGATCTAACTAATCCTCCGAACAATCTCTACTTGGCTTTCAAAAAAAACACACTTTGAAAATTTTAGCTGGATTTTGATTTGATCTAAAAGGATTTTGAAACTGTTATTACATATTAACTACAGTAGAAATTACAGTTTTCCAAGTGGCCTTTGTTTTAAAAAAGTCACAAACTCCTGATGTTGATTTCAACTTGGTTAAAACTTTGCCAAAATTTCGAGTTTAACAAAATTTCTAAATACGTTTAATTTTAACACAATCTCTTTCTGTACCCGTTATTATGAGTGTTTTGTTTTTATCTTTTCAATAAAATTTCGAGCTCTTTGCTTCTTGCCTGACCTCCGACCTCTGGAAGTATAACTAAATATTGTGCCAAAATTTTACTTTTATTCTTAAACTCTTGATCCAATTAAGGGTCACATTGATACTTATTAATTTGGCTTGTTGGTTTTGTTTTTGCCTTATCACACAAGTGAACACGTATTTAATAATTGCTAATCTAACTCAAATTAAACTTGAACGATGCTGTGAGTAACAACCAATGTTTACAAAGGCCCAGATTGTAGGTGCTTTCCCGCAGCCTGGGCCGTGAGTAAGTCTGTTCATTGATTTTAAAATGACAGACCGAAAACGAACCTACCAAAACTGAAGGGTATCCATTCATTCCTATGTTCAGTGTGGGTCTGCTAATCGGCAAACGTCCTTTTCAGGACGGGGCAATGTCAGGATAAAACTGCCCTTTTCAGGGCACATTGCCAACAAGTTCCAAAGACACACTATTTTTCAGCTGAACATCGAAGGCCTCACTGCAAGCAAGATGAACGTTCTTCATCACCTCGCTATGCAGTCTGAGGCACTCGTCATCCCACTGCAGGAGACCCATTCACTGCACTGATGCAGAGAAGTTGGTACTTCCAAACTACCAATTAGCTGGGTCTTCTTTGAGTAGGAAGCATGGCCTTGCCACGTTTATCCACGAGCGACTGAGGTACACGCTTTTGGACCAATCTCCACCGATATCGGAGATCGAGTGGCTGTGTGTGGACGTTGATGGTTATAAAATAGTCAACGTCTACAAACCTCCGCCAACGCGATTGCAAACACTGGATCTCCCAGTGTTTCCTCACCCCTGTCTTTAAGCTGGCGATTTTAACTGTCGTCATGTTGACTGGGGTTACGACGACAACAGTCCGGACGGTGAGTGCTTGGCGGGCTGGGCAAGTATTAATTGTCTTGCCCTTCTATATAATGCCAATACGCTGCCAGTTTTTATTCCGGCCGCTGGAACACTGGCACCAATCCAGATCTAACTTTCGCCAGCGTAGGTCCAAACAGTCGTTTACCGGATAGATGTGTGCTTGAAAAGTTCCCCAGGTCACAACATCGACCTTCGTTTATTACACCACCAAGGTTTGCTATGGTAGTGCCAAGCATGCCTGTTAAGAGATGAAATTTCCGCAAGACCAAATGGAGTCACTACATTGCTTTGGCAAATAAATTCCCAAAGACTTTGTTTCCGCCTGATTCACTTGATGTGGATACGGCTTACCAGGACTTCTGTAACACCATTAAGAAAGCAGCCAAAAAGACTATCCCACGCGGGTATCAAAATAACTTTATTCCGTGTTGGAATGCAGAGTGTGAATCCCTCTATAAAACCTTTCTGCAGTCTCCTCAGGGAGACGAATCAAGTTTGGCTGCTACAGCTCTGCTTGCCAAGCTTGACAGAAATTGGAGGGATCGATGGTCCGAGGCAGTTCGGAGCATTGACTTCTCACACTCTAGTCGAAAAACGTGGAGTATTTTGAACAACCTTACTGGTAGGTCACGACACTCTCCTCGTCACTATCCCGTTTCAGCCGATGCTATTGCATCTCAGCTGGTTAGAAATGGGAAATACGAGGCTGTTGATTGCAAGTCATCTCGACTTGTTTCTCAAGAAGTATCTGACCTTTGGAGAGCCACAACACCAGATCCAATAAATATCTCTGACAATTTTTCACAGAGAGAATTTACTGCTGCCCTCCAACATTTAAAACCAGGTAAAGCTCCGGGACCTGATTCCATCTTCTCAGAGCTTATACTCCATGCTGGAGCTGCTTTAAAGTCCTGGTTACGTGACTTCATTTCTTCCTGTTTGCGCCGACTCAAAATTCCCAAGATCTGGAGAAGAGCGCTCGTGGTCGCGATCCCAAAACCAGCAAAGCCCGTGGGGGACCCAAAGAGTTATCGACCGATATCTCTGGTCTGTGTCCCCTACAAGATCCTCGAGAGGCTTATCTACGCCCGCGTTGAACCATTAGTCGATCGACTGCTTCCTAAAGAGCAGGCTGGGTTCCGACGCGGGAAGTCAACCGTAGATCAAGTTGTTCTGTTAACCCAGAACATCGAGGATTCTTTCGAGGCTAAAAAGAAGGCCGGTGCCGTATTTATTGATCTGACAGCTGCTTATGACACTGTCTGGCACCATGGCCTTACCTGCAAGCTGCTGAGACTACTTCCGGATAAGCACATGTTCAAAATGATTATGGAGCTTGTCCGAAATCGAAGTTTTACCCTTACCACCGGTGACAGCAAGCAAAGCAGGCTACGCCGTCTTAAAAACTGCGTTCCTCTGGGATCGGTCTTGGCTCCCCTCCTATTTAACATCTATACGTACGATCTTCCTTCCATGATTTCCAGAAAGTTTGCTTATGCTGATAATTTAGCATTGTTGTATTCTTCTGGAAACTGGAAGGACTTGGAGGAGACTTTAAGCCAAAGCATGTCTACACTTTCAGCGTATCTCCAGACTTGGAGGTTGAAGCTCAGCCACACTAAGACGGTGACGGCAGCCTTTCACTTAAATAACCGAGAGGCCAAACGTGAGCTAAAGGTCTACAATAATGGTAGACTTTTACCGTTCTGTCCAACCCCTACTTATCTTGGGGTAAAACTGGACAGATCGCTCACATTTCGTCACCATTTAGTGGCATTGCGCAAAAAACTATCCTCGCGCGTCACACTGTTGAAGCGACTCGTGGGCTCGGATGGGGTGCTGGTGCTAAAACACTATGCATAGCCACCTTATCTCTAGTCCACTCAACAGCTGAGTACTGTGCGCCAGTCTGGTGTCGCAGTGCTCACACTCGTCTCATCGACAGTGTCTTGAACGACGCCTTGCACATAGTTACTGGATGCCTGCGTCCCACTCCAACGAATCACCTACCTGTACTCTCGGGCATCCAGCCAGCTGAGCTTTTCCGAATGGGAGCGACACTCTCCTTAGCTTACCGTGGATCTCTGGACCCCGATCATATCTTGCATGGTCTTTTAAGTGGGTCTTCAGATACTCGCCAAGTAAGACTAACATCCAGATGCCCGTTTGTGCCAGCTGCGCGGAATCTTTTGGACAATCTTGCCAGACTTTGCATCCGCGCCTCTGAATGGACAAATCACATATGGAACGCCAGTACTGTGAAAATGCTTCCAGGCTCCGTGCTATTGTGCCCCGGACCGGTGCCAGGCCTGTTGGGATGGGCTTACGCCGAGTAGCTTGGGTTAAGCTCAACGGCCTGTGGACTGGTGTTGGGCGATTCCATTCGTCCATGCACAAATGGGATCTCGCTTCTTTACCGAATTGTGAGTGTGGTGCCTCTGAGCAAACCGCAGACCATGTTCTAACAGCGTGCCCTATGCATCGGGCACCACATGGAGCACGAGGTCTGACGGTTTTGGATGACGAAACTCGATGCTGGCTTAATAATACTACTGCCAGCATCTGATTCAGGCAGTGCAGCAGCCTGGGGTAGTAAATGTATAAATTCTCGGCCCCAGTTCTGTTTGTGTCTGACCTGGAGTGGATGCCCTTCAAACGGCGACGACGACGACGACGACGACGACGACTATGCTTTCAAACACTATTTTCGAAATGGCCAAATTGTTTGAGACGATGTAAAAACTCAAAAAAAAACTCCTCAATCATAAATGTCATTTCATAGATATTGCAACATGGTTAACTTTCCGAAATATTTGCTACATGATTGGAAAGTTTTAACCAAGACCTGCAGAGAAAAAGCTAAATAATTTTTGGATAAGATATTTTTAGTCCATCCAATAATTTTACAACTTAAATAGTTTTTTTTATTTTCCAGAAATTGACCTAAAAACTTTTTATTGTAAAGTTTCCTATTGTTTTATATAATTGTTTATGAATAATAATTATTAGAATACAATTAAATTCGTTTTTAAAAAGTCACATTCTCTTGGTTATGAAAAAGCATTAAAAATCAAAGGTTTTAGAAAAATAAGTTCGCTTAGTGTTTTACCAAACTTTCTAAAGCCCTAAGTTATCTGAAACATGTGTAAAATACCACAGAATTTTTATAAAGATAAAAGCTATTTTTAAATACACTCTTTTTACAATATGTAGCTCGCAAGTTCAAAAATTAAATTGGAGTACAACTGACGCTTATCGCTCAAAAATCATTGAAAGTTACAGACAACAATTGTTTCTTCGACAATTGAGATTGTCCAGCGCACAACTCAGGTTTTCATTGAAGAAATGTTTGAAACTTAACTGTTTTGCAAAAATAGACTTGAGCGAGAACTTTTTGCAACTTCGAAAAAACTTAAAATGTCTAACAAGATATCAGCTGAAAATAGAAAGATTTTTAATTGAATTCGTGAGCTCTATATAAGTAAGATTAAACCACAAAGAAAATAAAAGAAAAAAACTCAAGACAAAACAAGAGAAATAGGTTTGATTCTGTATTGAAAAAAACTTAAAACCATTTTAATAGATCAGAGTTGATAAATTTTTTCATGCCAAATGAATCAACATTTTTTGGAAGGTGTAAGGTTTTAAACTCACCAAACAGTATTTGCACTCGTCACACAATTAATAAAAAATTGTTACTTATCAGTCTGGCAATACAAAACGGATTGATATAAAATCTTAAAAGTAAATTGTCAAAATTTTGAAAAGGCTAAAACAGTAACAATGTCTGCTGTTATTGATTTTAAAGAATTTAGTTTTGAGAATTTTTATCTACTGTTGTTCCGTTCCTAAAAATCGCCCAAATTATGTAGATTCACAATCTCATAAAAAAATATCTTTGATTTTGCTTTGGTCCGGCTCAAATAGCCGAAGAAATAACAGTTTTATAAGTAATTTAAATATTTATTTTTATTTACAAGAAAAAATGGCAACACCGCTTATTTTTCACGAAATTTAAAGTAATTTCCAGAAATATCCGATTGACCTGTTTTGATTATGACGTAATAGTTGTTTGCTTTGGAGAATGTCAGAACATTCGAGTAATCTTACTGAATGGTATAAATACGATTCGCTGAAAAGCAGTATTATTATAAAATTGGATGTTTCGTTGTGGTAACTTAAAATTGGAAAATTGTTAACTGTGTGAAGTCATAGTTTTTGAACGCAAGTCTTTGGTGATCTACGTGATTGTGAAGAATTAAGCTATTGAGCTTTAACCTGTTGCTTTGATTTATACTATTCGGGCTCCTAAGTGGATTGGAGCATATTTCTTAATAAAGAAGATATTGTGGTAGTCTGAGCTGTGATTTAGCTAGACTATATTTTTGCTGTCGCTGGTTCGAAGGTCAGATCCAGCAAGAAGATTAAGAAATTTATCGTTTAGTAGACACCTAGATTGTGTTATTGGCGAGGCCTTCTTAGCAGGCGCCAAAAAAGGTAGACGATTAAACAACGTACTAAGTTACCAAATAAATTCTACAAAATTTCAAAAAAAACTTTTTAACATCGGAATAAAATTTAAAAAACTTTCCAAAATTTAGAAAACTAAAATTTGTGGAAGTAACAAAATTTCAAAAACTATTTACTAAATTTCTCCAAAATTTCAAAAACTTTTCGCAAGGTTAACAAGCAAATTTCAAAAGATTTTTTACAAGCTAACAAGTAAATTTCAACAAGTAAATTTTTAAGAAGATCAAGTAAATTTGTTATATAAGAAGAGCTCTTAAATTGAATAACCTACTTTGAAATAAACTGTTGGTAAAATTGCTTAATTTAATTGAACTGTGTGAAAAGAATAATTTAATTTGAAGACTCCAGAGGGGAATTGCAAGAAAATTCCTCACAACTAAAGGTACCGTGGAATTTGGATTTTCTTTTATTTAGCTGTGAACTGGTAGTTTATTAATTTGTGGTAATTGTATTTTATTTCATTTGGTGGTGTATTTATTGTTAAGATTTTTAGCTATGTCTAGTAAAGATATTGACGTAGGGCTGCCCGATGTTGGCCCGTCTGGTTTGGGGTTAGATGAGGTTGTCCCGGGAGGGGTGCAGGTTGGTACTCGCTTAGGTATGACCACTAGATCTATGGCCAGGGGGGTAGATAATGATGGGATTATTGACCCAGAGGATAGTGTCTCCAACTTGGGGTCTAGAGCTTCATGTACCTCTGTTTTGTCTGAAGCACAAATTGAAATTCAACGGCAGATGGAGACTAATCGCATCATGGCTGATTTAAGGTTAGCCAAACTGGCTCGGGAGGAAAAGCAAGCACAACTGGCCCAGGAGGAAAGGCAGGCACAACTAGCCCGGGAGGAAAGGCAGGCACAACTGGCCCGGGAGGAGAAAGAGGCAGAGCTCAAGGCGGAGCTGGTCTTAAAAGAGGCAGCATTAAAGGCTGAATTTTTAAAGAAGGACTTGGAATGCCGTAAGTCACGGTCTGGTTCTCAAGTCAGTTCAAGGCGGTCAGCCCACACCAGAACCGATTTTCTTGAAACCCATGGTAGGTATTTGAATACTAATAGTCAGCAAAGTAAGGCTGTGATCTCTGGTGGTGGTGGTGAAACTGGTGATGTGTTACTCCCCAAGACTGCTGTCCGGGAGAATTTAACCTTGCAGAAGTTTTCTGACTCAAATAATTTGCTAGGTAGCAATGATAGGTCTCTGCGAGGCAATGTGGCTTTTGGGGCCGCCCGAAGTGTGCCTCCTGACTTTGAGAAATATGTAGTTTCCCCTGGTGTGCCGTCTGGTCGGGCCGAGACATGCCCTAAAATTTGTGGTCCATATGGTAAAAGTGCTGTTGAATATGATGGTGGTGTTAAAAATAAGTATGTTAGTGCTGCCTTACCTGCTGTTACGAATGCTAGATCTTGCAATGTTGGTGGTTTAAATTGGAATAATGGATTGTCTCCTGTGCAGTCAGGCTCGACTCAGCAGGACAGTTTCTTTCAATATCAAAATTGTCGTACTTTTATAGATAAGGCGTCTTTGATTAATTACAACGGAAGTAATATGCCATATATTTTCTTTCATAATCGCATTAAGGCGTTAATGGATAGTTGTCCGTTCGAAAACTCACGTTTAACTTTGTTGCAAGCTGCTTGTGTTGGACTTGCTGGCCAAAATATTTCTAATCTGGTTGCTGACACACCTGGCCTGTCTGAGGCTAGGCGCATTGAAATGTCTCTTGAAAGATTGTCGCAGAGATTTGGTGTTAGAGGTGGTTTTTATGCTGAACCGGAAATCCGCAAGTTTCGGTATGGTGATAAATTAAAATCAGATTCGGCCTTTGCGCTAAAAGAATTTAAAGACCAATTGTCTCAATGTTTGCTCTACGCCAAAGCTTATAAACAACCAGATAAAGTAGAAGGTCGATTTGTATTGGATTTGGCTAAGCGTTTGCCGGATGTAACTAAAAAAGAGTTCTTAAAGTTTTTGGCAAATCAGTTTGGACACACAAATGAGCCTAGTTTTGAAAGCTTATTTGAATTTATAACTGAAGAAGAATCTTACAAGTCGACAGATTTTGGTATTTCACTTCTAAATGCTTCAAGTGAATTGCGCAAATTTGAAAAGCCCGATGATAAAAGTAAAAAGGCTTGCCCAGTAAGACAAACTTCCGTTAAATCACCTAATCTCCCAAGAAGGTCTGATATAAATGATAAACAGAAGAAGTCTCCAACTACTAATAGTCGACCAGAGCATCCTATGTGCATCTACTGTTCTTCGAAAGGGCTGGTTGAGCATTATTATCTGTCAAATTGCTCTGAATTTTTGCGTTTGACACCTATTGATCGCAAAGATGTAATTGTTAAATCTGGTCGGTGCTTGAACTGTCTGCGTAAGCATTTTGTTAAAGATTGTTTTGCCCCCAATAGCTGTAGAAAATGTGGAGCTGCATATAGTAGAAAGCACTCTCTCTTGTTGCATGATGCCTTTGTTACACCATCTCAAGCATGTGAGAGTGGTGATAACACTTCAGAACCTTCAGTTACTGTGCGCAAAGTTGGTATTGGGAGTGTGAAGGCTGCCTTTAGTCGTGTCACTGCTGCCCGCATAATGAACCCTGTAAATGATAAAAGCAGGGTTGGTGTATGTACAGCATGACCCAGGGTCACAGGTTACTCTGGTCTCAAACAAGCTGGTACAAGATTTAGGTCTAACTGCATTTGATAATGTTTCATTTGAAATGCAAACAATGACTAGTTGCAAGGCTACCACGGCAGATTTAGTCAAGTTTAATGTGCAGTCATTGCATACTGGTGAGATCTTTGGTAATGTGGTGTCAGTGGTCAATGAACCTTGGAGCGATGATGAAAATACTTTGCCTCATAAACAGGACTTGAGTGTGTATGAGCACTTTAATGATATTGAAATTGTTTGCTTGGATAATTGTCATAGTGTGGATGTGTTACTGGGCAATGACAATGCCCATCTTATGTATGCCAAGCAAGAACGAATGGGCAAGAGTCAAACTGACCCACATGCACTACTTTCTCCATTAGGCTGGTTAGCTTTTGGAGGAAAAACATCTTTAAGTGAGGTACCTGTCAAAGTCTTAAGAGCCAATGTTGAAGACAAGCAAAGCAAGACATTAAGCTTGCAACAGGCTATTGACAGAAAAGATGCAGAAATTGCTGAATTGCGTAGTGTTGTTAAAGATTTATCTGTTGAAGATGAGATACCTCAATGGTCTCGCACTGATACTATTGCCAGTCAATTGGTAGAGCCCTCCATAAAGGTAAAAGATGACCGGTTTGAGATTCCCGTACCTGTGGTTGAGAAAGCAACATTGCCTAATAACTTTGAGTTAGCACACGAGCGACTGTCTGCCCTGCATAAGAAGGCCCTTCGGCAACCTCATCTTAAAGAATTTTTAGTTGAATCTATGGCAGAAATGCAGTCCAATAATTACATTGAACGTGTGCCTGATGCTGATTGTGCGAATGACCAAAAATGGTATCTACCTTATTTTGTTACCTCTCAAGTTAAGAAGCGTATAGTGTATGATGGAAAGGCCAAGTTTAAGGGAACCTGTGTGAATGATATTATTATGTCTGGACCTGATCTTCTAAACCCCTTGCTGCATGTTTTAACCAGGTTTCGCTTAGGTAAGTATGCTTTGATGTCAGATGTCAC
This sequence comes from Diplosoma virens, assembly GCA_963680785.1. NCBI lineage: Eukaryota > Metazoa > Chordata > Ascidiacea > Aplousobranchia > Didemnidae > Diplosoma > Diplosoma virens. Next base: position 6,938,379 of record OY796884.1, read on the forward strand.
AAAGTGTTTTTTCCAAATTCAGTTGCCGGCTGCCCAAAGAGACCTATTTTGTTTGCTGTGGTTCGAAAACAATGATGTAGAAAGAAATAAGTTGGTATCCTACCGTTTTCGAGTCCATCCTTGGGGCATCAAAAGTAGCCCCTACATTGCCTGTCTTGCATTTAAGAAGCTTGTTGAGGAAAACCCCACATGTGCTAGTGATATGACCCTTCAAAATATACTGCAGAACATGTATATGGATGACCTTATTTTTTCAGTGGATAGTTTAGAGAGTGCACAGACTATTACAAATGAGGCGGTGAACCTGTTTAAAAGTCGTGGATTTAAACTTGTTAAGTGGAGCGCCAATAGGGACACTATGAGTGTTTTGTCCTCTTTAGGTCCTGAACTTTTGTCAGCTTCCATAAGAGAATTAGACTTGTGCGGTGAAGAGCTAGCCTTGCCTTCTGCCAAAACCTTAGGCTGTGTCTGGGATCCTGGCTCAGATGAGTTGCGCATTGACTGTTCATTGAAGCCTCTTAATAAGTATACACGTAGAACCATGCTCAGTCAATTAGGACAGAATTTTGATCCACTGGGATTTGGGTCCCCTTTCTTTATTAAAGCACATTTGATATTGCAGCAGTTGGCTAAAGATAAGTATGATTGGGGTACAAAAGCCCTGGATGAGATTGAGCCCTGGATGGGATGCATGGCTGCATTCACTTTCATTGCTGCAGAGTTTTTTGCTTCCCCGGTTTACAGACTTACGAGGGCCAATAAGTACAATTAATTCTGATAATGGAACTAAATTCCAAGCTGCAGCCAAAGTGCTGCCAAAATTGCTTGAGTCTACAAAATTGAAAAATTCACTTCATAAAAAAGGTATTGACTGGGAATTTATTCCCCCCTATGCACCTGCACAAGGTGGGGCTTGGGAAGTTATGGTGAAGCAAATCAAGCATGTGATTGCTAATATACTTGAAAAGTCACAACCCAGACCCAGCTTTGTAGAATTGCTGACATACGTGGGAAGTGCCACCAAGATTGTAAATGATCGACCTTTGACCCCCTTAAGTGATGACCCTAGAGACTTTACAGCAATAATCCCTGCCTCACTCTTAACTCCCTATTCAAGCCCATATTGTGTGGTAGGTTCACCACAACACAAAGACAATTTAAGGAGAGACTATCGCTTTAATATCTCTCTTAGTGACCAGTTTTGGCAAAAATGGCTGGAGTTTTACCTACCTTGGCAACAGGGGAGAAAGATGTGGTTGAAAATGGCACAGAATCTAACGCCAGGACAATTGGTAATCTTAACCTCAATGGAAGATGTATCGAAACGAGGCAAATACCAACTTGGGAGGGTGCATGAGGTCATTCCCCAGAATAGAAATGGAAAGCAAATTGTGCGTAGAGTTAAAGTTGCCACTACTAGTACAGATGAAAGCATTGGTGATGTCAAAGTGGTTTATGTATTAAGGGACCTTTCTTGTATTTCCCCAGTAGACTGCCCCTTAGATAGCTGAATTTCAACTTGGCAAGGCTGACGGAGGGCAGACCCTGCCATAATATTTTTACTCTTGTGTTGTTATTTTCTGTGTTTTTGTTTATTTATGTGCTTTGCTTATTGGGTTTTCTATTGGAAGAATAAGACGTTCCTGTTGATAGTAGAAGACATTAGCTGTAGCCTATGCTATTTTGGCCCTATTTACATGTAATGAATCTGAGATATTGCTGCTTAAATCGTAAAAGAAAGCTGTGTACTACTTCTCACTTGTGATTCATAAATGCTGACTTTGAAATTGAATTGTTGATTTGAAGCAGGCAATAAGTTGCAGCAAATATAAACTACTGATGTTTCTGTTATTCACATTTGTGCCGTATACAAATTATTGATTAGAATTGGCTGCAGTGTTAAAGTTAGTGTTCTTTTTTATTGAGTATTGAGTTAAGTGAAGTTGTGTATTTGTACATCGAATTCAAGTGTCTTTGTGATTTGTTAAGTTGCGATTTTTCGAACTTCATTTGTGTTTGAAATTTGACAACTGTGTGTCAAATTGGGGCCGCTTTGTTCCGTTCCTAAAAATCGCCCAAATTATGTAGATTCACAATCTCATAAAAAAATATCTTTGATTTTGCTTTGGTCCGGCTCAAATAGCCGAAGAAATAACAGTTTTATAAGTAATTTAAATATTTATTTTTATTTACAAGAAAAAATGGCAACACCGCTTATTTTTCACGAAATTTAAAGTAATTTCCAGAAATATCCGATTGACCTGTTTTGATTATGACGTAATAGTTGTTTGCTTTGGAGAATGTCAGAACATTCGAGTAATCTTACTGAATGGTATAAATACGATTCGCTGAAAAGCAGTATTATTATAAAATTGGATGTTTCGTTGTGGTAACTTAAAATTGGAAAATTGTTAACTGTGTGAAGTCATAGTTTTTGAACGCAAGTCTTTGGTGATCTACGTGATTGTGAAGAATTAAGCTATTGAGCTTTAACCTGTTGCTTTGATTTATACTATTCGGGCTCCTAAGTGGATTGGAGCATATTTCTTAATAAAGAAGATATTGTGGTAGTCTGAGCTGTGATTTAGCTAGACTATATTTTTGCTGTCGCTGGTTCGAAGGTCAGATCCAGCAAGAAGATTAAGAAATTTATCGTTTAGTAGACACCTAGATTGTGTTATTGGCGAGGCCTTCTTAGCAGGCGCCAAAAAAGGTAGACGATTAAACAACGTACTAAGTTACCAAATAAATTCTACAAAATTTCAAAAAAACTTTTTAACATCGGAATAAAATTTAAAAAACTTTCCAAAATTTAGAAAACTAAAATTTGTGGAAGTAACAAAATTTCAAAAACTATTTACTAAATTTCTCCAACTGTATATTCTTTAATTTCACGTAAACCGCAGTGCGTGTACGATTCTGAAAAAACCCAAACGACAGCACAATTGTGTTGCTTCCTGGTAATCTGTTCACGTTAAACTTTTTTGTTCGTAACGTTTTTCCAAATCCAGGTAACTAAGGCGTAACATCGTGTATCAAAAAGCATTTAAAATTAACTTCAGACGTTATAATAGAGCTTAGTTAATATAATTTTATTAAGGTTGCTGATATAAGGCCTCCGTCGGAAGCAAAGCCGACTAGAAAAGAAGAACGTAAAACAATTTTTTTATCCGAACAACAATATCTTGTCAGCTTCAAAATAGCTTGACGGTATCCTAAGTTAAACGTCTCCAAAATTTTTCTGTACATTGGAAGGCTAAATAGATATGAATAAAATAGAGACAAAACGACTTTTAATTTAAATAGAAAACTTTTTCTTTTTTTGCTAGCAGTTGATTTTTTCCAAAATAATACAGCCTCAGAATTACAAAATCTGAGTCGAAGTTGTCAGCGTTCTTTTCACCTGGTCCTTAAAAAAACGTTTGTTGAGCCCAGGGTCAAAACATCAAAAATAAAAACATTGTTTTATTGACGAAATTCTTTAATTTTTTAGTTAAACAGATCAACGATTTCCCATGGCTGTTGCTAATTTGCTGATTTGAAAGTCTAAGTTTAGTTCTGAAAAGGCTGTCCATAATGATGTAATGATTTTGTTGATCACGGCGTAATTAGCTCACCAAGCAGAAGTACAGTGTGACCTCATGCATGGCTGGTTGAAGTAAGTCAGTTAATTTTTAACAAGTTGCAAAAAAACTTTATCATATTGTATCCTTAAACCAACATTATGTATCCTTAAACCAACAAAGATAAGACAGTGAATAATGAGATAAGAGGATGTATGTTACAATTAATAGCTATTGCATCAAGGAAATGTAGAGAAGAAAAAAATGTCAAGTCTTTCAAAATGTTGCCTTTTCCACGACGAGCGTGGAATGGAGTATTCTTTGTTTCTTTGATTGATTTTTTGCTTCGCTTAGCGCTCGCTTAGATCTTAAGCGCGGAAAGAAGTTAAAAAATCAATAAAACAAAGAAACAAGCCCTTAGTCTTGACTTTCATACCGTGGACATGCAAAATATGTTGGTCTTGTTCATTTATATGTCTTTGGCCCATAAAAAAAATGTAATTAATGGTAATTTGTTCAACCAAAATATCAGAGATATTTATGACATTTATACCTTGCCATCACTGCCAAAAATTGTTGAATGTTATTTAAATCCTCGGAAAAATGCTTGAGTACTAAAGTTAAAGCAACTTTATGCGTATAAAAACGTTATATTGTCTGTTTTATTCATATTTTGTCTGTTTTATATTAAAATAAATTAAAATTGCCCGCGTCGCATCCGAAATATGAATAATTGCACAACCGTGTGAATAAGGCTTTCGTCATAATTTGCTTCCCTTCAGCCTGATGACTTAAATCGTTTTGACGATAGCTGAACATTAAGGTTTTGGTACATAACTAGGCTTTACGCAAACAAGTTTAAATTTCAGAGTTATGTTTGTGTTGCAGTGCAATAGGAGTGAAACATATTCCGGAAAAAAATTTTGTGAATGCAATTTTTTTTTAATTTTATTTTCGCATTTGTAAAAGTTTTTATTTTAGTTACTTTAAATAACCATCATGAGGAAATTTTAGAAATTAAAATCAAGAATTTGATTTTTTGTTGAAAACGATATTTGAATGGCAAAAACTAAAGTATCTTAAGCATTATTTTTGTCAATTAATTAAAGTCTAAATTTATAGTTTAAAAATATGAACATTGTAATGGTTATGGTTAAGCTACACAAAACATTGTTGACGGCTTAGATCTTCGTTTAACAGAAAAGTCTGATTAAATGACTCACAGTGCAGTTTGCAGAAGTAAATGCAGTTGCAAGTGCAATCATCAGTCAGAATCGAGACTAAAATAATTTTTTGTGGTAAATATAAACGAAATTTTTGCTGCATCTAATCTTTGGTATTAGCTTACGTGACAATCAAAATTCAATCCGCTTAAAAAGGGGCAACAACTAGAAAAAGGTGAAAAATACTATTGACTTGTAAAGGCCCGTTCACACACAATGAGACCAACGAGACATTGAAAAAAACCAATCAATGCGACATTTTAGATTGTGTTTGTTTTATTATGACGTTCACACAATGAACTGGTCTCATTGGTTTCAATCACAAATAGACATTTTAGATTTGTATGTAAAAAGTCTCATTGACAAATGTCTTGCTTCAATGAAAAAACTAGTTAGCCAGGTCTCGCTAAGCTAGTTATTTAGCAAATTTACTGGTTTTTAATTTTTTTTGACGGTTTGTGACGTTTTACACATAAAATGATAGGTACGGTAAATAAAATTCTAGGTATAGAAAAGTATAAAAAAAATTTAATCACTGGTTTTTAGTGAAAAAAGATTGTTTATCATCAAATTTAGACAGAAATTTTTTGAAAAAAAAAATTTATTTAATTTTTCTTTGAAATTGCACTTAATGCTGCTTAAATGTTGGTATAATTTTTTTAAATAAATTTTTCTTGTTACTGTATTTCATCTTATTTTCCACAACTTTGAATATTTTTAACCTAATTAAATTTTGACTTGGTGCTCCAATACTTTCAGTCAAATCCAGTCATTGCTAGTTTTGGATGTTTTTTGTTAAATAAAAGAAAAATAGGCAATTTTCCTGCTAAAAATAAATAGTATAGCAACTTACAAAAAAATATAAGGCTAAAGGTTTTTTTTAGATGAGAAAATTGTTTAATACTTTAAGAATAAGCTATTCTGTGTACATTTTTAAGTTTTTTTTTAAATTAGTTATTATTCTGGCTTTTTTCCAGCTACAGTTAATTGTATGAACCTGTGAGTTTGTAATAGATCCATAATTTTTACAATAATTGCATTTCTTTTGTGACCTTTCAAATAAATGATTTCCATCAAAGCAAATAATTACAATCTTCTAATGTTTGGTTAAAAAACATTGCCTGGTGCTTGCTTAATTTTGTATAAAAATGAATAATAAAATTTATTGCATTTAAATATTGTTTTTAATAGTTTTTTTATTTGTACTAATAAGATGTTTGCTCACAATGATTAGCAAGACATAGAAGCCAATGAATCAATCCAACATTTTAGGTTTTTTTTTATTATAATGTTAACACATAAAAATTACATTGGACTCATTAATTTCAATGACAAATAGACATAATAGATTTGTATCTAAAAAAGTTTCTTTAACAAATGTCATTGCGACTTTTTGTTACATTGAAAAAACTAGTTGACCAAGTCTTGGTAAATTATTGGTTTTCAGTTTTTTTAGACAGTTTTTGACACTTGATTTAGATTATTGTATGTTGCTTATTTGCATTATTATAAAAATCAAGTGATGGGCTTCATTTGCTTTGAAATATTTTTACATATAATATTTCCTCTTTAAGCTAATACGCAATAATGATTGCTGATCATTTCTTCTTTGACATGATTAAAACTGTAGAATAATCTGACATTTTTTTGTTCTGTCCTGTTTTCAGTAGCTCTATTTGAAATATGGATCCTGTTATTTTAACTGCTGCTGTTTTAAACATTAAAAAAAAAAGAAGATGTGTTTGGGTCCATCCTATTTTAAAGAGAAGAAAAGCACTAGGTGATTATAAGCTTCTATTGTTTATTTATTTTTGTTACTAAGCTACCCAAACTATGTTAAATTTTTATGATTAAACTCACAAGTTAAAAAAGTAACATTTTTAGGTGAATATTATTGATTATTGAAAGAATTGGAGCTAGAGAGAGCATCATATTTTAGGGATTACATGAGATGCACCCCTTGCCAATTTAATAACCTGCTCAAAATTGTTAGTCCTTCCATTTTAAAATTGAAAACTAATTGGAGGGAGGCAATTTCACCTGGTGAGCGGCTAGCCATTACTTTAAGGTAATACTTTTAATTGTATAAATTATTGTCTTTCATAGATATTTAGCCACTGGAGATTCTTTTCGCACTATCAGTGCATCTTTTTGCATTGGAAGATCTACTGTCTCCAGCATCATTCCACAAGTTTGTGATGCTCTTTGGGAAAAATTAAGTAAAACCCACTTAATGGCACCAACATGCAAAGATTTACTGGAAATTGCATCACAGTTTGAAATTTGGAATTTTCCTCATTGCATTGGTGCCATGGATGGGAAGCATGTTGTCCTTCAGTGCCCAAAAAACTCTGGTTCCTTGTTTTTCAACTATAAAGGAACATTCAGCATTGTTCTACTTGCTGTAGTTGATGCCCAGTAAGTTTTCCCTTTGTAATAACTTTAAATATTTTATGGTGTACGTAATTACATGCTTTAATAGCAGTTCCATTTAGCATTCTTGCTTAATATTTTATTTATTTCTATTTTATCTCTATATCCTCCTGACTTGCAGGGAAGCAACAAAGGCGCTAATACATAGGGTAAGCAATTGTCCCGACCTGCTTCTGGAGATGCCAAGATATTGCTGTCCCCCAGTAATTTAATAGAGATATGATTTCAATTTAAACTGCTTGTCAAGACCACCAAGCAGGGGAAAGTACCGTTAAGTGGCTTTCCCAAGGACACAACAGAATGGCGTAAGTAGGTTTTGAACCGGGACCATGTTGATCGCAATCCCAGTGTTCTAACCACTCGATCACGCTGCCGACATTTTGCTTTTTGTCAGTGCTTTAGTTTAGTTGCTGTGATAGAAATCAGCAAAAAAGTTTAAACTTTGTTACTTTTCCTACAAAATTCTTAGTATTATAATGTTTTACAGCAGAGTAGAAAGGCTGTACGCAGAAATAGTTTAATAGATCAACTTTGTAGTACTAAAAGTTATGCTCCCGACTCGCTGGTCAACGTCGGGGACGTAAAGCGAATACCCGCACTTAAAAGAAACTGCTGTTGTGTTGAAGGTTTTATTTATTTGATTTTTTTTGGCTTTAATAAATTGATACGATTGAAATTTAAAACTGCTAAAGCGATAAAATTATAATTATATTGTATTTGAAATTTTTGCGAACCAATGTATTTTTACGCTCAACTTTTGAATTCAAATTTCATTTGTAATATTTTTGCAGATACCGTTTTCGAATTATTGACGTCGGAAGTTATGGGCGAAATTCCGACGGTAGAATATTTGCTTCTTCCAGCTTTGGCCAGGCACTGTTAAACGGATCGTTTCCCTTGCCGAGCAGTGCGCCTATATACGATGGCGGGCCAGAACTTCCTTACTGTTTTGTAGCCGACGACGCATTTCCTTTAAGGCCTTACTTAATGCGGCCCTATCCTGGACGATATTTAGAGCAAAAAAAAGTGTGTTCAATTATCGTCTTTCGCGTGCTCGTCGAGTCGTTGAGAATGCCTTTGGTATTCTTACTCAACGTTTTCGTGTTTTTTTAAGGCCGATTGCTGTACGCGTTGATGTGGCTGATAAAATAGTAAAAGCATCATGTTGTCTACACAACCTTTTAATGCGTGATTTCTCTCTGACGCATGATGTTAATGTAGAAATATCTCATGGTATGCAGAACATAAGTAACTGCCCCTTGGGACGAATGCCCACTGCTGGTATGAACATAAGAGAAATATTTGCGGAATTTTTTTTCCCGGGGTTCCGTGGCGTTTCTAAAATGTTAGCTATGTTTTCCAAAATTTATATTTCGTTTAAGTTTAATTTGTTAATTCAATAATTTTGTTTTGTGTTTGGCACTGTATTCTTATATTTCTTGTTTATTACTTATCTTGTATAAGTTCTCTACATATTTCTATTTAGTTTGTTGTTTTATGTTTTTTACTAGTTGCTTATTTTGATTTCTACTTATTTGGTTTAGTTCCGTCCGTGGTACCTTTTTTAGTTAGTACGTAAATAATTTATATTTTTTTACCTGTTTTTTTGCACAAGATCATTGTAGAAAATTAGCAACGCCTATGTTTCTTTTCTTTTGCTTTTCTAATCATTATTTGCGCGTGCACTGGTTGTTGCTATTTTTTTATGTTTATCTCTATATTTATTTTCCTGATTTAATACATAGGGTAAGCAATTACTCCGACCTGCTTCCGGAGATGCCAAGATTTTGCTATCCGCTAATAGAAATACGACTGAAACTTAGAACTGGTTGCCAAGACCACCAAGCAGGGAAAAGTGCTGTAAAGTGTCTTTCCCAAGGACACAAAAGAATGGTGCGAGTGGGTTTTGAATTGAGACCATGTTGATCGCAACCCCGGCGTTCAAAGCACTCGACCACCATGCTGATAAAACAGTATCTTTTTGTTTTTTACTTAATTTTTTCCCCGAGCATAGTTTGTTTCTGCAGTGTGTTCAATTACTGCTGGCTCATTCGCATTTTTTTCACGCTTCAGTTTGTAAAGCAACCAATAGCAATAATTGTGGCAGCTACTTGAAGTCAGAGAGATTTTAGTGTAATCCTGATTAAATATTGTGAATTTTACCCGTTTGTATGTTCCCCGTGAGTAAGCGCTGACGTGAACTGCAAAGGTAAGGCAACTGTGTGTTTTCTATGTTTGGTTTTTAGTTTGTTTTATTTATTTACAGATACTGCTTCGTTTCGTTTATCGTTATTTTCTTTTTATATTAAACATCCTTGGCTATTTTGACTTTTTCTTTTGTCGAAGCAGAACCGCGTTATTCGACTATTTACTTTGCGGCAATCGACCAACTTAAGCGCCTTTTACCGTTACAATCAGTTTTTAACCCTTTAATAGTAGTTAATTTTTACGTTTGGTCTGAGATTTCTTTATCTCATATTACAGATTTGTACCTACAAATTATAGTTTATCGACTGTTCAACTTTTTGTAACGAAAATATATTGCAATAAGCTAATTACAAAAAAAAGAAAAGCTACAACAAAATAACGAATCCCATTCTACAAGTTTAATGTCGCTTTGCGTAACATGATTTTTCTGCCATATTCAATAATTACCAATTTTACTCTTTAGCATACAACTAGAGAAAATAAATAGAAAAAATTTGTGACTAAATTATAATTAAGATTAATTAAGCTTATAAATAATAGTCCATTAAAATCAAACTGAAAAGTAGAAAAATATTCAAAAACTTTACCCTGCTTTTATTTAAGGCTACCGCACTTTGAAAGTAGGCCTAGAAAAATTAAACAAACTAGATTTTCTAACTAGCTTTTCATGAAACTTTGGTAATTATCTAGTTAAACTTGCAAAACCACGAGGTTTGATTATAAAGAACAACCAGAAAAACGTCATAAGCAAAACTATAGTAAAATCCGCCTGTTTTTACAATAGGGATGATTGTGAATGTCAGCCACATGTTAGATTTTCAGCATTTTTCTTACATGTAGGGTCTACGCTTATAAATTACTTTTTTATAAATCTTTAGCGTGTAAATAAAAGCTTAACTTCTTTTTTGATCAAAATTCATTCATTGAAACAAAATGTCGCATTGCTTCATTCAGTGTGAACCAAATTTTTGTTCAATGTCTCATTGTCAATGAGACAACGTCTCGTTGGTCTCATTGTGTGTGAACGAGCCATAAGACACCCTGGCTTTTTTCTTTAAATCAAAAAAAAAAAAAATGTCAAAGCTTTTAAACTTGATAGAACAAAGCTTTTAAAAACGTTAAATGGTTTTTCTGTCATTACCTCAGAATATTAACTATACATTGTAGAGATTCTTAAACACATTTGTTGAAAAAAAATTATTTGTTGATGCAAAAACAGTTAAATTCTATTTTTAAGTTGTATGTATTAGCCTATGTATTGATTTAACAAATACTCGTACTTACCGATGTCAAAAATAATTTTAATTATTTTTGTTCAGTTTATGTTAATGAATAGCGTTTAACGTTTTCTCAATCATTCTTATGCTCTCCTCGAATTCGCTGGATGTTTCTAGCGTCTCCTCTATTACCAGAACATTTATCATCAAAATCACATTAGAAAAAGAGTAAAAACTTTTTCCCCTAAAAAAATTTACATTTACTTATAGGAGTACGCGGCTAGATCGAGCAACAGGCAGTTGTAGAGTTCGAGAAAAATAACCTTCAAAAACATACTTTGTTTTTACATTTTATAGTAATGAGAAAATAATGAATCACATAGCTTATGATTCCACAAGTACTTAAACAGCGTCAATGCCTCTCCACAAAAATAGTTTAAAACTTTGCGACTTGAGTATTTACGTTATTAGGGAAGATTTGTAAGCCGTATTCTTATTTACTAGCTATTCAAAGAAATTCTTAGGTTGCTTTGTTTGGCAGTAACCATAATACAATATACTCTAGCAGAAGTGTATTAGACCTTTAAAAATGTAAAAATATTTTAAAACTTTGATATGCTTCATAGCTAAAAGTTACGAAAAGAAAATTGGTCAGAATTATTCATTATAAGATCATTAAACACATCACATTTCAAATTGACGTTAAGTGCTGCGAAGATCATTCTTATACTGAGTGAAAGAGGTTTGGTGTTCATTTATATTTTTCTTGCTTAAAAAGGCTTTCTTTCTAACTTATTCACTGACAATTGTATTTTTAGAGTTTGGTGAAAACTGAAATCCCTAATGTCAATCAATCAATCAACAGTTAAATAGTTTGTTTATTAAATAATAGATATAGAAACGGTCTTATGCTGTGCTCAAAAAACTAAACATAAGCGGCACAAATGTGAGCTATTCAATCAATGTCACACGTCTTACCTTACAGTTTACATAGAAATGGTTGTAAATAAATATTTACAGTAATGCACAAATGTTTTTAATTTTCACTTTAAGATTATCCTAATAACTGAATAATGAAAATCAGCCGTAAATTATTTATAGGAATAATGCCTAACTTGCCAAAATACATATATCATAATTTGCCAAAATACATGTATATTAAAAACTAACTATGTGAAAGAATTAACACAAACATTTTATTGTCAAATATGTTTTATGAACAATTTATTTTATTACTAAGAGAAAATTAAGCAAAAAATGACAGTAAATATAACAAGCATTAGCATGCAGTACGGTTATGTAAATTGTGTGGTGCTTGGTAGGTATCTTCATCGAACATGCGGTGCCTTACACAAAGTGAGTCCAATTTTAAATAGATTTTCGGTAAACAACAAGGTTTTTTATTTTTATTTGTTCGGCTGATCTGCCTGAGGACATTTAATAATAACATAAGAGTGAATACAAATAGTCTTTTCATTAAAGGACTGAGAAGAATATGAGCTTTGCAATGAGAAGCGATTAAATTGTCAATTAAATGTTTTAAACCTTTTCATGAGTATTGTTTTATTCTAATGCGGCTTTACTATTATAGTTTGTTTCTTTGTAACCTGTTGATAGGGTTGTTCAAATTTAGTTTTCTTCTAGATTTTAGTCTTTATCAATTAACCTAAAATATTACAATTGCAATGTCATCTGTCCGGTGGCAAGCGTTGCAGCTGCTGCTAGCGTTGACGTTATGGTCCGTGAAGAGAAGCTCAGCCACTCTAATGGCGTAAGTAGAATCTGTTTAACATTAAGAGTGGGTCTAAAAAACATTTTTTGAGCAGAAAAACTGCAAAAAACCACTGTAGCAACGATATGTCTTTTTCAGAATTAAAAATCTATTCGAAATAAAAATCAACCGTAGCACTTCGGCTCTAAGTGTTTCTACAACCGGTTTAAGAAAAAAATTTGAAATCTTTTGAGCAAAATTTTCTGTTATACTAAACTATAAATATTGTAAAACGAAGTGAGACAAAAGCGTTTATAACGCTTTGTTTGATATTTTTTTAAAGATAAGTTTATTTTATCAAAACCCATATAAGCATTTTTTGAGTCGACTCAGTTGCTATTGAAAGACCAGGTTTTTCACTTTTGCAGAGGAAATCCTCTGGTCTACACAATCTACGCTGCGAAAACGATCCGCCCTGGATTCGATATCACATTAAGTGCTTCAATCATCAACTCCGAGAATCCAGTGTTTCTGATAAGTACTTTCCGTTCTTCCGATGGTCAAGTGATGTTTGAAAATGAAACAAGAATTCAAAACGGTAAAAACATATTTTTTACAACAAAAAATAATAAACAAATTTATACGATCTCTAAAAAATTTTTAAGATACTTTCAAAACTTTAGATTTGGGTAGCGATCAAAAAAGTCTGGAAACCAATGCTTTAACAAAAGCTATGAAAAAACAAAAAGTTTAAAACTAGTAACTAATGTCTTGGCGTCTTCAAAAGTAAGACAAGTTTATTTGCTAAAATGCTTGTCTTCATGGCATCTTGCAGAAAAAAGTAAAAAATACGATAATAGGTAACCGACACTTAATTCGAGAAGAATTGGATGAAGATTTTTTTTAAAATCACGTAAAATGATGTTTTATAAATAATTTTGTTTAATAATTCAGGTATTGAATTTTTACATATAATGAAAATGCGACTTTTAACACATACAAAATATATCTTATGAACAATTTTTTAATATAAATAAACTGTAATATTATAAGTTTTTATAATTGCAGGTTCTACCGTTCAAATTACAATGGGAAAGGTAATATTACAATGTTATTTTAAAAACGTATTTTTGTTGCATTTTCGTTATATCGTAACTTTAATCTAAGTTTTTTTAAGTTTTCGAGAACAAAAGTACCAAAAAGTTACTTATAGAGCCAGATTGCAAAAATTCTATTAAATTGTACAAAAAGTCTAAAGACGGCTAATCAAAATCACTTCAATTATAATGATTTTTATTTCTATTTAAATTTTTTTACTTTTGTGTTTCATGCATGTTTTTTATTATAACATCGATCCTACTGGCAATATTAACAAAAAAGTCTGATAATACATAAGATGATTTGAAACTATTTACTCGTCTACAACAATTCCAAATAATCGCATCAAAACAATCATTTTCGCAGGTGCTCTAGCATGGAAACGAGCCCTAAAATAAAGCAAATATCCTGAATCAAACGCAGTTTGAAAACCTTTGCTTAACGTAATAACTAGTGTTTTGACTTTGATTGACAGTTACCCCTCGGTTACTCCGGGAGCAAAACGTTTATTCTTCGAGTAGTGGGACAAGACGAAATTACTGGAGTAATTCTTTTCAATACAACAACAAGCAATTTTAAATTTGCATCGAAATCATTTTCAATCCTGATTCAAACGGACAAAGCAATCTACCAACCAGGACAAAAAAGTTCGTTTGACAAGATTTCTGTTCAAAACAATTTTTACAGTTATTTAATGGTAGCCTGATAGAAATTTCTGCTTAAGAAAGATATTTAAAAAATTTTTTACGGTTTAATGGTTTTGGTGTATTATTATCTTCATATTTTAAAGCAAAAATCAAATCCAACAACATAACAAAAAGCGCTTTAAATCTTTTTAATGTTAACAAAAATAAAAATTTTTGCAGGACCTGCAGACCACTTAATCATTAGTATAAATCAGAAGTAGAAAACCTGCAACTATTAGCTGTATTTTGTGTGGCTTTTCTTTTCTTTCAACTATTTGTTCCGAAGTAAAGTTGTCGGAAGTTTTAGTTTTTGCTTCCAATTCGTAATGAGATCTGCATTGTTTCTTCCTTCTTTTTAAACGCAGTTACCATAGATGTAATAAGCTGTGTGGCAACATTAACAAAGTGGGCTTGAATTGTTTTTGCCAAGGAAGCAACCAAAATTATTTAAATAGAGTAAGCATTGAACCCTGCAACCTTCTGCTTGAAAGTCAGAGTGTTATCATAATGATCTAACTAATCCTCCGAACAATCTCTACTTGGCTTTCAAAAAAACACTCTTTGAAAATTTTTGCTGAATTTTGATTTGATGTAAAAGGATTTTGAAACTGTTATTACATATTAACTAGAGTAGAAATTACATTTTTCCAAGTGGCCTTTATTTTAAAACAGTCGCAAACTCCTGATGTTGATTTCAACTTGGTTAAAACTTGGAAAATCGTATTTCTGGTTTTACAAAGTTTCTAAATAAGTTTCATTTTAACACAGTCTTTTTCAGTAGCCGGTATTGTCAGTACTTTGATTTTTATCTTTTTAGTAAAATTTCGAGCCCTTTGCTTCTTGCCTGACCTCCGACCTCTGGTAGGATCAGTTACGTACAAAGTGAAAGATCCGAATGGAAGCACTGTTTTATTGGAAAGAAATGTTGCTTTGATGAGTGGGGTAGCACAGGGAGAAATACAACTCACTCGAAACGCTCTTGAAGACAATTGGAAAGTCATCTATAAATATCAGGTAGAGCAACGTTCTGAAAACAAACATAGATATAAAAAAACACTTTACAGTAGTTGTTTTCTGGTTTATTATTAATAGCATTTGTACTTTTATACTGTATGTTTACGAAAAACGACATTTTTCCTAGAGCTACTAATTCTTTAGCTGAGTTGTTTTTTTACGAATATTTTCAATCATTACTCGATTCTTAACCAACTTTAAGTACTTTGAGTTGTTTTAATGAGTTCTCTATTGCTTTCTTCAAAGTCAGAACTTGATTTTCTATTTTTATCCCATTTGTCTATGAAGTGGCAGCAAAATGCTTGTTTTTCAGAGTTGTTTAAGCTTAGTAACACGGTAGTTGTTTGCTTTGCCTTTAAACAAAGAGCTATTATGGGTTTCAGATAATATCATAAATGATGTAATATTAGCCATCTGTAATTGTGCGATACAATCACCATTATTAAAGTTATAACGTTCTTAGTATAAATTACAAAATTTATGAGGTATTAGTACGTAATATGTTTTATAATTTCATAAAAAAGTTTTGTTTCGACTCATTGCAAAGTAATTTTGAAGTTGCATTTGTTCTAGCACTTTTACCGTGGACTGAAGGATTTAGTACAACAACAATAATCAATCTATATTAAAAATTTTACATTTCGAGTTTTCGAAGCTTAACTTTAAAATTATGTTTCACTTTACGCTGCACAACCGAAGCCATGTAATAACACCCTTTACGCCTGTTAAATTATCTCTGATCGATATCTATACCAAGGCTTCTCAAACTATGGGTCACAATCCATCGGCAAAAAAGATTTCTTACAAAAAAAAGTATTATCTTTTTTCTCTGTTTTTTCGTTTTAAAACTAGTTATATCAAAACAACTCAATGTCAATAGATCAAATTTTGTAATCATTTTTGGGAAATACACTAGATTGCAAATAACTTTCTACAAAACGCGCCATAAACACGGGACCAAATTTTTCAGAATACCTATCCAAGAAACTCTAGAAGTTTCTGTCAAGCGGTACAAACTGCCCAGGTTTGAGGTGAGTATCGACGCGCCTTCTTATATTCATTCGCAATCTTCCGGATTTACCGTGACTCTGAAGGCTACGTACGTGAGTATTTCTGTGATGGTGGTTATGTTATCAGAGATTTTTTTTCAATTCCAATTAACTTGCAGTTTAGAGAAAACACGTTTTCTCGTTTTTAGTTTTCATTTCCAAAACTGCTATTTTTCTTTCGACTTTTCTATTATTTCGTCTTTAAGTCAACTATTCCAATTTTTTCTTAACGGATTTATTAATGTCCTTATATTGTATGTTAAACTGAATGCAAATTTGTGAATTTGACATGACATTTTTTGACTAAAAACTGTTTCAAGTTATGTATAATGGTTGAAAGAATCATAAAAAACTATAAAAAGTTTTTATTAAAATCACGAAAGAAAGAAAACAGACGTTGTTTTGATGGTCCAGCATTAGGCAAGTAAATGATAAAAAATATCTGCGATCCTAACACAATGCGCCTCGCAGTTGTAGTTCTTGCTTTCGAGCAACTGTTATTTATGATAAATGACTTGGTGACGTACTGTTAAAGGTACACTTTTGGTTAGCCGGTATCTGGAATGGCAGCAGTACTATTTCAATTAAAAAATAGTTTCAACTTTGGATTCCGTGATCGACAACTTTTTTTGACGAAAAGAATTTTTGTAAGTAAATGATCTTGGAGTCCTTACAATATTATACAGAACAATAAAATTTCTATCTTAAAGAGCCATTAAGAATTAAATTATAATAAATTTGTAATAAAAGTGAAAGGAGCTAGTGTTCTAAAAAGCGTTATTTTTGTTAAGAATAATAATATATGAAAAGTGGTATTATCTTAACTGAAAGACACTTTCTTAGAATTTTGATGGTGAAGAAAGGGTGTTTGTCTCGGAAAGCGAAATACGAAATGGAATCGGTTGGAATGGTGAATCAAACGGGGATATCGAAATCTATGCTGAAGTGGTTGAGACCTTGACAGAAGCAAAAGCCAACCAAACAGGGATGATCAAAGCAACAAGAAGCAAGATTAAAGTTGAAGTTTTGCAAAAACCCGAAGTTGCAAAACCTGGTCTTCGTTACCAAGCATTGGTTAGTATGCAAACCTCTCCATAGTCATGACTCGGTTTTGAGGAAATCTATTATATTTTTTATTTTCTAATTTTAATTTTATGCAGTTCAATTAATTTTTGAAATAGACGTTGAGCAGAACATTATTATCTTGTAGTATATTGTTATATTGTAGTAATAATAATAAACCACTTTGTTCAATTTCAACCAAAACCTATTACAAATCGTTTATGCTGGTTTTGCTAATTTTCATATTGTTTTTATTGTCTTTTTAATGCTTATTGTAAGTTCTGAGTTTGAGCTGATTCAGAATCAACCCAAGTTTATCGTTTTTTTTCTTTTGGCCAATTGATATTAACATGACTGCTGCTTAGTTACATTGTTGGTAAATATTGTGCAACTACTTCAAAATTGTCGTGAGGTACTAAATAGCAAACTGACATCCTTTTGCTGGCAAATTAAAGTGCTATGCACTTAAATATTGTGCCAAAATTTTACTTTTATTCTTAAACTCTTGATCAAATGAATTGTAACATTTGATGCTTCTTAATTTGGCTCGTTTGTTTTGTTTTTGCCTTATAACACAAGTAAACACGTGTTTAATAATTGCTAATCTAATTCAATTTAAACTTGAGCGATGCTGTGAGTAATAACCAATTTTTACAAACGCATCGAATGAGATTTGGTACAAGCAAAACTAAGAGTCTCAGCCGAAGCTTTATATGAGCAAATTGCTCGGAGAGATCATACAACACTTCAAAGAAAACAAATTATAGGTTTTCAGTGCTAACAAAGACAACAAAACTTGTACTAATTAAAACCAATCCATCAGAATAAAAGTAAAATTAAAAACAATCACTTTTAAACCGAAAAACTCATGATCATTCATGTTTTATACATCAAAACAAGTCGCGAGTGGTGGGAACCAATTACCCGACATTGCGCCAAGCAATACATTCACCTACACTACATTATCACAGCGGTGGTGAACAGAAACACTGCATCAAATTTATTGGTCTAGTTACTCTAGTAGCTCCAATGTTTATTAGCGGCGGAAGTAATAACAACCAATTGGTTTTGACTAACAAGGAGCAAAGCACGTCAAAAATTCCGAATCAAGCTTGTTTTGAAATTAATGTTTGTAACAGGCCAACTTGATTCGTTTCAGGTCCGAGTTACTGAGCAAGATGGCACCTTACTGACCGCTGCTGATCGTCAAAATAATAGCCTTATCGTAATCGCTGAGTATAGGTCAGTGCAGCAATGTTCTCGAATTACTGTTCCAAAATTGTGTTTTTATATCAATCAAGCAAAGTTTGTTTTTATACCTACCTATCTGTGTTTGTAAAAAGAAAACATCTAAACGTAGAAATATTTTTTCGAACCAAGAGTTACTGCAAATAAACAACTAAACAAAATTAAAACAGTTCAGATTACTCGATGTTCAGGAAAGGCCAATGTGTCAAATATGGCAAATATACAACGTTTCAATTATACCAAAATTTTAATATAAATCAGTTTTTGAATATTTTGTAATTTAAAAAAAAGTAATAGCTAAAAGATCGCAAAAAAATTTTTGTTACTAATAACCGTATACATGTCTATAGAAGTAAGTATTTGGTACAATAATGTAAGTTTGTTCAACACCCGCTGTAGACATTGATGTGTACGCTCAGTGTACTTTTGTTTGTCTACTAAATTCTAACAAGCATCTACGTCCAATTTTAGACGCTAATGTTACGCTAAGTATAGAACAGGTCTTTAATTGTTTTGGTTAAATGCATCAGACAAAACCGTAATCCCTATTATATTATTTTTTATCTGTACTTATAACAAATTTGAAACAAAAGTTAGATACAGATTCAAAGAACTCTATTTAAAAATAAATAAAATATAAATGTTGTAAAACCAAAAATCACTTTACAAATTTTGTTATTCATGTTCATTATCAAATTGATTTATATGGTTTGCATTTGGTTTTTATAATTTTTGCAGTTATCAATTTTTTGATCCAAGGCCAATTTCAATATTTTCCCCACGTATGCCAGTAAATACGAATCGAAATTCTGAAAAGAGAAAAGTTTATGTGTTCCCCATTCCCCCGGATGGATTGGTCAGAGTGGACATTGAAGTGGCCGGGCCTTTCTCAGACTTCGACTCAATTGCTTTCGCGGTAAAGTTATTTAATTAACATTCTAAATTGTAACCAACCGTTCAGCATATAGTGGGGTGCTCTTACCTCGCAATTGCAGTTTGGCAAAACCCTTGGATGTTTTACTTAATTCCGTGAATTTAATTAAGTATTCCTCATTTCTTATTATTAAGAGTGAGAAATAGGAGTTTTTTGAAAGCTGCAAAATTTGTTTAATGAATTATGTGATATCAAACAGGATGAAAAGCACTTAAATGGAAAGCACATTAGCTTAAGTCTACTTTTAGGTGATTTGTGATTGAGGTCAAATAAAGTGACAAATTAAAAAAATATTTTTTGAAATATTTTATTTAGTCATATGGCTTCTTTACCACATTACACAAAATTGACAGGAAAAATAAATAGATAAATAGTTCATCCATGGCTAATTATTTATTCTTTTACATGTTTGTTAAACTGTTATCGTATTTAACTATTGTTTTAGTTGCCCACAAAACAAAATTATAAGAAGTGGTAATTTTCAACAGATTTTTAAAACAAGAAATGTGATTATCTAATCTATAGCTAATAGAAACTATCTAAATATTTTTTTGTTATCAGCTTTTTTAATCTTGTTAATAAACAAAGCTTCAAAAACAATTTTTTTAATATTTTAGAAATTCTAAAAGCATTTGATATACTGTATTTTAGTATCTATGGACATGTGTGTGGACAAGAATGACTTGGGCGTATCTTTGATATCCTGGACAAAAAAATTAAAAAGAACTAGATTTGAGTGAAGATGCTTTTTCTTACCTTACAGTTGACTGATAAGACAAAAAAGTTTTCAAGTATAAATTTTCAGTTTTAGAAAAAAATGTATTTAAAAAATTTTCAATTTCTGTCTTTAGCTAAATCATACTTCTTGATAAAAAAATCTGGTAGATTTGATTAAACCTCATTACTTTTTAAACAAATTACCATTAAACCATTTCCTAAAATTTCCCACAACAAAGCAAGTCAATTTACAATAATAAAACAAATGTATTAGCTTTGTAAAAAATATGAAGAGTTTGTTGATGAACATAATTTTTTTAATACTAACATTAGCTATTTAATTGAATGTAGTAAATAAATTTGAACAATTGTGTGGTAAACTAGAGGTTCCCAAGTAGCGTCACTACGCTCTTGTGTCTCATTTTAAAACAAAAGAGCGCCGAAATAGATTAGGATAATCTACATTATAACGAATATTGCTATGCTTAAGGTTCGTAATACTTAGGATGGAAGATGGACACCAAACAATTTTTTTTCTTTATCTATTTTTTGGTCTGTAATTAAATTTCATGAAATAGATCCTTTTAGAAGTTTTTTAGCCTCTGACTTTAAAATTTCTCGGGAAAGAGAGTCATTTGCATAATCCTGTAATTTTAGTGTATTGTTAGTTTTAAATAGTTAAGAACTACTATGATAAACAAATTAATATTTTACAAAAAACTTTTTTTTTAAAACTTTTTCTTATTATTATTTAAAAGACACTATCAAAAAAGTTAATGCATTGTGCTTGCGTCTGCTTTTTATCGTATAAATAATTTCTTTTGTATCGTTTTCAGGCCTACACAAATGCAACATCAAATATTTTTCCTCAAAGTTCTTGGACTGCAAACAAAGCGTTTTCTCCTTCTAACTCGTTTATCCAAATCACAGCATCCAGGAACGCAGCAAGAAATGACCTGAGCGTTGGTGACACAGCCCAAGTTCTTATCAGAACTACACAAGAAGTCTCTTCAATTTGTATTTTAGTAAATATCTTATAAGGTTTAACTAAAACGTTTTTTGCTGTTACAAAACCTTAAAATAGCTCTTAAAATCAAATGTTTTATTTAAAACTCTTTTGTTAAATAAGTAGCTTTAAAAAAAGCTGTTTTGAAAACCCCGAAAGTTTTTGCCTAGCTCTTTTTAGGAAGTTTAGCTAGATTAAATTGAAGAACTGATTGTAGTATTTGAAAAGTTTTAAGACTGATTCTATTGGCTCAAAATTAAGGTCAGTAACAGTTATCATAATAATTGAAATTATTTAGTCAAATAAAACTACGTTTCATTGGCGTAAAAATTTTGGCAAAAAAAGCAAAACAAAATATAAAAATTTTGTGTTAAAATTGGGAACTAAAAAGAAAATTTTTTACAACTATGCTAACAATTTATGTTTGTAAACAAACTCTTTCTGTCTATACAAATTAGATTTCCGAAGAGTGATGAAAATCGATTCTAAGATTGATAAATGGAATTTGGATCATGCTTTGAAAAGAATAAAGAATTGATTGTCCTTATAGTGAGATGTATATTTCTGGTCGGGTAACAAACAATTTCTAATCGCCGAGTCACAATGTGGTACAGAATTAGTTGATTTACCTGGGCGTTTTGGTTGTTTACAATCTTGACCGGTTCTGTTCCGAATAGACTTTGGCACATAAAGCAGTTAGTAATTGAAGATTTTGCTTTTCTTTCAAATTTCAAGAAATTTTCCTCAATCCAAGGTAATTTTAAATTGGCAGGGTATTTTTTTCGGCTTTTTTTAGTGTTTTGTTGAAAACGTAAAAGTTTTTTAGAAATTCACGAATCAACAAGGAATTCTGGATAACCATTTTCTACAAGGATAGAGCGAATATTGTCCAGTTTATGTTTTAATGTAGATTTAGAGCAGATTTTCAAGGCTCGATGAGTTAAAGTATCAATAAGATTTGCAACTATTAAACTTTAATATTTGCAAATACTTTAATAATTTAAAAATTAAAGTATCAATGCTGGTAACTTAAAGTAAAAGTTTAAGTATCAATAATTTAACTTTTTTTTTACGTGACGAAACGTAGTTGTACTTTATTAAATAATTTCAATTATTATGATAACTGTTACTAACCTTAATTTTTAGCGAATCAGAATCAGTCTTAAAACTTTTCAAATACTGTATTCAGTTCTTCAATTCATTTTAGCGAAACCTGCCAAAGAGAGCTAGACAAAAACGTTCGAATTTTTTAAAACAGCTTTTTTACGACTACTCATTTAACGAAAGAGTTTTAA
This sequence comes from Diplosoma virens, assembly GCA_963680785.1. Taxonomy (NCBI): domain Eukaryota; kingdom Metazoa; phylum Chordata; class Ascidiacea; order Aplousobranchia; family Didemnidae; genus Diplosoma; species Diplosoma virens. Next base: position 6,960,843 of record OY796884.1, read on the forward strand.
ATGAAACATTTGATTTTAAGAGTTCGTTTAACTAAAATTTTGTAAAAACATGATTAATACTTTCAAAACTATTTAAAAATTTTATTTTCTTATTTAATTGATATTTTATGAATATACAGTATTAAGAAACAATAGGTACTGGATAAACTTCAAAAAGTAGTTCTCTTGAACTTTTTTTAAGATAATCGCACGAGGGCAGATTCTTAGTGATGAAGACTATACCATATCCGATTCTGCATCTAAGCGGATAACCTACTCCTTTGCGGTAACGTCGGAAATGACCCCCTCAGTGCTTGTTCTTGCTTCCTTTGTCGGGCACAGTATTGAAGTCGTTGCAGATTACATCAGGTTGAACGTCGAAGTAAAACTAGAAAACCAGGTGAGTAAAGCTAGTTTGAAACCTCATAAAGAACTTGCCACACCTTCTTTGCTTAAAACTCTGAATTTGTTTAAAAACAAACAAACGTTTTGCAGTTTTACTTGCTTAATACGCAAAACGGTCACAAATTCGCAGGGTTTGCCTCTGAAACATTGTTTAAAAGAACATACAAACTTTAATGTTGCTGATTTTGTTTAAAAAATTACTTGTTCGCTTTTGGAACAAAAACAATAAGACTTCCAAACAAGCAAAAAAATATTGTGAATAGTTTGTTTAGTACTGGTAATACAAAAATAATCATCAATAGACTAAAATAGAGAAGCATTAGCCTTATAAATGCGGTCATTGTTCTTCCATTATTATTTCTTTGATAATTAATAATACTGATGATGAACAGCAGAGATTTTGCTTAAATTGTTTATAGGTTAAAAAAACGTTTAATGTGCAAAGTAAATTTTTGTGTTGTACAAAATCTTTTCTTTCGATATGAAGAAAAAAGTAAGACAAGGTTTAAAGTTTATCTAATTTTTAGTGCTTATTTTCTAAACAAAATAATTATAATATTTATAGTCAAAAATATACAAAATTTTTTATCGCAAATCATGATCAAATAAACAAAAACTTGTAAACTCACATTTTAAAGCACAATTTTTAAAACGGATGCTTTTACATTCCTTTTAAGCTTTTAAAAGATATTTTCAAGACATTTGAATTTATGTAAAGGTTACCATAAAAAGTTTCAACACTTCTATTGACGCGGGTTCGTATACAATCATCCGCGTCAACACTTCCTCCCCGCATTCCTACGTCGGAATCCGAGCCATAGATCAAAGTGTGCTGCTGCTCAGGTCTGGAAATGACATCACGAAACAGCGGGTGAATAAATTTTGAAAGAAATTTTTTTCATAATGACAAAAGGTCAACTAGAAAGTTTATCGTATCAAAGCAAACTTGTAAAATTTTGGATGACATACCTAAGACGGCAGATTTTAAAGCTTTTAACTTATAACAGTAAAAGGCAATTACGATTATTGCTTTAAACAATGATTTTAACAAATTCACTGCAGGCATCAAATCTTTTTTTTTTTATCACATTCTGATCTTGTCCTATTGCTGATTTTCGGTAAATATTGCTAAACTTGACTTGAGTTGCAAAACTCTTAACGTAAGCAATATATTACAATATCTTCAATGTTTTGCTGCAAAACAAAGTTAAAATGCAAAGTTGAAGCATCAAATATACATGGTAAAACAAGATGGAACTTTGGCATTTTATTATGTTTTTTCTTCAAATGTTTTAGATATTTGACTTTCCAACAAATAAAATGATTTTTACTCTTTGTACTTATGTAAAACAAAATCTAGGCAAAAAGAGATAAGCGTGATGGCAATCTTTTTTTAACTGGTTTTGACTTTTCTTGGTCACACAACGACTTCAAGCGAAATAATTAAATAAAAAATTTGACCAGAAACAAAGCCGATTATTTTAGAGTAAAGATTACTGAAGCGATTACGCGTTTTTTTAGATAGTTAATGAATTGGAAGAATATTCCGACGACGCAATTCCAAATAGAGGATTGACTCCACGACTCCTACCTTTCTGGTTTCCGCAACCGTCGGGAGCAAGAGACGCGAAAACTGTATTTGACGTACGTCATCGTTCAATTAAACGGTAAAAATAATCCAAACCTAAGGCAGAAAGATCAACCACGACGATTCAATATCACTGCAGATTATGTTTATTTATTTTTAAAGTTTTTAGTACTTAAACCAATTAATAACAACCAACAAATGAAAGAAAGATTTTTTAACATTCAATTAATGATTTGATGCTAAAAGCATCTTATTGGTGCTGTGGCAAGTTTGACTTCAAAAAGTTCTCCAGCGCAAATACGAGGTCAGGATGAAACATGTTGAAACGCATAACAAAACATAGCTTAGAAACAGTTCGCAACTTTCTTAACAGTTGTTAGAATATTTCCGTTGCTGAGAATGCTTACCAGAAATTTTTTTCAGCAAGCTGACGTCATCGTTCTGACAAATTCTTTCATTCATCGAGAAGGTGGGTTCAAAAACCAGATAAAACTACAAAAAATTTGGAATATCCAGTAGAAATTTTTCTTTGTATGAAGTTCTTTGTTTTTAATGAAATAACTTTAAGTGAAAACATCTAATAAACCTGATTTCAGTGCAAAACGGTATATAACATAATTATATCGCTGTTTACATTTGAGGAATTTATCTTTCTCTCAAATAGAATTTCGATAACATCATACAACTAATGGTTAATATACCTAAGTGTGATTTTACTTGCTGTTCAAAAACTCGTCTCTAAAAAGCTATCAAACAATACACTTGTTCATAAATAAACATTTGTTTGCAAGAGAATCTTTTTCAGCAACATAAAAAGTTTCGCGAACTCGTACTTCGGATCATTAACTGGATTATGTTTTAGAATTACCCGACATCCGCTAAGGAAATGGATCGGTATTATCCCTTCAATCGTTTGGCGGTCCACCCAGTGCAAGAGCAGTTAGAAGAGTAACACCGATATCAGTCCCCGCACCATCCTCACTCCAAGTTAGGACACTATTTCCCGAAACCTGGATTTGGGATAACGGAACAACAGGGTAACGTTGAGTTATTGAATATGACTTATCAGCCTTAAGCAAAACTTTGTTGTTTGGATCAAATAGAAGCGAGTCCTATTCGAGATACAGTTGAAAAGATACAGATCAGTAACTTTACGATGTAACAATCGATGCATTGTTTTGACGCTAACTACGTCGTATAATATGAACATCGTTCGTTTCTGTTGTTATTTGCTTGGGAAATAATTTGCACGATTTACGACTTCATTTTTAATTTTTACTTAAATAACTTAAACAATACTTGATGGAAAACTGACCAATTGTAAACGACTTTAATAAAATTGCTTAAATGATTGCTTCTTATACTTCTATGATTCTCATGTTTGTGTGTTTGGCAAAATAAATATATTCGTTATGCATATTTAAAATATTCTTCTAGTATTTAAAATTTTATTCAGATATTCAAAATATTTGGATACTAAGATATTCAACCTTATTTAGATATATTCAGATATTTTATTCGGATATTCAAAATAATCGTCTTATGATGATTTTTTAAAATCGTTTACTTTGCAGAGATGATGGAACAGTTTTTTTTCACGTTCAAGTTCCCGACACCATAACGTCTTGGATCATCAGCGCATTTGCGATGTCGAACAGCACGGGATTGGGGGTAGCAGATCCTTATAAAGTTAGTTTTTCTAAACATTTTTAAATACAATCTAATGTTAGTTTCTTGCTTTAAGCAATTTTAGTCATATGAAAATATAAATTGCATTGTCGCTGGTTAGTCTTAATGATGCTTTAAATGGTATAGAAATGTTTAAAATACAGAAAATAGGAAAAAAAACGAAAATTAATTCAATAAAAAAAGAAAAAAGTTTATGCAGGAATGATAAAATCAATCAGCAAACCACTAGTTTAATCTTTAAAAAATTGTACAGCACTAGAGTACAACATAACGCAATTTTAAACTGAGAATTAATTCTTGTTATTTCAATAGTTTACAGTATAAGCATAATGATTGCTAATATTTGCAAGTCATTTGTTTCATTTAGTTTTTAATCTCACCATGTACTCAACGTTTTTGCCAACTCCCATAAAACAACTAAAGTAACTAAATTTTATTTCAGTTGACTGTATTTCGCAACTTCTTTGTCACCTTAAATCTTCCTCTGAAGATTACCCGAGGAGAAATCATCATCGTCCAAGCTGTTGTTTTTAATTATTTCGACACAATGAAACAAGTAAAACCATTTGCTATAAACTACGACTGTCTTCTTTCTTTGTTTTATTTTAATTCTTGAATTTGTTTCTCAAACTTTATACAGAGTCGATGCTTAGAATTAAAAGGTAAACTGCCTTGTGCTTAGCGTGGCCGCTTTTTAAAAAGTTAATTAAAAAGTTAGTTTTGATCTATTTCAAAAAAAAACAGTTTTCGCTGACAAACGTTTAGTCATGCATTTTATAATGAAGTTATTTGCAATAAATTTATTATTAAACTGCTTTAATTATAACAAATATAATTATTATTAATATTATTAAAATTTTAAAAGTTCGTATTAAATTATTAAAATTATAAACAAAATTATTATTAAATTGCATAATTATAACAAATATAACAAATATATATATAAACTATATGCTTTGCGCATAATTATAACAATTGATAAGCAAAACATTAGTATTTGATGTTTGTGAAAATGATTTATTTCATGTGGAATAGGTGCAACTAGAAAAATATAGTGTTTTACGAAAGAATAAGAAGCAAAAAATTGATAATTTTATCATTGATTTTTTTGTTTATTAAGTTAAATTTAAGTACATAAATAGTAGTTATTATTATTTAAATTTTAAGTCTATTTTTAAAAACAGAAGTACCAAAAGTATCAACACTTTTCTTTCTATCTTTTAGCTTGCACATGAATTTTCTAAAAGTCACCTTATCACATTAATTATAGAATTTGAGATTTGAATTTTTTAAAGTTTTAATTGTAAACAAACACCTTTTATGCGAACAATTTCAGATTTTTATAAGGATCAGTTTTCCGAGTCAACAAAACGTAACTCTTTTACGGCCTGGAGGAAATTCTCGTTTAAATGCTCCGATACGCATGATATCTGTCCCGGCGAAGGGCAGTGTTTCGGTGAAATACCCCCTCAGAATTGACAAACTGGGTGAAGTTCCAATTCAAGTTATTGCTTTTTCACTTGACCAAACTGTTGGCGACGCGGTGCAAAGAAATGTTTTTGTAAAAGTAAATAGCATAAACTGAAAACTAGTTGATAAATTTTTTTACAGTTTTTAGATTTATGTCAAAAATTATCAAAATTTGAATCTTAATGGCATGTATTCTGATAACAAAGTATAAAGCGGATATAAATTGTATTGTAGCGACCTCATCACCGCAAACCGCATTTATTCGTGCTTTTATTTGTCATTGCATAGTTTGCCGCAGTTTCTCACGTTGTGTTTCGCTCGCTGCAGCCTCGGCTCGCAGCGGCCTCCCGTTCGCTGCATAACGTTCGTCTACTGCCATGACAACCGTCATGTGATAACTTCATATTTCTTTATATTTTGCTTGTACTGCCTTTTTGTCGTTTCCCTCCCAGCTAATCGTTGGCTGATCGCGCCATCAAGACCAGTCGCGTAATCTTTCCTAATGCACAGCTCTCAGAACGTAGCTCGATCACGTGGCTTTACTGATAAATCAGGTAGACGTCACAATAATACTCATAAAATCTTTTACGAGTACATATACGGCGAGACCGTTTCGTCGCGACAGAACAGAACTTATTAGATTGGAGACTCATATACTGTAGCTGCTGTGTAAATTAAGATTGATTATTGTAACGTCATCAAGCAAGGATTCTGTTTATTGTTTCATTCTATTTGAATAAGTGTATTTTGTCTGTTTATCTCGAATTGTGCCCCTTTTAATAAAAGGAGTTTAAAGATCAACTGTGTGCCAACCACCACTCACGCCACATTGGTGCCCCGAGTGTATACAGGAAGATTGGCACCCGGACTTGGTCAACGCTTAAAGTCTTCAAGAAATCAAGAAGTTACCCGGAGTATTGCCGAAATCGTCGATTTTATCCTCCGCAAGCATCTCCTACGAGCAGCACCTCAACTTCGATCTTCAACTGCTTTTTCGGGATTATTCTGCCAGCAAGCATCTTCAACTTCTTCTCTTGCATCTCTACGACGCTCCAGACCGCCTGCCCTTCTCAATTTCAGGACCTTCCTCTCCCAATCAACTCGCAGGTTTGATCATTTTCCTTGTTTGTTTAATTAGTGTGTGGCGCAAATTTTTCACCACGCCATAGCAAAAGTAACAAAAAAAAAAAAAAAAAAACGGACTTGCTGTTTAATTTTAAAGAGTGATAATTTGCTTTCGACAAAGATTTTGAACGAATTGATGTCCAGTACATCCTGCAGATCGCCACAAAACGGCTATTATCACGCCTATCGGTTTGTTTGAGTATACCACGATGCCTTTCGGCTTGCGTAACAGCGGTAACACCTTTCAACGCTTTATCGATGACGTAATCTACGGCCTAGATTTTTGTTTTGCTTACGTAGACGACATTCTGGTTGCCTCTAAATCACTAGAAGAACACGAAATCCATCTTAACATCTTAATGAATCGTTTTAAGACTTTCGGTCTAACCTTACACAAGGACAAATGTCAAATTGCAGTTCCTGAGGTACAATTTTTGGGCCATGTCATCAATCAGCACGGCGTTCAACCCATCCCCAATAAAATTCATGCTATTGCATCCTTTCCCAAGCCCACCAATCTCCGCGGCCTACGCCGTTTTTTAGGCATGATTAATTATTACCGCCGTTTTATTCCACATTGCGCAGCAACCCTACGACCCCTCAACCAAATGCTTTCCCCAAAAAAAGGTAAAAAGACGTCTCTTTCTTGGTCGGAGGAGGCAGAGACAGCTTTCACAGATATCAAAACTAAGTTAGCTGACATCGCGCTTTTATCATATCCGGTTAAAGACGCTGAAACTGCGATTTTTGTCGACGCAAGTCAACACGCCTGTGGAGCCGCTCTTCAACAAAAAATCAATGACGCTTGGAAGCCATTGGCCTTCTTTTCTCAAAATTTTTCGCCTGCTCAAACTCGTTATGCTACTTTTGACAAAGAATTACTAGGCATTTATTTAGCAGTCAGGCATTTTCGTTATTTTATTGAGGGCCGACCTTTTACTATTTACACAGACCACGCACCCCTATGTCACGCAATCACTTCGCAATCCAAAAACTCGTCTCCACGACAACTTCGCCATCTCGATTTTATTGCCCAGTTTACCACCGACCTTCGTCACCTCCCAGGTTCCGATAACATTGTCGCCGACTGCCTTTCTAGACCAATATGTGCTATTTTCGAAGAACAGTTGCCTATTGACTATGCTGCTATCGCCACAGCGCAACAAGACGACGACTCAATTCAGTCCTTGATAACCGATTCCAATTCTTTGGAGTTATCGTATCAACCGCTTCCTGGGTCCGACCTCGAACTCTTGGGCGATATTTCATGGGGCCAATTTCGTCCTATTATTCCCGCTTCTTTTCGTAAAGATATTTTTGATCATTTTCACTCCCTAGCCCACCCCGGTCAAAAAGCTTCATTTCGCCTAATATCCAGTCGTTTCTTTTGGCCCGGCATGCAGAAAGACATTCACAACTTCTGCAAAACCTGTCTTTCCTGTCAACAATCTAAAATTCAGCGCCACACCATTTCACCCTACGGCAATTTTTCTATACCAACCGCAAAATTTCAACACGTGCACGTTGATATTGTCGGCCCCTTGCCTGTTAGCTCCCAGCATTCTTATATTTTAACCATAGTAGACCGCTATTCGCGCTGGTTTGACGCTATTCCGTTAACACGAATCACTTCCCGTGCCTGCGCCGACGCTTTTATTTTACATTTCGTATCTAGATACGGCTCCCCTCAAACAATCACCACCGACAGAGGCCGACAATTCACCTCTCATCTATGGCAATCTCTGGCCATATTTTTGGGATCTCAGTTAATTTACACCACCTCCCATAACCCTAAAGCCAACGGTCTCGTCGAACGATTTCATCGCGTCTTAAAAGCAGCTCTTAAAGCACAACGGAACCCAGGAGACTGGTACTCCAACCTCGGCTGGATCCTCCTCAGCCTACATGTGACTTTCGTTGAACACTCCTCCCACTGCCCTGCAGAAATTTTATACGGCTGTCCGCTCCGCCTCCCAGGTGAATTTTTTGAGCACCATAAGCAGTCTTTTTCCGAAGACGCATATGTTCAAAATTTACGAACGCTGATGAATCAACTAACTGCAACCCCCATACGACCGCGAAGCGCACAAAAGACTTATATAAATAACGCCCTTTTCTCTGCTTCCCACGTTTTTATCCGAGAAGATGGACACTGCTCGCCCCTTCAACGCCCTTACAGAGGTCCTTTTCAGGTACAAGATCGTGCAGAGAAGTATTTTGTAATCGACATCAATGGCAAACTCGACTCCGTGTCTATCGACAGATTGAAACCAGCCAACGTATTGCCCACTCCGCTCAATTCCTTGCACGATCCCGACAATTCGCCCAGTTCAGCCAATTTGTAGCCGACACTAGCTTTCCCGTATTTCTTTTTGCTAGTTTTTTTTAGCCATTCTGATTACCTGGTAACATGTCTTTTTTTTATTTGACTCTTTGCTCCCTCAAACAAGCTGAGAGAGAAACATCGTCCGATTCTTGATGAGCACATTTTCCTTCTCATCGTTGAGCATTTTTTATTTTTCACGCTATTCTCGCTCGTACCTCCCTATCACAGGTAACTGGAACTTCGCTTCTTACATCCCTTTAGTTTTCTTACGACTAGTTTGAACCATAGTACACCCACAATTTCGCGCTCCTTGTTCGCCACTGCAGACCCCTTGCAGATAGCTTTCCAACTGAGGCCTTTGCCGCCAATGCCCCTAATTGTTTCCATTTTATTGTTGTAATTACCTTTTATCTTGTTCATATTTTTACGTGCAACCATAAGTCAGACTGAAGGCAACAATGCAGCAACCACCCCTTTTACCCCCCCTTTTTTTCTCTCATTTTTCTGTGGCGTTGGGCTGCGATGTTTCCGCCCCGCCGTTACCTCCCAAAGCATCTTTATGCAACTTATCTCGTCCATCACAAATCCCATTCTTAACGGTATTGTCAGTTTTCTTTTCTTGCTCTCCTTATTTTGGGCAGCTGTACTTTCAGTTATTGCCCTGCGATCATTTATACCCGGCGCTCTGCTAGCTACACGCAACCGTCTGGCAAAAACACCTAACTCTGAAGCCACCACCCCAGTGTAGTTATACGTATTGTGCCATTTTGTGTGTAAATCATAATGTGTCGCTTTCGAAGATTTTTGCTGCCGTCTGTTTGCTTTTCAGTTTCGCCGCTACTTCGTAAAATTCTTTTTGTCGATTTCCGATGGACCGATCAGCCTTCGTCTGCTCCGTCACCGAAAATCTGGGGGGAAGATATGTAGCGACCTCATCACCGCAAACCGCCTTTATTCGTGCTTTTATTTGTCATTGCATAGTTTGCCGCAGTTTCTCACGTTGTGTTTCGCTCGCTGCAGCCTCGGCTCGCAGCGGCCTCCCGTTCGCTGCATAACGTTCGTCTACTGCCATGACAACCGTCATGTGATAACTTCATATTTCTTTATATTTTGCTTGTACTGCCTTTTTGTCGTTTCCCTCCCAGCTAATCGTTGGCTGATCGCGCCATCAAGACCAGTCGCGTAATCTTTCCTAATGCACAGCTCTCAGAACGTAGCTCGATCACGTGGCTTTACTGATAAATCAGGTAGACGTCACAATAATACTCATAAAATCTTTTACGAGTACATATACGGCGAGACCGTTTCGTCGCGACAGAACAGAACTTATTAGATTGGAGACTCATATACTGTAGCTGCTGTGTAAATTAAGATTGATTATTGTAACGTCATCAAGCAAGGATTCTGTTTATTGTTTCATTCTATTTGAATAAGTGTATTTTGTCTGTTTATCTCGAATTGTGCCCCTTTTAATAAAAGGAGTTTAAAGATCAACTGTGTGCCAACCACCACTCACGCCACAGTATAATTTTACGTTACTGATCCGTTAAACTTTTTTTTAAACAATTAATTATTTTTTCTTATAAACTAATCGTCTGTTTTTGAAAAAAATCTTTTAAATATTCCATTTCATATGAGTTATTTTTTCTTTATTAAGATTGTTTTTTTGTAATGTGGCCGAAAAAAAGTTTTATTTATTGATTTTTGGAGTTTTTAAAATTCTCATTTTCAAACTCTCATAAGCTGGTTTTGTTTTGTCTGTCATAAGCTGGATTTTATAAACGTTCAGGTTTATTTTTATGGTAAAACAAATGCAAATAGTTTTGTAATTGATCTAACCAATGCCAACCATAGTATTTTTTTTAAAGTCAAACTTCATTACAATTTAATAATCTTTTTATCGACTCTTGCTGTTCACAGCCTGAAGGTGTTGCTCAATGCTATTCCATTTTTGCGCTGGTGGATATCGGCGGAAATGAAAGCAACTTTGAGGACCGCCTCACAATTAGAGTTCCTTCCGGAATCGTTCCTGGTTCGGCCAGGGTGACTCTTCACGCTTATGGTAAGAATCGAGAGAATTGTATACAAATGATTAGAATAAATTGATTGGATAAAAAAGTAAGTTTTATTAAACAATTGATTTTGAGCTGGCTTAAACTGATGTTTTAATCAAGTATCACACTTGACTCGAAACTGTTTACATCTTCTAATATTTATAAACAAATTAGGTTTCGCAACATTGTGCTTATGTTTGGAAGTTTTTTTAAATCGCATAAAACCTAATATCCAGTTTAATGAAAGGTGTGTTTATGCGGAAAGCATTGAATTTCGCAAGAGACAATTTGCTAACAAGCAAACAAATATTTGATTGAATTCAAACAATATACATCAATTAAAAAATGCTTACGAAAACAAACTTGTCACAGGCAATGTTTTGGGGAGTACCATGAGCAATTTAGGGCGGTTGCTGCGAGCCCCAGAAGGATGTGGGGAGCAAAATATGATCAGTTTTGCCCCGGATGCCTTTGTGACGTTGTATTTGAAACGAGTTGACCAACTCAACCCAGAAATTCGTGAAAAAGCTTTCCAACATATCAGCGATGGTTACATGAACCAGTTGCAGTAAGGACCAATCTTTTGTGTGTGTCCGTGTGCGTGCGTGTGTGTGTGTGTGTGTGTGTGTGTGTGTGTGTGTGTGTGTGTGTGTGTGTGTGTGTGTGTGTGTTCCTGTAACATAAATATTTTATAGTTAAAAAGATTTATAATACAATGATGTACTAATAGTGTTTTAATTTATAGAAATAAATAAAAAAGTTGATTTTAGTTTAAAGTAATGAAATAATCAAGATTGTCAATAAATTTTTAATTTTTTTAGTCTCATCATAAAAACTTTGTCTGCAGATACAAACGGAACGATGGGTCTTTTAGCGCCTTCGGAAGTCGCGATAGCGCCGGAAGTACGTGGTTGACAGCGTTTGTTGTGAAAACTTTTCTTTTTGCTCAAAAGCTTCGTCCAACGCTTGTCGAAGAGAAAGTTCTGGAACAAGCAACAGATTTTCTAATTTTTCTCGGAAAAAATAGGCCGGCTTTTTCCAAGAGCAAGGAAGAGTCATTCACACTGAAATGCAGGTCAGACTCTCTTTTTTCTTTTACGAAAGCCTTAAGTAACAAAGAGATAATTGAATTACGTTTTTATCAACTAAGGAATACGAAATTTTTTACAAAACGGCCTCTCTTAAGCAGAGTGTGCAAACAAGATGGCTTCTAAGAATCGTAGTGGCAAAAAAAAAATAATTTAACGGAGTTTAATGCAACGTTCAATGTTGTTAAACTTGCATAATACTTTCAAGTAAAGTGATGCATTTTTGCATCACTTATAAATTTACATGGTCTACTTAAGTCAAGGCTGTTATGTATATTTTGTTTCAGTTTTATTCAAGATATTCTCATTTAAATACAATTAGTTGTTATGCCACATATCAAAAATTGTTGGCAGAAAGCATTCAAAATTAGCTATCGCAACTCAATTTTCATGTTTTTTTTCCTTAGCATTTTTTAAATTTTTTAAACATAATAAATTGTAAAAAAATCAAACAAACAAAAGTCATAGGTTTTCTTTATCCTAAATTTTCCACTTTTTATCAAATTGCAACATTAATGCATCATCACAAAAATAATGTTTATTGTGGAGGATAATGAAATTTTTTTTAAAATACCCTAATAGAAAGCGAACAGCTACAACAACAATAAAATAAAAACAAATTTTAATAAGATCTAATACCTGACTTGAAACGAATAAAATCTATGAAGCATTTTTAGTGGAAAAATTTGAAATTAATACATTTTACAAAAACATAATGTACACAGATAATATAAAATTAGGAAATACATCCAATTAAAAAATTACACGTAAATATAAACGTAGCTTTCTAAGTATTTTTATTTTTTGATTTTATTTTTTGATTTTTTGGTTTTGCTAGCACATTATTAAACAATGATATAAACATTCAATAGTTGAAAAATTTAAATGCTAAATAAAACTATTTTTGTGAAACTAATGCTGAAAATATATTTATTCAAAAATATTTCCTAAAGAGTCTACATTGGGAAATTAAATTGTTGCATTGCTTTAAAAATTTACAGTACCGGTATGTTCTGTTACTACTTAAATACGCTGTATATACACAGTAAAAACAAGAGCAGTTTTCCCTGTCATATGAGAAACAGTCTACATAACACTGTATTTCGTGGAGTTTCATTTTATGTTGCTGTAAAATCAACTGCACATGTGAGCTATTATTAAACTAAATCTAACATAAAATGGAGTAAACAAAATTACAAAAGTTTTGTGTGTACTTGAGCAATGAATAGTGTGTTCACTTTGCTTTTTTCATTTCGTTCAATTTTTGATAGGAAAAGAATGGTTGGGACTGGACATTAAATTAAAAACAAGCAAAATCGCTGCAAATTTAACAATTTTACATTGCAGGGTGGAGTAAACAGTCCAATTACTATGACAGCTTATGTTCTTATCGCTCTGTCTGAAACCGATTTTGCGAACAACAACCTTGTAAGAACTAATATACAAATTGCTATGTATAACTAAAGTAGTTTCAATCATTTTTCCGTGTTTCTTTAAAAGTTGCTTAATTTTATTGTTTGTTACAGATATTATTTTAAGGTTTTGCGCACGAACTTTTAATATTTTTACCACGTTTCACAAAATTATTGTGAAATATTTTCTTGCTGCGAAAATCTAACATTTTTTACGGCATTACGATAGGAATGGGAAAGTCCCCTCGCGAAAGCAACTCAATATTTAGAAATGAACTTAAACTCAACTTTGAACGATTCTTACACGCTTTCGATTGTGACGTACGCTCTCACGCTGCGTAATAGCTCTTTGGCCACTTTCGCCTTGAACGAACTCAACTCTAGAGCAACAACTGAAGGTAATTTTATTAAAAAATTTTATATTTAAAAAGAGATGCAGGCTGACATGAAATTTAAACTCTTGCATCTAAACGAAGATGAATTTCTTAATCAATACCTAAGTAAGGACCGATTTTTGGTTTTAAATTGGATTGATTTGTTTACTAAGTTAAAATTAACAATTTTTTTTCGATGTTTGTAACGAGCGAAAGTCAGCAAAATATGTTTTTTTATTTTTCAATTCTTCTTTAACGTCATTAAAAATTGTCATTTGTTTTTTTCGAACGCAACCTTGATCATCAAAAGTCAAAATACTGCTTAGAGATGAATGTCATTTAAATCTTTTATGTTTTTAACAATTTTTTTCAATTAGGAAGTTACAAATACTGGAATGTTGAATCTTCTGATTCTTCATTGTTTTCCACCCGGTGGCGTCCTCCATACTTGCCCCCACCGACGAACGAAATTGAAATAACGTCATACGTATTGCTGACGTACGTGCGTCGAAATGATATTGCTTCGGCGATACCAATCCTGAAATGGCTGGTATCAAAGCAAAACGATCTGGGTGGATATTCGTCCACTCAGGTAAGACTAATAGCTTTAATAAAGAAAGGAACCGAACAAGTTGCTTCAAATTTGTCAAACCGATACAATTATTAACAGAAACCAAACATTTTCCATTGCCCCAACTTTAATCCCTAATTCATTTTGATACCAGCAGGGTTACCATTTCGTGCTTGTTTCCAAGATTTGAACATATTTTTATGAACATTGTTTTAGAGAATTTTAATGTGCCTATTTCTAAGAAAGGTGCTACTTTTGAAGATAAGTGCTTATTTTTTACAAATATTGTTTCCACGCATACTGAACCTGAGCTCACTGTCCGAACACGGTTTCGAGTTTTAAACTTTTATAAGGGACAGTCTGCTCACTCAAGTTGCAGTCGCGGAGGTGGTCATATAGGAAAAGATAAATCTAAGAGTTGTGGTTTCTACCAAATGCAAGATTACACTGTTAGAAACGGCATTGTGCCTCGCGCACGCCGATGACCAGATGCTAGAAATATATCGTAAAACAGATGGCACTAAAAAGTACCATCTATGGCATTGCCAATAGATCGATAGTACACAGATGGCACTAAAGAGTACCATCTATGGCATTGCCATAGATGGTACTCTTTAGTGCCATCTGTTTTATAACCAAATATTGTTTTTGTTTTAAATTTCTAGAAAACGTATTACAAGGTTTTTATTTATGTCCCAAGAAAATTAAAGTAAAGATCTCTTTTTTGGTCTTTATAGGGACGCACAAATCTATTCGAAATTAACCAAGGACTCAAAAATGGTTTTATCTAACCAAAAATACAATAATTGAAATTTTTAGACTTGTTTCATTTTATTTTTTTTTGAATATTTCAGATGATAACACTAAATCTAGGTATGAACCAAACAAAACTTTTATTTTTTGATAAAGTCGATTTCTCTGACGTTTGTATTTGCAGGATACAGTTCTTGCCATTCAAGCTTTATCTGAGGTGGCAGCTCTTTTAACTCAAAGAAACCAAAACCTATCTTTGACATTTCGACATTCTTCAGACCAAAGTTATCTTCAAGAAGTAACCATTACACAAGAAAATGCGAATGTTTTCAATACGTACTCCGTGAGTAAGCTTTTGAAAAATTAGTTTTCTCTTCAGTTGATTCAAATTGCGAAAACCTTGAATCGTAAAATATTTAAAAAATACTAAAATATAAAAAATTGTTTTGAACTCTAATTTAAAAATGCAAATTTTACTTGAAAGGATACAACACCTTTCAAGCTTATTAAAATAAACTTGATAAGGCTAGAATTTCTCGAGCACTCTGGATTGACCCAATCAAGCAAACGCTTTTTCTTTATTAATATGAGCGGTAGAATTTTGCCTTAAAATTTCTTTTATTATTTCTTTCAAAAACCTAACCTGTAACAATATCGCGGTTCCCATCATCGTAACATCTCTCTTAGACAATACATTCACTCAATCGACCGTTGAAGAGGTGGCTGGTCATAAGTGACAATTAACTACATCACATTCAGAACGTCCCCGAAGTGAACTCAATCTGTTGGGCCTGACACATAAACCTTAAACTCTAAACCAATCAAGAGATTTTTATGTTTTTTGACTCAGCAGATAGTTAGCAATATTTTCTTACCTATTTTTTACATAGACTTATTCAAAACCGTAAATAGCCTTGTTTTTTTTTGTAATTTGCTATAGGATGCCTGCTATTATTTAAATTTTGTAAATTAGAAAATATTACAAATTTATTTTTCTTGGTGAAAGGTTCCAGAACAAAACGGGGAGCTTATTATCACCGGGAAAGGAAGTGGTATTGGGGTGGCCCAGCTTTCAGTTTGTTACAACACCCCAAGCGACCCATACGATAATGAACCATTCAATTGTACGGTCAACGTCCAAAACCCCAACAATGACCAAGCTAATGTCGATTTCTGCTGCTTGTAAGTTTGATTTGTTTATTTTTTATTATTTCTCATGCTGACATTCCAAATGAAAAGACAAATGGGGAAATGTATCGCAAACCTTTCAAGTACTTTTTAAAAAATTAAAGTATCATTTGGTGATCAAATAAATTGTGCAATTGTTTTTAAGTTAAGGGCAAAAGCAAAATCTTAAAAAACTATATGAAAATTTTTATATGGAATTCAGTTTGTTCTCAAAACTAAATAATTAAGCGGCACCGTTTTAATGGCAACCGCAATCAATATTGTCTTTTGTTTACTATTGTTCTCAGCATATTCTTTATATATCTCGGCCACCGTTCTAATGGTTGTTGTAAACTTACCTTCAATTTTGCTCTGCCAATCAGGCAAGTGGATAACTGTTTTCAATTTTTTTTGACTTTAGACAAAACGAAGCAATGGCAAAAACTGGGATGTTTCTTTTTGAAATCGGACTCCTTAACGGATTCACTGCAGAAGAATCGCAAACAAAATTATATAACCCTACGGCAAAACTGGTTGAATTGGATGACGGGAGAGTGAACATATATTTTGATGAAGTAAATAGTCATATGCTTCTATTCATTAACAATCATAACCAAAGCTCTCGGTCTGAATAAAAAATGTCACAACAGCAAATTAAAAGTAACAACCGATCAAAGAAAAACTTAAATTGAAAATTATATTCTAATTAAAATTCTAATTTTAATTCTAAACTCTTTTTTAAATTTATCTTTAATCTTGCTTGTATTTATTTATTTATGTAACCTATTCCTTAAAAACAATAAACTTCTGAAAAAAGGTCCTATTTGTTTATAAGTCATAATATTGAAACCCTAAAAATGTAGAACTTTGGTTTGTATGTATGTATGTATGCATGTATGCATGTATGTATGTATGTTTTTTTATTTCTCAGCCGCAACAGCACAAATCAAAGCACAAAAACACAATAAAAGCTGAAAAAAAGAAAGCAGTAAAAAACGATATACGTTGTAGGACATGCAAGCAATACATTGTATAGATATAGTCATTATGATTAGCATGCTCACTGCACCTTAAAAACAATAAAACACAAACAAACAAAAAGACAAAACAAACAAACCTGAAAGGGACAAATCAGAAGAACTAACTTCTAAGACTTGCGGTGAATATTTATGCAAACCCATATAGGCCTTCAAATAAAAATTATTTTTATCGCATGCAAATTATGAAATTATTGTGTGGGTAATTCACAATAAATACAAATAGAATTATGGGTTTGGATCACAATAACAAATTTTTAAATATGATTAGCAGACTAGCAACTTCCGATGAAAGGTCTGATATAAGATTTTAAGATCTTACGACTACGCTACACAATCTGCTTCTCAAAATAGTCTTTTCGTTCTGCTTAACTGGAATAATATGACACAATGTAACTGCAATACAAATCCAGACAGCAAGTAGTCTATTCAAAAGTTATTGGAATTTTGAGTAATTAAAATACACAAATAAAATATTCAATATAAAAGATGAATATAGGGAATCACTCCTAACTCTGCCACTGCTTTAATGAATATAACCAAAATCACTTTTGGCCTGCAATATATTCAATTGATCGAGAAAATGCACACACAGGGATAATTTGACCTCTTACCATCGAGGCAAATGACACATTACTGTGCAAAAGTACAAAGACTCATTCGATTTCGACCAACAACGCATTGGTACTTCGCTGTTTACGACCGCATTGCGCTAATTTTCAGTTTACGACTGATTCCCTATACTCATCTTTTTATAGTAAATTTCTTGCTTGCCATAAAACCAAAAATATTCAATATTTATCATAATTTAATAATATAACAAACAACAATAAAATAGTTTGCTGAAATAGAAGCTATATAGTTTTAGGATTGCAAAAATTTAGTAAAAAAATTTTGTAACTGCAGAACGGAATGACTTTAATGAATTAGAATCTTGTTGAAGATTAAATGGAATATCATTCCAAATAAGTGGTCCTTTATATCTCATAGCTTGCTTTGTAATATGCATTCTACAAAACGATGGATAAAGTGAGGATTGTAACCTGGTATTTTTGCAATTTTAAACGCAGTTTTAAAAGAGTGGTCAAATGGCAAAGGTAGTAGTTTATTCATAAATTTATACACAAAAGTGGCTATCTCTAGGTCCCTAATTTGACGTATTGTCAGTAGATCGTTATCTTTCATGAGGTATGAGACCGTCTACCTCTTGCCGACATTAAATATAGAGCACATCAATCTGCACATTGGAGCTTATTAATCATGGTTTCGTTGCCGAAACACTATGAAGTAATGCAGTATAAAATATGACTTTTAACCAGTGTGTTATATAAAAGCAACAAAGTCTTACGGTCAAGAAAAGGTTTAATTTTTCGATGCAATAAATGCTAGACTTAATCTTTTTTAGCAAATATTTCACGTGTGGCTTCCAAGATAAATGCTCGTGAATAACAACGCCAAGAAATTTTGTGTCAAAAACTCTTTGTAATGCGTGGTTATTTAGAATAATATTTAATTGTTTAGTGCTTTGTTACAACGAGGGGTTTGCAAAATTATATAGTTATTTTTAGTAATGTTTTATGATAATTTATTAGAATTCAGCCATTTGTTAACATTTTCTAATTAAATGTTTGCTGTCAAAGTTAATTCAGACAAACATTTATACTGAAAAAATAATGGTGTCATCTGCAAACATTAAAGCCTTTCCCTTCTGCAGACAGTTTTGAAAATCATTTACATAAATTAAAAATAATAGGGGGCCACGTATCGAGCCTTGAGGGACTCCATGAGATAAATGGCTAGGTGGTGAAAAATTACCCCTGTATTTTACCTGTTGTAAACGATTAGATAAATAATTTGAAACCAATTTAAGGAACAACCTCTGTTACCATAGTAATGCAATTTACTGAAAAGAATGTTATAGTTAATAGTGTCAAAAGTCTTTGACAAATCAAGAAATACATCAACAACTACAAATTCTTTCTGTTCAAATGCATCTGTTACTGTTTCAACAAGTTTGTTATTGCACGTTTGTTATTGCGATTCTTGTTCTTGCAAACAACAACAAGTTTGTTATTGCAATTCTTGCTTGCATATTTCTACAAAGTTTAAAAAGTGTAATTTTAGATTTTTTGATTATATTTAAAAGTAATAAGAAATGTAAGACATCATTATTTAGACTAAAAGTAATTATTTTAAAAAAAGTCCTGTTCGTTGTTTTTGTTTTAAAATTTTTATTATTGCTATCTCAATTTATCCTTTCGACTCGCAGGAAATGACGAAGTTGTTATATTTAAACCAAACGTCTAGCAATCACCCTGACCTGCTATCGCAGATGCTAATATATAGCTGTCCGATTAAAAACTTTTATTGGACATATAGTTAAATGTAAAAAATTTAAAAATCAGCTAGCTGTTTTTTTGTCTCTATATTTATCCTCCTGATTCGCAGGAAAGCGACGGAGGCGCTATACATAGGGTAAGCAATTACCCCGACCTGCTTCCGGAGATACCAAGATATTGCTGTCCGCTAGTAATTTAATAGAGATATGACTGTAATTTAGAACTGCTTGTCATGACCACCAAGCATCGGAAAGTGCCGTAAAGTGTCTTTCCCAAGAACACAACAGAATGGCGCAAGTGGGTTTTGAACCGACACCGTGTTGCTCATCAGCCCGGTACTTTAACCACTCGACCACGCTGCCGATGTAAAAAAATATATTGCTAAAATTTAGATTTTACAGTTAAAGTCGCCAAGCAGAGTGTGTTGGTCAAGAGAACATAACAGAATGACGTGATTTGGTACGGAAGAACGCTCTTGCCCCCACAATTACCCTAGCGACTGTTTTTGTATTTTTCCCTTTGGCTATATCCTGCATTTGTTCAACTAAATATTTATGCCTTTTAGATTTAAATCAACTTTTTAGGAGTAGCAGTATGAAGCGCTAACCTGTTGTGTAGTTATCTCCAGGGCAAAGATTATGTGCAAGAGTAGAACTAAAACGATTCGAAGAGGTCGCTTCAACAAAACCGGCAGTTCTATCAGCTTTCGACTATTACAAACCAGGTGAGATTATTATTAAAGTTTTATCTTTGCTTAAATTAAGTAGAATAATATTGTTGTTAGCAACGCTATCAAATTTCTTATCCAGATCGAAAGGTCACGCGACTTTACACGGTCGATGGGCTCAGTGAGATTGACGCTTGTCAAGTTTGTGGGTCAGCTTGTGCGGGATGTGGAGGTGAGAAAGACTGACATTGAGTGGTGGTTTCAACATTGTTGACAATAGTTTTTTAATCAGGCTAATTTAATTAAGCGTTTTTTGAACTTTTTAAACACAAAACCCAAATTCTAATCAAAAAAACAAAAAATTATGGCTCATCAATTAAATTACTAAATTCACTAAGATAACAAAAAAAATCTTAAAAACAATTTGAATAACAAAACCCTTTAAAGAAATTATACCTCCGTATCCTGCTTGTCATAATTTTACACAATTCGTATGCATAAAGCATTAAAATTATTTACACTCCAGCTGTCAAATTTGCTTTGAGAACATTTGAATTCTCTTCGTTATCTACTTTGAGGTTGCACTTTAAAAACAGTCACTTTGAGCACACAGTTTTAAAATGGTCACAACAATTAGCCTAATTCCTCAAAATTGTTTTATAAACGTTTTTGCCGCAAATCAACGCGTACATTAATTTGTTTTTTATTTTTTTAGCAACAGTTAGATGCAATGGAGAGTATGTAAAACAAACCAAGTCATAAAGGCTTATGTGTAACCACAAACGTTAAACTATTTTTTATATTTTGGCATTTCACTATTGGTAACATATTTTGTATAATTTGCAATTGATTTTAAAATATTTTAAACTATATGCACCCTTCATGTTTTATGTTAAATCTTTTTCTATTCTAAAATTTAAAAATTTTTATATTTTTTCAATCTCGATTAAATTTTAATGTACAATATTGTTATTAAAATATTATTTGTTATAGTAGGGGTGACCGGGGCCTATTTGTCAAAATGTAACATAAACCAACAAAATTTTAAAAAGCCATATTAAGAACGATTGCAAGCAAATAACATTTTTTAGTTCCAACAACTAAAAATAAGTTTACTGTTAAAACAAGCTTTTTGAGTAGGCATAGTATATTTTTCGAAATTTGATTTTTATTATCTGGAGAAATAGCCGGTGCGGTTTCATTGAAATGTTTTATATCAGTCGAAACACAAAACAATACGCTATTAAATGCCTATCAAGGTTTAGCAACTAAAACTTAACTTTTTGAAATATTAACAAAAACTTGACAAAGCATGAGGTAGGGTAAGTTATAGCATAGGCTATTGGGGCAAGTTTTAACACATATTTTTGTGCTTATATTAAAAGTAACTTCGGCAACAATTATTGTAAATAATATGAGAAATTATAAAAAAAAAGACTAACAGGAACACCAGCTCATCATTACAAAACAACTTAAGAGCTGTTGCAGCAATTGTTAAATATTTTAAAAGAGATTAATAAGGGGAGTAGCAAACCAATGGTGTCGGCCATGTAAAACTCTACATAGTGCTTAAAAAATTTAAAGATAGGCTAAGTCCTTTGTGCAAAACAAAAAAATCTAAAAAGTGTGCCATGATAACAGACACACCAGAAAAGGACAATCTGTTACAGGTCCAAACAAAGAAAAAACAAGTTTTGAAGAAACACCAAAAGTAAAAGAGTAGTTTTGCATTACATTTCTTGAGCCCTATTTTAACAGTCGTCCTGATGAGAAGTTGGTGGTACAATGCTATGGTTTCCTAAAGTGGTCACATTTAGCTTGTGCCGAAGATTTGAATACATATTTTTATCACAAATGTGATTCTGAAATTTATGATTGGGCTAACTTAGCAGTGATAAAAAGTGCTTTAACATTTTTAGGCTACGGCCAAATACCTCATTTTTTGTGCTTAATAGTCATGTTTATGACTAGGCTATGTGTGATTTCATTGTGTTTACTTTTTCATATTGCTGTTTTCTTTAAATTGCATTTAAATTCAAACATATATTAGTGATTTTGTTACTGTTACAACTTACCCCAACTGCTGTTACAACTTACCCCTTTGACGGGGCACATTGTAACCCTTCTTTTTTTTAATTTTTAAACCGTAGTTTTAACCAGTAAGCTTTGAAAACTTTTTATTTATTTTTTTGATATTAGTTAAACAGTGATCTAAATTTTTCATATTAAACAAGAATTTTGAAAAAAAAATTTATTATGAGAGAAATAGCAAAAAAAAGTGTTACTACGTGCTCCGGTCTACCCTAATAATAGAGTTAATTTTTTAAAGCTGCTTATTAAATTTTTTTTTAATAAAACAATTTTGATGAAGCTCAATAAATGCACGTTTCCTTTTAGCTCCCATATTTCAAGCTTGGTCGCCATGGACTCCGTGCACTGAGTTTTGTAGGCCGCAAGAGGTCACCCGCCTTCGACTTTGTTTTGACCCTAATTTGGGTCGAGCAGTTTCAGCTCATAATTGCGGGACCAACGAGAACACGGTCGAGTCGAGAATGTGCAATGTTTCGTTCAGTTTTCCGAGTAAGTTGATCTATTTCATAAGGCTTTTAACTTGTTCTTTAACGTTGATGGTCATGTCATTGATCAACATATTTTGTATCCGCTTCATATTTCATCTCTATATTCATGCTTCTAACTCGCAAGAAAGCGTCCAAGACGTTATACTTAGGACAACTGTCAAAAGATTACTCCAGCCTGCTTTTGGAGATGCCAAGATATTGCTTTTTGGTAAAATTTTTTTCTTTTTATTGTCAGTTTTATTTAAAATTTGGATAAAATATTGAGCTGCTTTTTAAAGCTGCCAAAGAAGAAAAGTGCCGTGAAGTGTTTTATCGAAAAACGCAACAGAATGTTGAGGGTATGTTTCGAATCGCCACCATGTCGATCACGTTAGCAATCAATCAAGACGCTTTTAACAATTTGGTTGGGTTGCCGATAAGATTTTCCGAATTTGGAAACTTTGTGACTTCTTAAGTTTGCAATAGCTTTTTTACAAATAAATGGCTTTATATAATTTGATGAATAATAATCTCTAAAGATCTTTATTGTTTTTTCATAAATTTCTCAAAATTTACAGAAAAATTTTTAAAAAATTTAAGTTATAAGTGAATTTTTAAAAGAGTTGTTTTGCAGCCAAAACAATAGAGAAAAATTACGAAAAAAATTTACTCAAAATCAAAATGAATTTCTTCATTATTTCAAGTTATATGAGCTTTCAATTTGATAAGCAATCATTAAAAGTCCCAAGTGACTTTTGGCTGGTTTTCGTAAACATTCTAGTCCACAGATGACATGGATGGACTCTGGTATGAACTACCTTCCACGTTTTCTCGATCTCGGTCATTTACCGATTGCTCAGCTCACAAAGTTCGTTCCCTGCAACGACAACGTTTCTTTGACAGAATATCTCGAAGTTCCAAAGTTGGTATACCGGGTAAGAAGCTTGCCTACAAGAATCTTTCTTAAAAAAATCTAAAAACCTTTTATTCTCGCTTTGTAATAATAGAATATCAAAATAAATTTTATTAATCTGAAAAAAATATTCTAAACAAAACAGAATAGGTTAAACTTACATATAATACATGAAGTTACAAACGAGTGCTGCAGAACGCAACTGGCGCATTTAATATTTACAAGTTTTTTTGTTTTTTTTTAATCTCTATATTTATCCTCCTGACTCGCAGGAAAGCGACGGAGGCGTTATACATAGGGTAAGCAATTACCCCGACCTGCTTCCGGAGATGCCAAGATATTGCTGTTCGCTAGTAATTTAGTAGAGATATGACTGTAATTTAGAACTGTTTGCCAAGACCACCAAACAGGGAAAAGTGCCGTGAAGTGTCTTTCCCAAAGACACAACAGAATGGCGCAAGAATGTTAATAATAATTTTTTCAGTTTTCTTTGCGACGATAATCAGTTGATAGTTTTCAATAGTTAAAATGCTGTACCTTGTACAAAGTCGATCAATTTAACAAAAAAACCCTTAACCCATTAAAATTATTGTTTAGAGTTTCCGAAAATAATTTAGTCTAACAATTTATATTTAAATTTTTACTGGAAATAGTTTTTTTCAACGAAACTAAGGTTATTTAAATTCACCTATTACAGACTGAAATATGGACAGTTTTATTAATAATCCCTATTGGCAACTAAAGTTGCTAGCGGTGTTTAATGTGTTAAGATCAAAGTGAAAAAATTTATAATGAAATCTATCAATCGATTAACACTTTTTAAAGTTATTAAGATAAAAACAAAATAACGTAAACTAAATTAGTTTCTTGACTATTTTCTCAAGACAAAAGTAGATTTATTGTTTACCTTGATGCAACTTATCATAAGTAACTCATTGCCTGCCAACCTCTGCATTGCAGGTCAGATTTTAAATGGAAACCTGGAATTTATTCAATGTTACACGGATTTGAGTTACAAAGTAATATCCAGAAGCACTCCTTTCATCATTTCCTTTCTCGTGCGACCTAAATTTTTTGACTCCAGAACAATTATCTTTTCCGTTGGGCGAAGCACAGAAAGGCCTGTTATCTTATTTGAAAAATCGGAGTGATTATTTTTTCTCTATAGGTATTGTTTTTTTCGATTGTAAAAGTTGCTTTGAAAAAAGCTTTTCTGTTTTATAAGTAGGTTAGGTTGTGCTTTTTTTCTTTGGAACAAACTTGGATCCTTTTTAAGACAAAAAAATTTGTTCATAATTTTTGGGTAAATTTCCAATCGGGCAAAAGTTAAGCTGGTTAAAATATTTTTCTATTGTCATAAGTTTGAAACCCGCGACAAACCACTTCAAGATAATCAGTGATGGCCTTTCAAAAAAAGGGAGCCGGTAGAAAAAAAGTAAGGTGGGTCACTGTTTTGTGTCCCAAGGCAAAACAATATCTAAAAAATGTTCATTGTTATAGGCAGCCACTTTTTAGTGTATCAAAACAAAGTTTTCTAAAAAAAAACAAAGAAAAGTCTTTATTTTAGTGTTCCAAAACAGTGTAATCTCTAACAAAAAGTTATCGGTTTATTTGAAGGCCCCGCTTTGTAGTATATAAACACAAAGTGATTTCTAAAAAAAAGTCTTTGTTTTAGACATCCCACCGTCCTGGTGCTACTATAAAGAGATAGAGCAATATCTTGTGTAGGGGTCACTTTTTGATGTATTTTAGGAGGGGGCAGTGCTCCCGCTCCGTTAGCACCTATTAAAGCTATTACTGAAGATAATAGTAATCTTGTACGTCATTTACCGTTTTTATTTAATTCACGAAATGTATTCAGTTTCTGTTTTTGTTTAACATTTCATTTCAACTGTTAGCTACGGTATGTTGTTTTTGTTTGATATGTTAATAGTTGATTAAAGCTAACCTTGTTAGTAGTGTAAATTTATGACATCTATTTACAGTTGCGTATTTTTACTTGTTTTATAGTATTGACTTTCAAAGGAGTGATAAATTTAACTCGGTCCACAAATGTGCTAAACATATTTTTTTTGAATATTTATTGGTTAGGAGTCAGGAAGATAATTACAGATACGAAAAAAAATGTGTTATTATTGTAGCTTGCAAGCTTTACCAAAATTTACTAAATTGGTGAAAAAAACTTTGATGAAAAATTCTTGTTTACTTAATAACTGGAAAAAATCTTGTTTATTTGATAACTACAACGCTTGCAGTAGTAAAATTTTGGTATAACCTATAGCTATAGGCTACATTAGAAAATAAAACAATTGATAACTGCAACAAGAAAAAACTTTCGAAGATGTGACAAAAAAATTTCTTTTTTATTTCTACGTAGTCACCGAATAAGAGGAACGCCATTTTGATGACGAATGCGATTGGTACTGCTGTTGTTCAAAATCTACTCGCGTCATTTTGTTTTGACTTTTAAAAGACAGTTTACGGCACTTTTTTCTGCCTGCCCGTCCTAGCAAGCAGCTCTATATTTTAGTCATATATCTAAATAGAAATATATTTTGTGCATTTTCAAAAGCAGATTGGAAAAATCGCTTGAGCGTTTCCTAAGTATAGCGCCTCTGACGTTTTTCTGTGACTTAGAAGAATAAATAGAATTAAAATAAAAATAATTAGTCTGACAATTAGTTACACTATTTGCCATTGATTGTATTATTGTTTAAAGTGACATGAAATTTGAGCATAGAATATGCATAGTAGCCTAGGAGCAATAATACCTTTGTTTGAGAAAGTTTTTCTACTTTGCAAATAACATCACAAAAAGAAATATATTTGACGTCATGAATGAGCTGCCTTAGGTACAATCACAAGCAATGGGTCGTTTTCACCCACAATCAGAAAACTGAAAACATCTATTGACGGCTTGAGTTTAGTTCTATTTAGTTCACAAGCAATTCTAATTCTTATTGCTTTTTCTAGATAGTGGCCACTACGTTCAAACTGCTTATTTATTTTTTGTTGTTTAGGGAAAACGAAATGCAATTTAGCATCGAAGCGGAATCAAAGCGATTTATGGTGAACAATATTCCGTGAGTTTTATGACGTCATCATTCGCGTTTTTCGATTTTTCTTTGATAATGTGTTTTATAGAATATTTCCGATTGGTCAATGGAGTCATTTAATTGTCACATGGAGCGCTGAAGATATGGGACTTTATCTGGGGTGAAGCAAGTGGTGGAAGAAGGGGTTTCGACCAAGACATTTGTTCAGGGATTTTACATTGGCCGTAGTAGCAACTTAAGCGATTTAAGAGGTTAGTGACAATAAAAAAACTAATAATCGTATTAAAACCAATCGCAATGCTATTTAAGTTGTGTTGATACACCACACAACTATATTTTTTTCTTTATTTGATTTTGCTTCTGCTAAAGATAGTTAATAGTAGATTTTTTGATCTTAAAAGTCACAAAAAACAAGACTTGAAGAATTAAATAAAATGTTTTTATTTTGTGCTTGAGACATTTGCTAAAAAAACAAAAAATTTGCTTATAATTTTGTTTCTTTTTCTGTCTTGTATATGTAATCCGATTTTGTATATTGAGAGCAGAAAATGTTTAGGCTTTTGCATTTTTATCTGGATTAAATCTTCTTTATTTGAGATGCATAACTGTTTTTAGGAGAGCCAAAATAAGGTGGGGAATGACTGACTTTATAAATCCCATGAAACGTCGGCATAAAAACAACCACAAAGAGCTGTTCTAACCAGAAAATTTGATTTGTAACAAATGATTAGATGAGTACCATTGCAACGTTGTTGAAAAGACCGTAGACAGATTCTTATAAAGTTATATCATTAATAGAAAATTAAGTTACGAAACTTTTTGAATAACTGAACTTGGGACCTTATTAAATATAATTTACCGTTTGTGAAACTAAATTTCTACTTTCGCAGGTTTTCTCAATGCCACTGTTTCGTCTTTGAAGATTTGGTCAAGTGTTCTGGACAATGTAGTGGTAACTGGTTTGTATGAGTTCAACCGCGAATTACTGGACTATCCAGAGAGAGAAGACGTTCTTACCATCAGGCAACTTAGAAGTTTTCTTTGGAGTGGGTTCGGAAACTGCATCAAATCCCCTTCCACTCTCTCCTCTCTGTACTCAAATCCTCCACCTTGCAACTCCAATTACGATTCAAGACCAATCTTGTTGTAGAGAGTTAGAGCGCATCTTTTTTTTAAGAAAGATCGTCTTAGTTTATTCTTTTTATTGTACTATCTGGAACTTTTGGTTTTTGTTGTTTTTGCCTGCAAACTTGTGTATATAAAACTCTTGAAATAGATCTGAATAGAAAATACAAACACCATTGGTTATGGGATTTTTTCATTAATGGTTTACCAAGATCTGCATGTAAAAAATTTATGGTGTCTAAAAAATTCAAGAAATATTAAAAAATAAGTTTGTGCTAATAACTGATACTTTTCGAATAATGGCCAAAAAAAGCAATGAGAACATTTGTCGTATTTTGGCTTGAAATTCGGTTGCTCTATGTGATTCTGTCGAGGTTTTAAAAAATACTTGGGAAATGTGATCAGTATTTTCGAAAAGCAATTTCATTGTAAAATAAAATGACGATGATTTAATAATGACGTCATAAATATTTAAAAATTAGACGTACCATTGCAGATCATCATCATTAATTTAATTTCAATCTGGTTTAATCTGCAGTGACTGTAGGTGGCCGGATGCATCCCATTACTTCTGCAACTCTTCTTACACCTTCTCTCCACCTACATCGATCTGCTGCATCTTTTTTTGAACCAATCCTTCTCATGTTTCCTTTGACTTGTTCCCTGCACTCCATCTTCGGTCGGCTCTGTTTGCGTTTTCCATCTGGTTTATGCATCATCGCCGTCATTAAAACATCTTCCTCAGGTTGTCTTAAAACATGACCATACCACCTCATACCATTCGCGTTTGCCAGCTTATCTGCTGCTTTCTTCAATCTCAACATGTCCATCAGCTTCTCTGTATTCCTCTTGTCCATCAACTTTACACCGCATCTTGCCCCACCATAGATCGTTCTACACCTCTCAAAATAGCTGCTTCATTTTCTTTTGAAACACCACGTTTCACTTTTATATAACATAGCTGATCTTACATAGCTCTTATATATCTTTCTTTTCATTCGCAAAAAAAACCTTTTTCCAAACTGTATCTCACCACACCCTCTAAATTTCTTCCATCCAAGTCTTGTTCTTGCAGTTACTGCGGCTTCACATTCTCCACTGGTGTACAACCTATCACCAAGATAGCAAAATTCCTTCACGGTTTCCACTTCATCACACATTATCTTCTATTGCACTTCTTCCATACCATTTGTTGCTTTCTCACATTTGCTACTAACAAAAAATCTTACCGCATTTGGAGTTACTTTCTTCAATTTAGAACGGCTTTCACGAATCTATTGGTCAAATTTATGCATATCACAAAGTTGACTGTCATCCTTTTGCCACATATTCCACATGGATCTGTTCTACTTTGCATGACTGCACCCTTTGATCCACACACCATCACCTTATTGGAGAGCAAGGGACTGGAGGTGAATCTTGAAAAGATTCATCTCCAGTCCATTGCTCTCCAATGCACCTCTCATTTTAGAAACCATTCTTTTAGACCCTCCATTGTTTTGCTCATCAGTACCAAATCATTTGCACTCAAACCTCTTTTATTAAGCCTTCTCTTGCATTCTCTGTCGCAACATCCACCACAATTGCAAACAATAAAGGTGACAAAACAGATCCCTGATGTACAACAACCGCTGCATAAAATTAAGTAAAAAAATTCTGTAAATATCAGTAAAAAAAACATCTACGTTAGTACTTCAATAGTCCTGTTTATTTGTCATCAAGTATTTATTAAACTAAAGAACGTTACTGAGATAAAAATTGGAAATGTTGCTGCTGGTATAACTTTAAATTTAACCCGCATTTGAATGCTACAAACTTGGTATTTTCACTATCTTTTTTTGGAAAGTGATAAAAAAATACAACAGTATAAGACAAAATGTTTATTTTCAAGTTCCAAAAACATACTCATACTTTCCAATTATTTAAGCTTTTAATTCTTTTATAATTAAATGAAGAAAAATTGTGACACAAGTACTTTTAATGGATGATTGAGAACTTGCTATAGCGTTTAATGTAGGAAAATTACACAATGGCTCAAGGTCCTTCATACTTAATAATCCCGAAATTTTAGTTTTCTACAATATTTTCTATTCAATGTTGAATTTGTTAAAATCATTGTTTAAATCGATAAGTCATAGTTGTATTTTACCGTTATAAATCAAAAACTTTAAAATCCACCGTCTTTAATATGACAACTAAAATTTTGAAAGTTTGTTTTGATAACATAAACTTTTTAGATGACCTTTTGTCATTATAAAAAAAATTTTCGGAATCATATTCCACCCTTTAAATCTTTAGAACCTTAGGCATAGCAATATTGATTATAAAGATGATTATCCTAATCTATTTCGGCGCTCTTTTGTTTTAAAATGAGACACGAAAGCGTAGTGACACTTTACTTTGGGGCCTCTAGTTTACCACACAATTGTTCAAGTTTATTTATCAGAGTACATTCAATTAAATACGATTATCAGAGTACATTCAATTAAATTAAATATGTAAATTGACTTGCTTTATTTTAGGAAATTTTAGGAAATGGTTTAGTAGTAATTTGTTTCAAAAGTAATGAGATTAAATCAAATCTTCCAGATTTTTTATCAACAAGTGTGACTTAGCTAAAGACAGATATTAGAATTTTTTTAATATATTTTTTTGTAAAACTGGCCTACTTTAATTTAAGTCCACTGTTACGTCATTCGCGTAAAATATTTGCGAAGTAGGTGTTGGGTACGGGTTTCGAGCCAGCGCGCCTTTTTGTATTAGCGCTGAATAATCAGCGTTGCTTTTAGTGCTTTCTCACGCGGTTGTGGGCATAAAATGATGCCACGTTGTATTAGCAAGCCTTTCAACTTGAGCTGGCTGTGACTTGACATTTGCAGAGAATCTTTTAGATTATTTGGCTGCTATATTTGTCCCTTTGGACGTTGTCTACTTAGGGTAGAGAATTCGTTGTTTGATTTCCTTTGATTGTCCGCCCAACATCGTTGGTAAGTTTGTCTACGTATTGAAACTAATTTGTGTTATATTGTTCAGAAAACCGTTTCCGACTAGCGCTGTAATTATTGTTTTGTTCTTAATAAAATAAAATCAATAAAGTTTGGTGCTGGTTGCGAATCGCGTTTGTGCGGAGCTGGAAGGACGAGGCAGTCTTGCGACTCCGTCACATCCATTTTAAAATTGTTGTAAATTAATAAAATTAGTTTTGTAAACAAAGACCTGGTTGAGAAATTAAGATCTGATACCCAATTAAAATCCAGATCTTTAAGTTAACTGAAAATTTATACTTAAAAACTTTTTTGTCTTGTTAAGTAAACTGTAAGGTAAAAAAAAACATCTTTACTCAAATCTAGTTCTCTTTAAATTTTTGTCCAGGATATCAAAGATACGCCTGAGTCCTTTGTGTTAATGCATATGTCCATAGAAATTAAAATATACTAAATGATTTTAGAAATTTTTAAAATAATAAAAAAACTGTTTTTGAAGCTTTGTTAAATAACAAGATTAAAAAAGCTGGTAACAAAAAAATTTAGATAGTTTTTAGATAATCTGTTAAAAATTACGACTTATAATTTTGTTTTGTGGGCAACTAAAACAATAGTTAAATACGATAACAGTTTAAAAAGCATGTAAAAGAATTAAATAATTAACCGCAGATGAATATATTTTTCTATTTATTTTTTCCGTCAATTTTATGTAATGTGATATTAAAGCCATATAACTTGCATAAAACATTTCAAAAGTTTTTCATAGAAACTTTTTCGCTTTCTCTAACCTCAATCATAAATTACTTAGAAGTAGACTTAAGTTAATGTGTTTTCTATTTAAGTGCTTTTTAACCTTTTTAAATATCACGCATCCTTTTAAACTAATTTTGCAGCTTTCGAAACTCCTATTTCTCAAAGCTTAATAATAAAAAATGAGGAATACTTAAAATCACGGAATTAAATAAAGCACTCAAGAGTTTCGCCAAACTACAATTTCGTGGTAAAAGCACCCTACTATTTGATGAACAATTGGTTACATTCTAGAATTTTAATTGAATAACTTTACCGTAAAAGCAATTGACTCGAAGTCTGAGGAAGACCCAGTCACTTAATGTCCACTCTGACAAACCATCCGGAGAAATGGGGAACACAAACTTTTCTCTTCAGAATTTCGATTTGTATTTACTGGCAAACGCTGGTGAAACATTGAAATTGCATTAAAAAATAGATAATTGCAAAAATTATAAAAAACAAATGCCAAGTATATAAATCAATTTGATAATGAACATGAATAACAAAATTTGTAAAGTGATTTTTGGTTTTACAACATTCATATTTTATTTATTTTTAAATAGAGTTCTTTGAATCTTCATCTAACCTTTGTTTCAAATTTGTTATAAATACAGATGAAAAATAATATAATTGGGATTACGGTTTTGTCTGATGGATTAAACCGAAACAACTAAAGACCTGTTCTATACTTAGCGTAACATTAGCGTCTAAATTTGGACGTAGATGCTTGTTAGAATTTATAGACAAACAAAAGTATAGTGTACGCACCAACGTCTACAGCAGGTGTTGAACAAAGTGACATAATTGTACCAAATATTTACTTTTATAGACATGTATATACAGTAGTTATTAGCAAGTGTCATGATTTAACCAAGATCGGAACCGCTCTAACACTTACCTTGTCCATACGTTTATCTTGCCTATTTATTACTATTGTTGTCTTTTCTACGCACTGTACTTGTGCAAACTTCTTAACTTTAAATAATAATCTGGTATTGTTTAATCGACCTTGTTAGCTTTATTTCCAAACGCTTGGTTTTATTTAAATTACTATTGTTGTTTTCTTTTCAGATGTTAGTTTTGATTTGTTGTAAATAAAAGCCTAATTTAGGTTTACTTTATGAGAGCAAGAAAATTTTTTTGCGATATTTTAGCTATTACTTTTTTTAAATCACAAAATATTCAAAAATTGTTTTATACAAAATTGCGGTTTAATTAAAAGGTTGTATATTTGCTATATTTAAAAAAAACATTGGCTTTTCTGAAAAATTGAGTAATCTAAACTGTTTTATTTTTGTTTAGTTGTTTATTTGCAATAAATGTTGGTTCGAAAAGATATTTCGACTTTTAGATAATTTTTTTTACAAACACAGATAAGTAGGTATAAAAACAAACTTTGCTCAATTAATATAAAAACACAATACTGGAACAGTAATTTGAGAGCATTTCTGCACTGACCTATACTAGCGATAACGATAAGGCTGTTGTTTTGACGATCAGCAGCGGTCAGGGAGGTGCCATCTTGCTCAGTTACTCGGACCTGAAACAAATCAAGTTGGCCTATTATTAACTTCAATTTCAAAACAAGTTTGATTCGAAATTTTTGACGTGCTTTGCTCCTTGTTAGTCCAAACCAATTTGGTTGTTATTCTTTCCGTTGCTAATAAACATCGGGGCTACTAGACCAACAAATTAGATGCAGTGTTTTTGTTCACCATCTCTGTGATAATGTAGTGTAAGTGAATATCTTGCTTGGCGCAATGTCGCGTAAATGGTTCCCACCGACTCGCGACTTGTTTTGATGTATGAAACATGAATGATCATGAGTTTTTCGGTTTAAAAGTGATTGTTGTTAGTTTTAATTTTATTCTTACGGCTTAGTTTTATTTAGTCCAAGTTTTGTTGTCTTTCTTAGCACTGAAAAACTATATTTTGTTTTCTTTGAAGTGTTATATGATCTCTCCGAGCAATTTGCTCATATAATGCTCCGGCAGAGACTTTTAGTTTTGCTTGTACCAAATCTCATTGATCAAGTTTAAATTGACTTGGATTAGCAATTATTAAACACGTGTTCACTTGTGTGATAAGGCAAAAACAAAACGAACCAGCCATATTAATAAGTATCAAATGTTACCGTTCATTTGATCAAGAAGAATAAAAGTAAAATTTTGGTACAATATTTAAATGCATAGTACTTTATATCTAGTACCTTACAAAAATTCACGGAAAATCCAGAAGATTGCAAATGAACATAAGAAGGTGCATTAATGTTCACCTCAAACCTGGACAGTTTGTACCGCTTCACAGAAACTTCTAGAGCAGCGGTTCTCAATTCATTTTAAAGCTTGCACCCCTTCGGAACAGAAAAATCATTTTCGCACCCCTTTCACAATTTGAATTAAATTTTTTTGTAATTATCATTGCTGATATCAATAGGTGCAAAAGTCCCAGAAGAACTTACCAAAAAATTCAATAAATAAAAATAAACAAAACGTAAGTAAAAATTTAAACAAAACACAATCAAGTACAAAAAAGTTTATTTATACAAGTTTTTCGTACCGTGGTTGTTTCTGTTACTCAAAGCGATGCGTAAATCATTTTCCATGGTTTCCAATCGATTTCGATATTTATTCTTTAAATAAACTAGGGAAGAAAACCCAGCTTCGCACAGATAAGTAGTCGAAAAAGGAAGAAGAACTGCCAGAGCTTTTTCGGCCAACTTTGGATATGTTTCCAGTTGTACTGTATACTCCCAAAAATTATCTAAAAGCATCGATTCAAACTCCATTTTCATGTTTCGACTTTCTTTCAAATCGATAAGATCCTCTTTGTAACTCTCGTCATCATGAAGTGTATCTACATGATCAATTATCCAAGTTTCCATTACGTTTAATTTACCTGGAGAGAAGTAATTGTTAAAGGATGCGCTGAGAGTTTTCATATGTGCGACAATTTCCAACTGCACATTTTCTAGCAAGCTAGCACCACCTTCCAAGTATTTCATCAAGAAAAGGAAAGTTAGCTAGGTTGCCACTCTGAACCCGGCGACTCCAGAGAGGCAGTTTGGCGATGAAAGATTTCAACTTCTCGGACGCTTTTACCATATTCATTTCTTTTCCTTGTAGTGATAAGTTCAGCTCATTAAGGTGGTTAAAAATATCAGCAAGATATGCTGTCATTTGAATAAATTCAACAGATTCAAAACAAACAACCAAGTCACTGTTGCGATCTTCCAAAAACCGTTAATCTCTTTTCGTAGTTGTAGAAACCTGTTCAATACCCGACCCCTCGACAACCATCTTACTTCAGTGTGGTAGAGAAGAACATGTTTGTCGTTTTGATTGACATCTTGGCAGAGCGATAGAAACAAACGGTGATTCAAAGCACGACCTCTGATGTAATTCACGATTTTCACATAGGAGTTAAGGGTATCATCCTTTAGACATGTAGGTAGTGTTTTGAAAGCAAGACCCTGTCGGTGAAGTAGGCAATGAGTTATTTTTAACTCGGGTATCTCCTCTTTCAGCATAGCGGCAAAATCAGAACGGTTGCCCAGCATAGCTGGAACACCATCACTGCAAACAGAACCAATCACTTTTATATCAAGATTATGCTTGATGAAAAATTATTTTACTAGTTAAATATACCCTTCGCGATTGTTGTTCTCGGTAGTGGTTGACAAAACAAAAACTCTTCTTCGACTTTCTTTTCCTTGATATAACGAACAAAGCAAATTAATTGACTGTAGTTGGTTACATCTGTTGACTCATCCAGTTGAATTGAGATTTTTAGTGGAGAAGCCTTTAAGTCCGAAATTAGTTGATCGCGAATATCGATAATGAGATCCTTGATTCTTCTAGCAATAGTATCGTTTGACAACGCAACTTGTTTCAACTTTCTGGCAGCACCATCTCCCAAAATTATGTCAGCCATGTCAATGACACAAGGTTTAACAACTTCTTCGGCAAGCGCGTGAGGTTTCATTGCTTTCGCAATCCGATAAGCTACTTTGTATGAAGCGAGAAGATGAGACTTTTCGACACTAGTAAATCCCATTTTCGGAAGCGTCCCACTTTTTTCGTAACGAGCTCGTTTTGTTTTTAAAATTTCAGCATCATATCCAGCTTTAATTCCCCCATGTTTATTTCTAAAATGCTCACTTAACTTTGACGGTTTTAGATTAGCATTACAAAACACAGCATCACCGAGAATGCACTGCGGCTTTTCAACTCCATCAACTGTAGTGGCTGTAAAACCAAACTTACTGTCTTCCTCTTTCCACTTCCTTACTTTGATTTTTGACATGCTGCAGTGCAGTGTAGATTATCAAGAACAGGATTAAAATTACTCTAAAAGTCTAAAATAAATGTTATTAATAGTTCGCAAGATAAGCCTTTACAAATACAATATCCTTTACTCTTTTAACCTTAATAATGCTTCCATCAACACTTTCAATTATAACCCAAATTCTTTTGCACAAAATAATCAAATAGCCGAAAGTATCCCAACTATCGATTACTAACTATCACAAAAAATAAGAGAATATTAATGCAGGGATACGCTCTCCACGTGGTACAGGCAGACAATGAGTTTTTATGACTGAGAAATTTTCTTTTATTTATCTATTACATCACAGTCAATCGTTTATAAAACATGAATAAAACGAATACCTTCTACTGGTAAAATCTGTGTTATGGTAGGATGTAACATAAATTAAACTAGAGTTTGGAAAAAAAAGTTCGCACCCCAAGAAGTCCCTTCTCGCACCCCCAATTGAGAACCGCTGTTCTATAGTTTCTTTGTATTCTTAAAAATTTTATCCCGTGTTTTATGGCGCGTCTTGTAGAAAGTTATTTGTAATCTAGGGTATTCCCCAAAAAAATGCTTATGAAATTTGATCTATTGACATTGAGTTGTTTTGATGTAATAAGATTTTTTGTTTTGTTGCCAATTGGTCAAATGTTTCCATAAAATAAGTTTGATAATTTGACCTTTGAAAATTTATTATTGATTAGAATTATCTTATTATTGAAAAAAATATATATTAAATGAATGATTGTGTAAAAAAAACCGGAGGCAAAAATTTTGTGCTTTGAAAATTTTTCAAAAACAAAAAAAAACAGTAAATAAACACAAAGTAGTTTTCGTAGAAAAAATAAGAAATAGGAAGTTTGATTATCGTATAGATCAGTGTTTCTCAAATTTTTTTGTTTTGTACCTCATTTAAAAAAAATTTTTGTGCAATCCCAATATGAGTAGGCTAATTTTAAGTTAATTCTTTCCTATGGAAAACCACGCATGTGCATGAAAAACCACATAAATACAAAGAAAAATGGAAATATATAGTAATCTAAAGCGAATTAACAAAATTACAAAAACAGACATTATTTAAAATAGCTCTTAAAACTAAATGTTTCATTAAAAACTTTTTTGTTAAATAAGTAGCCTTAAAAAAGCTGTTTTAAAAAACTCGAATGTTTTCGTCTCGCCCTGCGGAAGTTTCGCTAAAATAAATTGAAGAATTGAATGTAGTATTTGAAAAGTTTTAAGACGGATTCTGATTAACTAAAGATTAAGGTTAGTAAAAGTTGTCACAATAATTAAGATTATTTAATAAAGTACAACTACGTTTCGTCAGCGTAAAACATTTTTGATAAAAAAGATATAAAATTATGCAAGTTTGTTTTAAAATTTGGAACTAAAAAGGAACTTTTTTACTTATAGTAATAATTTATGTTTGTAAACAAAATCTTTCTGTCTATACAATTTAGGTTTACAAAAAGTAATAAAAATCGATTCTAAGACTAATAAATGAAAATCGGATCGGGTTTAGAAAGGATAAAAAATTGATTGTCCTTATAGTGAGATGTTTTTTAATGGATTCTAGATTTAGAAAGAATAAGAAATTGATTGTTTTTGTAGCGAGTTGCTTTTCAATTACGAGGTTTAATTTATTTGTTACACGACCAAAAATGTGCATCTCACTACAAGCACAACCAATCTTTTATTTTTTCTAAAGTCCGATCCCATTTTCATTTATCAGTCTTAAAATCGATTTTAGCACTCTTCGTAAACCTAAATTGTGTAGACAGAAAGAGTTTGTTTATAAGCATAGATTATAGCATAAATGAAAAAAATCTTTTTTAGTTCCAAATTTTAACACAAAACTTGCATGATTGTGTATTTTTTTTTGGCAAAAAGTTTTTATGCTGACGAAATGTTGCTGTACTTATTAAATAATTTCAAATATTGTGATAACTGTTACTAACATTAATTTTTAGCCAATTAGAATCAGTAATAAAACTTTTCAAATACTACATTCATTTCTTTAATTTATTCTATTGAAAATTTTTAAAGAGACCTAGACGAGAACATTCGAGTTTTTCAAAACAGCTCGCACAAAAAGCCAATTTGCTTTACGACCTCAAAATTTTTTCACGTGACCCACAGTTTGAGAAGCCCTGGTATAGATATCAATCAAAGATTGTTAAACACGCATTAAAGGGTGTGATTACATTGCTTCGGTTGTGCAGCATAAAGTCAAACATAATTTTAAAGCTAAGTTTCAAAAACTCCAAATGTAAAGTTTTTAAAATAGATTGATTATTTTTGCTGTATTAAATGCTTCAACCCATGGTAAAAGTGCTAGAACAATTGCTACTTTAAAAATACTCTGCAATGAGTCAAAACAAAAATGTTTTATCAAATTATAAAACATATTACGTAGTAATATCTCATAAATTTAGTAATTTATGCTAATAACGTTATAACTTTAATAATGGTGATGGTATCGCACAATTACAGAAGACTAATCATTATGATATTAACTAAAACCCATAATAGCTCTTTGTTTAAAAACAAAGCAAACAACTACCGTGTTATTAAGCTTAATTAACTTGGAAAAACAAGCATTTTGCTGCCACTTTAGAGACGAATGGGATAAAAAAATGGAAAACCAAGTTCTTTCTGGCTTTCCAGAAAACGATAGAAAACTCATCAAAGCAACTCAAAATACTTAAAGTTGGTTAAGAATCGAATAATGATTAAAATATACGTAAAAAAATAACTCAGCTAAAGAATTAGTAGCTCTTGGAAAAATGTCATTTTTTGTAAACATAGAGTATAAAAGTACAAATGCTATTGTTAATAAACCAGAAAACAACTACTGTAAAGTGATTTTTTATATTTATGTTTGTTTTTAGAACGTTGCTCTACCTGATATTCATAGATGACTTTCCAATTGCGTTTGAGAGCGTTTCGAGTGAGTTGTATTTCTCCTTATGCTACCCCACTCATCAAAGCAACATTTCTTTCCAATAAAACAGTGTTTTCATTCGGATCTTTCACTTTGTAAGTAACTGATCCTTCCAGAGGTCGGAGGTCAGGCAAAAAGCAAAGGGCTCGAAATTTTACTAAAAAGATAAAAATCAAAGTACTGACAATACCGGCTACTGAAAGGAATTGTATTAAAATTAAACGTATTGAGAAAGTTTGTAAAATCAGAAATTTTGCAAGGTTTTAAGCAAGTTGAAATTAACATCAGGAGTTTGCTACTGTTTTAAAACAAAGACAACTTGGAAAAATGTAATTTCTACTGAAGTTAATATTTAATAACAGTTTCAAAATCCTTTTACATCAAAACAAACTCCAGCTAAAATTTTCAAAGAACCTTTTTTTTTAAACCAAATAGAGATTGTTTGGTGGGTTAGATCATTATGATAACACTCTGACTTTCGAGCAGAAGGTTGCAGGTTCAATCCTTACTTTACTTGAATGATTTTGGTTGTTTCTTTTGGCAAAAGCAATTCAAGCCCACTTTGTTAATGTTGACACGCAGCTTATTACTTCTACGGTAACTGTGTTTAAGAAGGAAGCAACAAGGCTGATCTCCTTACGAATTAGTTGCAAAAACTAAAATTTCCGACAACTTTACTTCGGAACAAATAGTTGAAAGAAAAGAAAAGCCACACAAAAAACAGCTAATAGTTGCAGGTTTCCTGCTTATGATTTATACTAATGATTAAGTGGTTTGTAGGTCCTGCAAAAATTTTTATTTTTGTTAACATTAAACAGCTTTAAAGCGCTCTTCTTTTTACTGTTGGTTTTGATTTGCGCTGTAAAATATAACGATAATAATCCAGCAAAAAACTTTAAACCGTTAAAATCTTTAAAAAATATTTTTCTTAAACAGAACTTTCTATCAGGTTACCATTAATTAAAGTAAAAATTGTTTTGAACAAAAATCTTGTCAAACGAACTTTTTTGTCCTGGCTGGTAGATTGCTTTGTCTGTTTGAATCAGGATTGAAAATGATTTCGATGCAAATTTGAAATCGCTTGTTGTTGTATTGAAAAGATTTACTCCAGTAGTCCCGTTTTGTCCCACTACTCGAAGAATAAACGCTTTGCTTCCGGAGTAACCGAGGGGTAGCTGTCAATCAAAGTCAAAACACTAGTTATTACGTTAAGCAAAAGTTTTCAATCTGCGTTTGATTGAAATTATTTGGAGACGAGTAAATATTTTCAAATCATCTTATGTATTATCAGGCTTTTTTGTTAATATTGCCAGTAGGATCGATGTTACCACTCCATGATTAGAAACTCAATCACGTGACCTGATTTTGTAACGCCCGCTGAACGCTTGAATGTACAAACCTAAATTCAACTTAGCCAAATGGTTTTATATACGTTTTGAATTGATAAGTCAATAAATTAATAAAATAAAAGATAAAAAACATAAAATGTGAAGAATTTATTAATAAACTAAAATATTAACAAAAAAATTTAATGAAAATAAAGAGTTAATAAGGTAATTGACTATATTTATTCAATTTAATCCATTTGTAATTTTTTAAATTCAAAATATTTTGATGCATTTTTTAAAAAAATCTTTGATAAAAACTTTAAGTGTAAATAGCTGTTTTGCATTCTCATAATACTAAATAAATAACTTGTTTTTTTTTTAAATTATCTTTTTTTGGTATAATTTGTTAAAATATTGCGAACTGAAAATGTTAATCATGAATTTAATATTTTTTTGTATTTTATCCAAGTTTGTGCGAATGCTGTAAGTTATATTTTTTTAATGCTTTTTATAGACTGTAAGCAAAACAACACCAAAAAGTTTGCATCTTTTCGTTTTCCATTACAGTGCTAACTTTGCAGACTTAAGGGATTCACCGAAATTTAAAAGTTTATGAATTGAGCACAGCGAATAGTGAATGAGATCCAAACGTTTTAATTTAAATCAATTTAAATTATTACTCATTTCATTATCAATTGCGTTAGATTCTTTATAATTTTACGTGGTCGTGCTTCTTTATAATTTTTTATGGTCGTGATGGTACGTCCTTAATAAACTATGTTTCAAAATATATTGGCTATATTTTTTATTCTAAAATTTATTCAAAACTTACTCTCTATCATATCTTATAATTTAATTTATAAAGTTTCTTATTTTTCAAAAATAGCTACATCAACAATCTGACCAATTTTTGTTCACGCTTTTGCAAATACAAAACAAACTTTGTGTCGTTCAATTTCCCCAACTTAGAATAACTTTTAATTTATTAAGCTAAAATTTAATAAAAACTTACGCTCATTACGCCCGCCTTACAATTGAATTTAAAAAGTTTGTTATCTTAGAAAAACGGCATCATTAACAATCTGACCAATTTTTGTTTACGCTTTTGCAAAAACAAACCAAACTTTTATGTAGTTCAATATATAAATCAATGTATTTTTTGACGACTCAGTCGTCCAAAGGAGCATGCATTTAACCGCACGAGTGCCGACGCTCTTGTCGGCGTTCTCTTAACAAAGAAACAAACTGAGAAAAGAGAGTTTCCTATCATGGAGTGTATATCGTTGATGTTACAAAGGGACATTCATGTCGACTCACACTCTTTTAGGCATTTTTTTGCCAACCATCTCCAATTTTGCTGAAATTTGGCATGTTTGTAGGTTTACATTAAGAAAATGTCTTACATCAAATTTCAAGTTTCTAGATCAAATATTTTTTGATGTATGAAGGTTGAAAGTTGGACACCAAATCGCTGCTTGAACGCCCATGATTGAGTAAAAATAGCCTTTCTGGCTTTATTTATTGTCCCATTTCAAAGATGTTAATATCATTGAAAAGCTCTCTTTAGCAGCTTTTCAATGATATTTATATCTTTAACCTAGCTACATAAATAAAAAAGTGACTTTTTGACGTGACCTTGTGACCTTGACCTCGCATAACCCCAAAACGCCCTCTCCAGACAAAAAACTTTTTTTAATATTTTTGTTGCTCACATAAAGGACTATGAACATGCCAAAACTCAAAATGAGATCTTTATGGGTTTTCAAGGTATTTGATTTTATTGAACAAGTGTGCCTATTTATGCAACTCCAGCATGCCCGCGTTACAAAATTATCAATATTCTTCAGGTTTACAAAAATTAAGTTAAGCCTTTTGTTTTTTTGTTATTGTATTGAATAGCATTTACAAAATTGTGACATGCCTGATTACCATCAAAATTTGACAATGGTCATTTTTGATCAATAGAGATAAAATGGTGCCCTGAATCAATCTACAAATTATATTTTATGGTAAACTAATTCCAGTTGCATTGAATAATTTTTTACATATACTTTATGATGATGTACTAGTTCAGTGGTCACTAAACAACGGCCCGCTAAGACTTTTTATCCGGCCCGCGGAACTTTTTTTAAAAAACATATACACTCACTTTGAGCCACAGTTGGATAGATTTATGTCGGGAATACCCCAGTTTCAGTTTTTTTTATTTTTCTAGAGAACACACCAAGATTTAGGAAGAAAAATAGCAAAATTAGAGATTAAATCGAAGTGAAGACCTTTTTTATTTTTTATTTTTTATTTTTTTAGAGACAACTATGAATTTGGGAGAAAAATAGTGAAATTAGAGATCAAATCGAAGTGAAGACCGTTTTTTTTAGAGATCACTATGATGTTGGGAAAAAAATAGCGAAAGGCTTTTGTTCTGAAGCGTCCCGAGTTATAAGCGTAAAAATATTTTTCTCCCAAAATCCTGGTAATCTTTGAAAAAAAGAAAAGAAAGGGTCTTTACTTCCTTTGCAGTTATTTATTAACTGTTTTTGCAAATCAAGTCTCTAGATTTGCAACCAATGAGGCTCAATGAGGTCCAAACAAATCTATACACGGCCCCCAGCTCGAAAAGTTTGGAAATCCCTGTACTAGTTTATAAACTTTAAATTTGATTCATTGAAAACAATTACTAGAGGCAGGATTTGAATCAGCATCTGCAATTACTAGCAGATCTAGTGCCAGTTACTAACGTTGCAGTACAGCCGAATCAGGGCTGTAGCGTTAAGCCATTTCGCCAGCCTAATCTAATTGTTGATTGTATGCTAATTTGAGCTATTTATGTGAACTGCAATGTTCTACCTGTTTTAACTGTCAGCCTTTTTCAATATTGTGTTTAGCCAATGTTGATTGTTACGAATTAATGAGCTTGCTGTCATCTATAGCTGTAAGCGTATAGCAGTTTTGCTTTCATAAAGTAAGAGTTGTGAGTTCTTTCCTGGCTTAATGGGAAGTCAGAACAGACTTCCTCGAAGTCGATTAAGCATCATAGAATGGTGCTCAACATGCCATACTGCTCGGCAGTTTGCATTATAGATTGAAATATTTTTTACTGATATGATAACGTACAGGTTAAACCTCCCC
The DNA here is from genome assembly GCA_963680785.1 of Diplosoma virens. Classification (NCBI taxonomy): domain Eukaryota; kingdom Metazoa; phylum Chordata; class Ascidiacea; order Aplousobranchia; family Didemnidae; genus Diplosoma; species Diplosoma virens. The sequence goes on from OY796884.1 coordinate 7,004,027, forward strand.
AATCCGGCAAGCACTGGACCTTAGACTTGCCAGACCATAGAAAATTCCGAACTATAGGTGGTCCCCAAAACACCCTCTATGTACGTGTACTTACCCTGCATTATGCTGCACAAGTGTAGCTGTAACATTAGTTTGATATATGATAGTTGTACTACATGAAAATATACATTAGGGTGGAGCGAAATTAAATGGACGTTTTTAAATATTTTTCTCAGATGCTCTGTAATAGTGAAATTATGGTGATGTCTTGTTAGAAAACACCTATGCTAAAATCCCAGCTCATATAAGTGATATCTTCAGGTGACGCCATGATATTTTATTTTGTAAAAATATATGAAATATACTTTTCCTCAAAATTTTTTTCTATCAAATTTATTGTAATTTCTTGGTTTGTAATAGTGATATTTCAATTAAGGTGACTTGTAGGAAACACATATTAAAAACATTTTTGGATAGTTGAACATTTAGAGGTGCCGCCACTATGATAAGTATATTTATAAATGATGCAAAATGCATGTTTTTCTTTAGAAATCTAGATTTTACTTATATAACGTATATTAGTTTTTCAAGATAATCTGAAACACACTCATTAATAAAACATTTTTACAAAATATACAGCTCTCAGTTTAACTATGATTTCAATACATAAATTCTGAGATAATTCAGGACCCACCACGAGGAAGTAACTGTACTTCGGGTCCCACCCTAGCCCAACCCATCCTCCCTTTCATTTAAATCATCAGCAATTAAGCTTTAAACTCTCGTTTTGTTTCAAAACGTGGCATTTTCTGATGTAATTCGATTTTTAAACGAATAAAACCAAGCGATTGATTTCATCATCAAATATAACACGTGTTAATGGCGTTTTACTTATGTTTACCTTTTGCCAATTTATCATATCAAAATACATCTCAGCTTTAAAGCTGAGATCAGAAATTTGAAATGTCTTTATAGTTTTCTATTTAGATTGCTCTCTCGCCTTCTTGATTCGCCTCCAACCAAGTTGTCTAATGTCACTTGACTCATCATTAATCATGTAAAGTAACAAGTTTTCTGGATGAGCGAAAAAGGCATTACGTTGAATGAGAGGGTAAACAATATTTCTGATATCAGGAATCAACATCCGCGTTAGTTCTATTGTCTTAAATAAATAAAAAGCCCCATTTTAAGAAGATGAAGTTTTTTTTATTGCAAACCAAAAAAGAGCATGCACCTTCTTTATATATTCAACAATAATTTTCAGAGTTTAAGAAGCTTCAACTGTTGATACATATAATCTCAATATGCGGTTCGCAGTAGTTAACCATCGAGAGTGCGCCATTTTTGCAGGATTTTTATTAGCCAGACCTTTGCTTAATTTTCCTGCTGACACAGACTGGTAAATATCATACAGATATTGTTGATCAGTGCTTAGATCGGTTTGATTCATATCGAGCAGATCAAAAGGAACTGGTTTGAAGTTGACGACATCCAGCTTTCCACATCCATCAAGCATTTTACCTTAATTACCACTGTAGACTTTAGGACCTGTAGTTTTTCCATCTAAAGTTTGAAAGAGATAACAAAGAGGTACGTAAATTATTGGCGTGCAACTGACATATAAACCGGTGAACAGCTTTGTTTAACCTGAGCTCTATCATTCTTATGGCACCTCCTTTTTCTCCTGTGTTAACAGCAGTGCCATCACACCCAATGGTAATAATCTTATTTTTCTCTTTATGATTTGCAAAGAGAAAGTCAAATATGCCATTAGCTATTGCATTTGTAGAAAAATTTTTCAATGTAAAGTGATCAAAATTTTAGATCTGGGTTCTTTAACAAGTGATATATGTTCTTTCTGTACGATTTCTTTTGAATTTCCAGAAACTTTTTTAGTCGTTGTCTGATCCTTTCTACCATCAAAGTATAGAGCAATAATATCTTTGTTATCATGTGCTTCTTTGCTTCTTTCTTAAGGAAAACTAAAATGTTTTTGGCAACTTCTTCTAACTTTATATGGATTAAATACTAATGAAGGAATTGTTTCAGAACATCCCACATTGTCATGAAATACGGAGCTGACCACAATTGCTGTAGCACGATCAGATACGCCAGTTCGCTCACAAGCAGAAGCGAAACTACGTAGCAAGGTTTATTTGTTTTGCTGTAGGAGTTTTAAAATTTAGTTTTTTTTTTATTTGTGATGATGGTGTTTCTAAATAATCTGGGTTCTCAGTAGTATCAGATTCATGATCTGTTGAAGATTCTAAAGTAGAGATCATATACGTTTCAGGATCAAGAAGCTCATTATTTTTACATTTTTGCTGTTTCATCTAAAACAGTTGAAATCTGCTTTTTCTTTCTTCCAAGATGGCTATTTTTTTCGAAACAGCTGCATCAACTCCTCCAATTGCCATTTCTCTTGAAGTTCTTTGGTATGTCAAAAATGTTTGTTCTCTTTCTGGGATTTTTTTATCTTTAGCACAACAACACACTGAAAAAAATTGGCACTTACAACTAAAAATATCAAATAAGGTTTTATCTGCTTAATTTTTGGACTCGCTACATTTTTCCTTAAACTTGGCATTATCCTTTTTTTCCTTTCATTGATTTTAATATGTTTCTATATTTGCTATGGTAATTAGATATCATTTTTCCAATTCTGTTATCGGAAACACACGGAATTGATGCTTTAATCCAGAAATCTTTTATTTTCATCACAATTGGTTGAAAAATTTCACTCACTGAAGAATCTTTATTAGTTGTCAGTTTGATAAGCTGTCTTTCATGCAAATAACACATTATTACATCTGAGTATGTTGGCAATACTGTTTTACTTAAACCAGGGGAGTTTCTAAATATGGGACAGTCAGGAAGATTGCGTTTAAGAGACATTTTAATTAACTATAATATTTGCTTTTTTCTAAGAAAAATTGTGATTTAAAATAAATTTAACTGTTTATAAAGCTGAAAACTGAAAAAATATAAGTTACGCATCTCTACACATTGCTTTAACATAGGTAATAAATCGATAGACTGGACAAGTGCACACTGAGCAACACAATACACCCTACCGTCATAATGACTCACAAGCAACTGAGGGCTAGTAAGACGTGACGCGGCTTTGCGGGTTGTTGTAACCGCGTGATATCCCCCTGGCGGCACCTCAAGATATGATTTAATAATGGTGAAATTTTGTGTACAGTATTATGAATGTTTTGTCTACATCAATATCACTATTAGAATAGCCTATAATGCAACTCAAGCCATGCACTAAATTTGAAAATTCACCTAAAATATCACTTTTTACAAATTTTGATCACCGGATGGCAATTTTCAATTTCCTACCCATGGAATCATAATCTACATATTTTTAGCCGATCAAAAATCCAAAATTTTTTTTTGCTCATAAAAATTTTATCACTCAGCTCTTGGAACGATCAAGGAGCACTCTATGTTAGTTGTTATGGCGAAGCTTTTTTTTTTAACGACTTTTTAAAATGATAAACAAACCAATCTGTTTCTTATATTTCGTTTGCAAATGTACCGAAAAATGAATATGATTGAACTGTAAAGGCTGAGTGAGAATTTTTTGAGCAGAGAAAAAAATTTGGATTTTTGATAGATGGAAAATATGTAGATTACAATTCCATGGGTACAAAATTGAAAATTGCCACCCGGCGGCACCTAAAAAAATTGATTAAAAGGAAAAAGCTTTGAGCACAATTGTTGCAATCATCCAAGTTGACCGCAGCATGGCCCCAGAAAACTCCAAGGCCATCACCAACTGCATTTCCAAGAATTTCAACTATACCAAAATCAAATCTTTATTCCTATTCAACTTTAAATATAAATTCAAGAACAACGGCACATTAAAATTATAAAGCACAATAAAAACAAACTGGGAAAGACCAAAAATATCACAAAGACGCATTTTTGGAAACATCTCTTTTAACATGTTCCACATCGCCTGAGCCGTCACGCTTCAAAACTGCCACAGTCGCCTACGTACATATTCTTTTCCATGCGGAAATTGCGGGTGAACGAAGTGAATACGAGATAAGAAAAAAGACCCACGTTTCGAAAAATCATCCGCATCACCGACCAGGACCAGTTGACCTGGTGAAAGGTTTTCCCGAGAAATTCTCCACTTCCCACGTTTTTGCAAGGTCGGAAGGTATCCTTTGGACCAACTGTCCCAAAATCTTTGCGCAAGGGTGGCGTTATACAAAATAATGTGCCTACAGACGTGTATGAAGCGAGTTGCCGCCCCAAACAGGTTGACGGGCACAAAGGAGCAAGGTCATTAGGCATATCGCTGACAGTAGTCAAAGGTCGGTCGTTAACAATCCGAACACCATCAGACATGAACGTTTGTAATTCAATCAAGGATGGTTTCCGGCGAATCTCGTTCATGACCCGCACCAACGAAGTTTTAAACAATTTTACCATGCTTTCCTAGGCTCCCCCACCCTTGGCTCGGCGCGTACGGCGGAATATTCACCCACGAAATGTTACGCTTACGGAGTGAATTATGAAATTCAGTAGAATTTAACAGTGAAGGAAGGACGCTGGCTGCAGCATGAAAGGTCGATCCATTATCGGAATACATTGTATCCACTGCTCCTCGCAGATTCATAAAATGTGAAAAGTCCAACAGAAGTGGCTTTGTAACGTCTATAAATGCTACAACTTGCTAGAAAATGTTTTACGCCGGAGATCCCGTGTATGATCCAAAAGCGTTGTCTGGTCTTCATGAGCGTATAGGAAGGTCCTGCATGGGCAGCCTTAAAGTGTTCATGAAGTACCATCAATCTAGTCAACGCATGTCGACCGGGCAAAATAATTGGATGTTTAGCATCCAAAAGTAATTCAGCGTTTTCTCGAGTACACCTTCAAATCATAAAATCGATCCTGCATCTATACACGGTCGTAAACGGCGCAATGTTTTTAACTCAGAAATCCTACGCAGGTCATCAATATCAACCGCTTTCTCGCTCATACGTTTCAGAAAACTATCAAATTCCTCAGAGGAGTAATTCTTCAAACAATCCACTGCAGCACCGAAGTAATTCGACTGAACATATTGTTCGTTTAACAAAGTTCAACCCATTTAAATAAGTTAGTTCTTCGCGGTCTTAAACTCCGTGTGGCTGTCTCCGGAAATGTACGCGTCCTTGATTTGATTTGAATTAAATTTGTATTAAGATATAAAAACAATGCGAAATAAGACGAACTAAATTGGAAGGGTAAATAAGATGGACGAAAATAATAAGGTCGGACGAAATTAAGATGTACGGACGTTATGGACGAAATAAGATCGTCTGACGAAATAAGCTGGATGGACGAAAATAAGACGAATCGGACGTAATAATCTGGTCGGACAAAAATAAGACAAATCGGACGTTAAATGGATGATTGGACGATCGGAGGAAATAATAGAGTCGGACGGTTTTATATAAATAAACGTAAACACTAATTAATAATACGCAAAAGAAAGACTTAAAAACACTCACCAACTGTAGACTGACACGGAGCAGACCGACAAAACTAACAATATCGAACAGTATCTTCAACAGTATTATAAACAGCTCAAAAGCCTCAACAGCACTCCCAACGGCGTCTAACAGTATTTCAAACAGTAAATCTACGACCGCTCCACAAAGGCTGAAGTAGCAAAACTAAGCGTCTCTTCACAATTTTCACCCAACTTATGGAAAACGAAGTCAGCTCGAGGTAACAATCAATTAGCAATCGAGCGCGGTGAGATAATGGAAAATGTCGGCTTTAGGCAACAATCAATTAGCAAGCGAGCGCGGTGAGATAAAAATGAAGTGAGTCAAATTAAATGTCAAAACAAAATTTAAGTAAATCAAAGCCAGAAATAAACCCGGGTTCGAAACTCAGAGTACTTGCCGTAACAAATAGAATCAAAGAAAAATAACAAATTAGAAATAAAACATATCTCAAAAGGTAAATTTTTTAAATTCGACAATTTGTACGTCCGGACTTATACTCTATCGATTATTAAGATTACTTCAAAGCTTCTACATCTGCCCAAAAGCATTCAAAAATATTCACTTATAAGAAGCTTTTTCTGAAAAAAACGGATTGTTTACAAAGCGAATAATTGCAAGCAAGCGGAAAAATCTAATAATCTTTAGAGCGAGTAACGACGTAAAATAATAAGGTTATTTGACTGCCCTACAAACAACTCGCAAGCAAACCATCAGCATTACGAAGCACAATACGACAGTTGGGAATCATCTTTGCTTGAAAGATTTAAACAAAACAGAATATCATTAAGTAAGAATGGTCAAGTCAATCAACAAGCAAATGACGACAGACCTGTTTCGTCCTTATTAGGACTCGTCAGGACACTACAGCTTGTTGTTGACCCCAGCTGAAAAAGTAAAAAACTTAAACAGCTGGCACAACTTTCTGTATTCCTATTCAACTTTAAACTGTTGACAATAAGGACAAAACAGGTGTGTCGGCCCTTGCTTGTTGATTGACTTGACCATTCTTACTTAACCCATTATATCCCAAGTTTTTAATTTTGCGAATTTCGTTGAAATTTTTTCATAGCTTACTTAAATAGGAATATAAAACATGATGAAGCTCCAATTTAATGTTTATTTAAAGAAATAAAGAAAATACTGTCCTCAAATGAGGACACTGGGATAATAAGGTATATACAACTATAATTGAAAAAATACAAAGAAATCATGACTTATATATAATATCACATCCTTTTGAAAAAGAATTAGTCCTTTTGTGAACGAAGCTTGCAAAGATTGTTACAAAAATAATTTATTTAGAATGGAAAGAAATAAAACAAGCCATGCATAAAGTTACATTGCACTTGTTGCAGTATGTTCTTGGTTTGCCTTTACAGTCTTTGTTTTGGCACCTCCGTTGTTTATTACGCTTCTGCAAAAAATGTTCCTTACGATCAAATCTAACATCAGTTGCAATTTTAGATGGACCTTGGACTTTCTTTCTACCAATTGTCTCCTTGTGATCGGCTCCTTTCAGATATGATATACAAACTTGTCTCTTGAAGTCTAGAAGGCTCAAGATCTCTTTATCATTGTTTGCTGTGACGAACTTATAGATAGTCCACGCATTTACCATTGTCATATCTAATATACGAATAAACAAAGGCCAGTACCACTTCTTTCCCCGAATGCCAACTGAATATTTCCCTACCAGCCAGTCATGTTTATCAACCTTTCCCATGTTTTTGTTATAGCTATAGAGAACATTTGGCTGTGGACAGGTCCTTCTGCTTTTTTTTCTTTCTGCCATCGCTTTACTGTTCTTGTTTGTTCAACAGTGTCGTAATTTGTACCTACAGTAACACATTTGTTATCCAACCATTTCACTATAAGGATTTCCTCATTACAATCGAACCTGTAATCGTAGCTTTCTCTTTTTTCTTTTTTCAATAATTTTGAATCTTTCAAAGGACACTTGCTCAACCTATTTTCCCTCATTGTTCCTGTGGCTTGAAATCCTAAATTTCTTAGATGCACTAGCAGCGGATAATCAGTAAATAAATTATCAAAGAACACAGTGTACGAATGTGGATTTTCCACTACAGATAGCATGTTCAACACTACTTTGGAACCAAGCAATAAGTCACTGTTCTTTTCCATGTTAGTTGCTTTACCACAATATAGGTCAAAATTATAGCAGTATCCTGATACTCCACATAATGCCCAAAATTTGTATCCAAAACGGATTGGTTGCTGCGTATAAACTGTTTGAGAGAATGGTGACCATAATAGCGAACAATCATTTCATCAATGGATAAATTTTCCTCAAAAATACCGAATTTGATGAAGAACGTTTGCAACATGGTGTAGAGCGGTCTAACTTTGAAGCCTTTGTCATGTTTGTTATTTTCTGCTTCTGAATTATCAACAAAATGTATGAAACTTTTTAGCATCTGAAAACGATTCCTTGACAATGCATTCTTTACGAGTGATATTCCTAAGTCTTCGTCGTTTGACCAATAATATCGCTCTGACGGTAATTTATGATAACTTGAAAGTAATAAGACACCAATGAAAGCTTTCAACTCATTACTGGTCATTATAAAGTCCATTGCATTTTTATATGTGGTAGCATATCGTACAGTCTCTTTCAAAATGTGATCATATATTTCAGGTGTCATAAGTTCCTCGAATATTTCAACAGGAGTTGAAAATTCTAATGCTTCTTTCATTTCACGCAAATGCGATTGATCATGATCATCTCTTGCTCTCCCTTTAGTGTATTTTGGGCTAACATGTTTCCACTTAGGAACAGATTCACATAACTTCCTCTTTTTAGTTGGTTTGGGACGATCAGACTCATCAGCCTCATTTTGATCATTATCTTTGGTGTGTATTTCGAGAGTACCAGGAACATCTTGAACTAAGACATCACCCATTTCATTGTCTGCAATATCTTCCTCGTCAGTTAGTTCATCGACATCAGGTGGTACTATGATTACATCACCAAAATTATCATCGTCATCATTGTCCAAATTTTCCTCATACTTTCGCAACTCTTCTGCTATTTCATCCATTGTAAGGGCTTTCAATCGTTTTCTAGACATCTGTTGAAAATAAAAAAAAACTGGGTGTAGACATTTCTTCAACCATGTGCACTACTTTCAGAAGATATGACATTTTACAGATCAGTTAGAGAAGTATTGGCAAAAAATGATATCAAAATAAAAAATTCATTATAAATTTACTTACGTTTTTATTGCTCACAAAACGCCGTTCACAGATCAAGTAATTCTGATATATAAAATCACCACACTGAGCTAAAGTTAGAGATAATCCAGAGCTTTACTTTACAATAACCTTACTCTGCGAATGAAGAATCAAAACTGTTAAGAGTATCAGTATTACAACTGTTTGCTTGTTGTGAACGAATGCACAAGTCAGAACATGTCGCCACTGGTACTTTGAGCGCCCTGATACCATAGCATCCCACTGTCCTCGTTTGAGGACAGCATTATTATAATCCATATATACTCTTGTAGAGAGTCGAAACGGTTATATATTATATCTAAAGTAATTATTTATAGTGTATAGATTACCATATTTCAATACTGGGTGATAGAATTTAATATACTGTGAACTAGAGCTCAAAATAAAACACTGATTTTATTTGTTCATTTTATGCATTTTTGTAATTGAAATTACATACTTTTCGGAGGCTATTTTTATTGATATCAATGTTAATCCTAATCAATTAAAGAGTCAATAAGTGATTTATACTTGAAAAATTATGCAAAATACAGTCATTAAAAAGATATTTGTAATTTTTTAGACTGTCCTCAAATGAGGACAGTGGGATATAATGGTTTAATGTTTGCGATGGAACTGCAGGGTTTAGCTTGACTTAACCTGATCCGTGTTAGCTAACTCGATGTGGTTAGCATATCGGAAACACCGTCAGTATGCCCTTGCGGCTTAGCGGTGTTTATCACAGTTGCGCTGGTAGAACATTGCTTTTATTGAAAAACAGGATATCATTATACATGGTTATTTCTTCAAACCAAGTCTGTTTACAGTTATTTAATAACTGTTTTTTGCAAATTCAGTTTTTGGCTTTGCCCCAGGGAGGTCCAAAAAAATTTATATACATGGCCCCCTGTTCCAAATGTTTGGAGACCCCTGGGTTAGATCATTATGATAACACTCTGACTTTCGAGCAGAAGGTTGCAGGTTCAATCCTTACTTTACTTGAAGGCTTTCGGTTGTATCTTTTGGCAAAAGCAATTTAAGCCCACTTTGTTAATGTTGCCACGCAGCTTATTACTTCTACGGTAACTGTGTTTAAGAAGGAAGCAACAAGGCTGATCTCCTTACGAATTACTTGCAAAAACTAAAACTTCTGACAACTTTACTTCGGAACAAATAGTTGAAAGAAGAGAAAAGTCACACAAAATACAATTAATAGTTGCAGATTTCCTACTTATGATTTATACTAATGATTAAGTGGTTTGTAGGTCCTGCAAAAATTTTTATTTTTGTTAACATTAAACAGCTTTAAAGCGCTCTTCTTTTTACTGTTGGTTTTGATTTGCGCTTTAAAATATAACGATAATAATCCAGCAAAAAACTTTTAACCGTAAAAATTTTTAAAAAATATTTTTCTTAAACAGAAATTTCTATCAGGCTACCATTAAACACAGTAAAAATCGTTTTGAACAAAAATCTTGTCAAACGAACTTTTTTGTCCTGGCTGGTAGATTGCTTTGTCCGTTTGAATCAGGATTGAAAATGACTTCGATGCAAATTTGAAATCGCTTGTTGTTGTATTGAAAAGATTTACTCCAGTAGTCCCGTTTTGTCCCACTACTCGAAGAATAAACGCTTTGCTTCCGGAGTAACCGAGGGGTAGCTGTCAATCAAAGTCAAAACACTAGTTATTACGTTAAGCAAAAGTTTTCAATCTGCGTTTGATTGAAATTATTTGGAGACGAGTAAATATTTTCAAATCATCTTATGTATTATCAGGCTTTTTTGTTAATATTTCCAATAGGATCAATGTTATAATAAACAACTACGCATGAAACACAAACGTGAAACAAAAACTTAAATAGAATCAACAATCGTTATAATTGAAGTGATTTTGATTGACCGTTTCTAGACGTTTATTGGAATTTTTGTAATCTGGGTCTATAAGTAATTTTTTGGTACTTTTGTTCTAGAAAACTTAAAAAATTAGACTAAGTCATGATATAACAAAAATGCACCAAAAATACGTTTTTAAAATAACATTGTAATATTACCTTTCCCATTGTAATTTGAACAGTAGAGCCTGCAATTATAAAAGCTTAAATTATTACAGTTTATTTATGTCAAAAAATTGTTCATAAAATATATTTTCTATCTGTTAAAGGTAGCATTTTTATTATCTGTTAAAATTCAATACCTGCATTATTAAACGAAATTATTTGTGGAACATAATTTTACGTGATTTTCAAAAAAAAACCTAATTCCATGCTTGTAAAATTTAATTGTCAGTTACCTATTATCTTATTTTTCACTTTTTTCTGCAAGGTGTCATGAAGACAAGAAATTTAAGCAAATAAGCTCATCCTACTTTTAAAGACGCCAAGACATTAATGACTAGTTGAAATTTTTCATTTTTTCATAGGTTTTGTTAAAGCATTAGTTTCCAGACTTTTTTGGTCGCTACCCAAATCTAAAGTTTTGAAAGTATCTTGAAAAATTTTCAGAGGTTGTATGAATTTGTTTATTATTTTTTGTTGTAAAAATATGTTTTTACCGTTTTGAACTCTTGTTTCATTTTCAAACATCACTTGACCATCGGAAGAACGGAAAGTACTTATCAGAAACACTGGATTCTCGGAGTTGATGATTGAAGCACTTAATGTAATATCGAATCCAGGGCGGATCGTTTTCGCAGCGTAGATTGTGTAGACCAGAGGATTTCCTCTGCAAAAGTGAAAAACCTGGTCTTCCAATAGTAACTGAATAGACTTAATAAAATGCTTATAGAGGTTTTATGCTTTTATGGATTTATGGATTTTAGAAATTATTAGCTAGAAAAGTAGAAAAATTTGCAGTTAATTTATGTGATCTAAATTTGTATTTTGAATGTCCTTGGATGCAAAATGTCAAAAAATTTATGTTATTTAAAGTTTTTTCCACTCTTTTTTTTATATTTCGCACACTAAAGTTTTTGTGATTTTGTCTTTGAAATTAAAATAAATCTTATATATGTTTCTAAATTGCATTATGTTAATGTTTCATATTCTTCCCACAGGTTATACTTTTTGATGACACAAATTTTTTAACTTATTCTGTCTGTTTTTCTATCACAAATTTTAAATGACTTGATATTTTTATAAAAATATTTTTAAGAAATGTCCAGATTTATTTTAAACTCTACTGTTATATTATTTCGATTCTAGATTGCAAATCATTTCGCACATTTACTTTTAACACTTTCATATTGATTTACGTGTTTATTTAGTTGTCCAAAAACTCTTTGTTCTCTTTATTTTCGATGCATGAGGCTAATGATATCTTTAGCAAAAAACCAGAAGATAAATTTTTAATGTTAAATTTGCTTATTTTCCAAAGAAATACAAAAATCGATAAAATTTATCTTTAAGTTGTTTTGTCTCTAAACCCTATTATAAAGACTTTAAAAATATTGGGTATTGGTTAGGCTTTTGAAATTTTTTAGTTAAAAGGTTTTTTTTTCAAAAATTACATATGCTGTAGCTACGAAGTTTTAAAAATTATGTCGTTAAACTTTTGCTGCAGGAAACGATTTTGAATAATTGTTTCCGGATTAAGTATACAAAGATGCTGATTATTAACCCATATTAACCCAAGGGTAGAACTAAAAAACTAAAAACTAAAAACTTTGATAGGCTGTACAATTCTATGGCACAACTTAAAACAGTGTTTGTAAAGATATTTTACAACTTTTATATATCTCAAAGCTATTCATAATCTAAAATAATAAAAAAAACAGTTATTTTTAGTTAGAAAATGCATTTGAAATAATGACTACAAATGACTACAAATGTAGTCATTGGGATAATTCGGGTTAAAGTCATTTAAATTTTTCAAGAAAGTTTGGAATGCAATTAGTATTTCTTGTATGAAATTGATCTTATTGTTGAGTCTAGTTTTGAATATATCTCAAAAAATTTTCATTTTTTTATTATTGTTAACAGGGAATCCGTAAGCAGATGAGCAGGGGATAAATTGTTTTTCTGCTCTTTAATTTTCATAAATACGGGAAAAAAGATATTTATTAGAGTCCTTTGCAATTTGTATTACAGATTGTCACCCTTCACTTGCAATAATTTTAATTTCACAAAAGTAGAATTTATTTTATGTTTTAGCATAATCTTAATTTTATTATGTCGTAATATTCTCACGGCCAAATAATAATCGCATAGTCGGTAAAGCTCCTCCTTATCTTACTTAAAGTATTTGCAAGCTGTTTTACGATTGTTCTGAATGTTTCTCTTCGAAGCAGAAAGTTAATGACCTAAAACGCTTTTGTCCCAATTCTCCTATTAGTGTTTTTCTGTAGAAGCATTCTATGACCGAGAGTCAACTTTGCTCTGCATTGTAATAGGACAAACCTGATGGTTCTGGCGCATTCGAATGCAGCCTGCCGTGAAGTAGCGTCACGTGACGTGATTTTATATAAGCTGGCGCTTAATTTGCATTATTATTCCAATGTTGATTTGAGCGCAGTGATTCAATGTTTAGATTTGAGGGCAGTGAGCCCAGTTCTTCCAGTGTCGTTTGCAGTGTGTTGATTAACAAGTGTTGGAATTGTTTTGCGCTAGTGTCTCTGGAAACTAATTCTATAGAGATAGAATTATTTTATACATCAGACGAATTTAAGTTGTAGCGTTGGAACAGCTTTGAAGTTTGGCAAAGCGGGGAGAAGAGTTTTCGTCAATTGTTAGTTGGGTCGATTTTGTAATACATTCTTTCTAGTTAGAGACAGTGGTCTCTGTTTGTTTGGGGAGAGAATTTTTAAATAAATTAATTCGAACTTAGTTGAAGCTAACTGTATAGAAAAGCTTCAGTCTCGCAGAAAACTACTTCTTGAGCTGGAATAAAATTTAGCTCAGGTATTCGGGTTATCTTGTTCATCTGGTCCGCTAGGATTCCCAAGTAAAGTCTGTGAACCAGATATATATTTTGTAGATTTGCTTTACAATTAACCTATGTAATCTAAATTACATTAAATCCAAGGATGTTTGTCAAATTGCAAAGACAACTGTAAATCATAGCACAATAATGTTTGAGTTTCATTTTTTCTTGAAAGCAATATTTGAAAAGCAAAAAGTAAAATACTTTACTTAAGCATTATTTTGGTCGATTAAATAAAGTTTAGATTTGTAGTTCAAAAATAAAATATAAACATTGTAATGGCTTTGGTTCGGCTGCACGAAACATTGTTCCTGGCTTATATCTTCGTGGGGGCTCATTTTTAAAAGTTTAACAGGACAGACTGATTAAATGACAATCAGTGCAGTTTATAGAAGTGAATGCAATTGCAAGTGCAGGCAGTAGCCAGAATCGACACTAAAATAATTTTCTGTGATAAATATAAACGCAAGTTTTGCTGCATTTAATCTTTGGTGTCAGCTTACGTCACAATCGAAATTCAATCGGCTTAACAAAGGGCAACAAATGGAAAAAATAAAAAATATTATTGACTTTTAATAGAGCAAAGTTTTTTAAACGCGTTAAATGGCTTTTCTGTCATTACCTCAGAATATTAACTGTACATAGTAGAGTTTCTTAAAATCATTTATGTGTAACTTATATATTAATCTAACAAATACTCGTACTTACCAATGTTAAAAATAACTTCAATTATTTTTCTTCAGTTTATGTTAATGAATGGCGTTTAACGTTTTTTGAATCGTTCTTATGCTCTCCTCGAGTTTTCTGGATATTTCTAGCGTCTCCTCTATTACCAGAGTGCTTACCATCAGAATTACTTTAAAAAAAGATTAAAAATTAAAATCTTTTATAAAAAAAAATAAATAACATAGCTTATGATTCCATAAGTACTTGAACAACTTCAATGCCTCTCCTCAAAAATAGTTAAAACTTTGCGACTTGAGTATTTTTATTATTAGGGAAGATTTGCCAGCCGTATTCTTATTTACTATTCATAAAAATTCTTAGGTTTCTTTGTTTGGCAGTAACTTAAATACAATTTTCTCTAATACGTAAAACTTAAAAACGTGAAAATACAGTATTTTAAAGATATGCTTTATAGCTAACAGATCCTAACAGAAAATTGATCAGAATCATTCATTACAAGATTATTTATTACAAGATTATTAAACACATCATGTTTTGCAATATACGTTAAGAACTGCGATGATCATTCTTATACTGAGTGAAAAAGGTTTGATGTTCATTAATATTCTTCTTGCTTAACAGACCCTCTTTCCAACATATTCACAGAAAATTGTATTTCTAGAGTTTCGGTGAAAACTGAAATTTCTTATGTCAATCAATCAATCAACAGTTATGTAGTTATACAGTTATTAGATGAATATGAGCTTTGCAATAATAAGCGATTAAATTTTAATTTCAATGTTTTAAACTTTTTATTAGTATTGTTTTATTTTAATCATGCTTTACTAGTTTTTTTTCTTTGTATAGTGTTGATGGGCGTCGTTCAAATTTAGTTATTTTTTCAGATTTTAATCTTTACCAATTAACCTAAAATATTACAATTGCAATGTTATCTTTTCGGTGGCAGGCGTTGCAACTGCTGCTAGCGTTGATGTTATGCTCCGTGAAGAGAAGTTCAGCCACTCTAGAGGCGTAAGTAGATTGTGTTTAATATTAAGAGTAGGTCTAAGAAACATTTTCTAAGCAGAAATAGTGCAAAAAAACACTGTAGCAACGATATATCTTCTTTAAACTTAAAAATATATTCGAAATAAAAACCAACCGTAGCACTCCGGCTCCAAGTGTTTCCACAACCGGTTTGAGGAAAGACTTTGAAGTCTGTTGAGCAAAATTTTCTGTTATATTAACCTATAAATATTGCAAAACGAAGTGCGACAAAAGCGTTTATAACGCTTTACTTTTTGAGATAAATTTATTTTATCAAAACCCATATAAGCATTTTTTAAGTCTATTCAGTTTTTGGGTTCGACTGGGAGACCAGGTTTTTCACTTTTACAGAGGAAATCCTCTGGTCTACACAATCTACGCTGCGAAAACGATTCGCCCGGGATTCGATATCACATTAAGTGCTTCAATCATCAACTCCGAGAATCCAGTGTTTCTGATAAGTACTTTCCGTTCTTCCGATGGTCAAGTGATGTTTGAAAATGAAACAAGAGTTCAAAACGGTAAAAACATATTTTTACAACAAAAAATAATAAACAAATTCATACAACCTCTGAAAATTTTTCAAGATACTTTCAAAACTTTAGATTTGGGTAGCGACCAAAAAAGTCTGGAAACTAATGCTTTAACAAAACCTATGAAAAAATGAAAAATTTCAACTAGTCATTAATGTCTTGGCGTCTTTAAAAGTAGGATGAGCTTATTTGCTTAAATTTCTTGTCTTCATGACACCTTGCAGAAAAAAGTGAAAAATAAGATAATAGGTAACTGACAATTAAATTTTACAAGCATGGAATTAGGTTTTTTTTTGAAAATCACGTAAAATTATGTTCCACAAATAATTTCGTTTAATAATGCAGGTATTGAATTTTAACAGATAATAAAAATGCTACCTTTAACAGATAGAAAATATATTTTATGAACAATTTTTTGACATAAATAAACTGTAATAATTTAAGCTTTTATAATTGCAGGCTCTACTGTTCAAATTACAATGGGAAAGGTAATATTACAATGTTATTTTAAAAACGTATTTTTGGTGCATTTTTGTTATATCATGACTTAGTCTAATTTTTTAAGTTTTCTAGAACAAAAGTACCAAAAAATTACTTATAGACCCAGATTACAAAAATTCCAATAAACATCTAGAGACGGCCAATCAAAATCACTTCAATTATAACGATTGTTGATTCTATTTAAGTTTTTGTTTCACGTTTGTGTTTCATGCGTAGTTGTTTATTATAACATCGATCCTATTGGAAATATTAACAGAAAGCCTGATAATACATAAGATGATTTGAAAATATTTACTCGTCTCCAAATAATTTCAATCAAACGCAGATTGAAAACTTTTGCTTAACGTAATAACTAGTGTTTTGACTTTGATTGACAGCTACCCCTCGGTTACTCCGGAAGCAAAGCGTTTATTCTTCGAGTAGTGGGACAAAACGGGACTACTGGAGTAAATCTTTTCAATACAACAACAAGCGATTTCAAATTTGCATCGAAGTCATTTTCAATCCTGATTCAAACGGACAAAGCAATCTACCAGCCAGGACAAAAAAGTTCGTTTGACAAGATTTTTGTTCAAAACGATTTTTACTTTAATTAATGGTAACCTGATAGAAATTTCTGTTTAAGAAAAATATTTTTAAAAGATTTTTACGGTTTAAAGTTTTTTGCTGGATTATTATCGTTATATTTTAAAGCGCAAATCAAAACCAACAGTAAAAAGAAGAGCGCTTTAAAGCTGTTTAATGTTAACAAAAATAAAAATTTTTGCAGGACCTACAAACCACTTAATCATTAGTATAAATCATAAGCAGGAAATCTGCAACTATTAATTGTATTTTGTGTGACTTTTCTCTTCTTTCAACTATTTGTTCCGAAGTAAAGTTGTCGGAAGTTTTAGTTTTTGCAAGTAATTCGTAAGGAGATCAGCCTTGTTGCTTCCTTCTTAAACACAGTTACCGTAGAAGTAATAAGCTGCGTGGCAACATTAACAAAGTGGGCTTAAATTGCTTTACTAAAAGATACAACCGAAAGCCTTCAAGTAAAGTAAGGATTGAACCTGCAACCTTCTGCTCGAAAGTCAGAGTGTTATTATAATGATATAACCCACCGAAGAATCTCTACTTGGCTTTCAAAAAAAAAGGTTCTTTGAAAATTTTAGCTGGAGTTTGTTTTGATGTAAAAGGTTTTTGAAACTGTTATTAAATATTAACTGCAGTAGAAATTACATTTTTCTATGTTGCCCTTGTTTTAAAACAGTCGCAAATTCCTAATGGTGATTTCAACTTGGTTAAACTTTGCAAAAATTTCGGGTTTTACAAACTTTCTCAATACGTTTAATTTTATACAATCTCTTTCTTTTTAGTTTTTTTTAACTCTTTCAGTAAAATTTCAAGCCCTTTGCTTTTTGCCTGATCTCCGACCTCTGGAAGGATCAGTTACTTACAAAGTGAAAGATCCGAATGGAAACACTGTTTTATTGGAAAAAAATGTTGCTTTGATGAGTGGGGTAGCACGGGGAGTAATACAACTCTCTCAAAACGCTCTTAAAGGCAATTGGAAAGTCATCTATGAATATCAGGTAAAGCAACGTTTTGAAAACAAACATAAATAAAAAATTAATTTATATTAATTGTTTTCTGCTTTTTTAACATTAGTATTTGTACTCTTATGTGTTTACAAAAAACGACATTTTTCCTCTACTAATTCTTTAGCTGAGTTGTTTTTTTACGTATATTTTCAATCAGTATTCGATTTTTAACCAAAGTACTTTAGTTGTTTTGATGAGTTTTTTATTGTTTTTTTGAAAGATAGAACTTGATTTTCCATTTTTTATCCCATTCGTCTCTAAAGTGGCAGCAAAATGCTTGTTTTTAAGAGTTGTTAAGCTTCAAAACATTGTAGTTGTTTGCTTTGCCTTTAAACA
Organism: Diplosoma virens; assembly: GCA_963680785.1. Classification (NCBI taxonomy): domain Eukaryota; kingdom Metazoa; phylum Chordata; class Ascidiacea; order Aplousobranchia; family Didemnidae; genus Diplosoma; species Diplosoma virens. The sequence continues at coordinate 7,022,342 of OY796884.1, forward strand.
AAGAGCTATTATGGGTTTCAATTAATATCATAATGATGTAATATTAGTCTTCTGTAATTGCACGTTACCATCACCATTATTAAAGTTATAACGTTCTTAGCATAAATCACAAAACTTATGAGGTATTAGTATCTATTATGTTTTATAATTTCATATAAAATTTTTTGTTTCGACTCATTGCAAGTAATTTTAAAGTTGCATTTGTTCTAGCACGGTTACCGTGAATTTCAGGACCTGACTGTGAAGGATTTAGTACAACAACACTAATCAATCTACGAGTATTTTAAAAAATTTACATTTTCGGGTTTTCCAAACTTAGCTTTAAAATTATGTTTCACTTTTTGCTGTACAACCGAAGCGATGTAATCACATCCTTTAATGCGTGTTAAACAATCTTTGATCGATATCTATACCAGGGCTTTTCGAACTGTGGGGGCGTAAAAAAATGTAAGGGTCGCAAAACAAATTGGCTTTTGTGCTTTTTAAATTGTTTTTTGATAATCCTGTACTTTAGTGCAGTAAATAAATTCATGAATGCTTTTAGTTTTAAGCAATAATAACCACAGTGGGAATTCGGGTTAGTTTCATTATCAAAAATTGGGTAATCCCATTTTTTTTACTAACCCTGGTAAACTAACCCGGATCCGCACCCCCAGCTGTGGTTATTATTGCTTAGAACGAAAAGCATTCGTGAATTTATTTACCGCGCTAAAGTACAGGATTACCTGTTTTTTTACAATAATATTTACTGACAATTAAAAACTAAAAAATGTAACGTGTCATTTGTCTGTACCATTGTTGCGTCATAAAGTAGTAAGATGGTGTGATCAAAAGGTGAGTTGTGTGACGTAATCAAGAGAACAGCAAGAAACAAAAGCAAAAAAAATTACTGAGTCTAAAGCCAAGATTGATTTTTGTAGATGAATGCAAAAAAAATAAATTATTAATATACGTATGTTTGTCTTGATAGGGTAGCTGTGAAAGAATATAGAGTAATTTTTCCATTCTATTAAATGTGCTTGATAATGTTTATTAAATAAAGTCTGTTTTTGTAATTTTGTTAATTCGCTTTGCTGACAAACCTGGCTTTGCACAACAAAACCAACTGCAAGGAATCTACTTTAGACGCATGCAAATTTACAAGGGTAAAGTAAACAGCAAGTATTTTGTGATTACCTTTTCCTTGGCCAAGTGGATTGCATACTTCAAAGTCGTCTTGGTACAAGATAATTTGTAAAGCTTTATGACCAAGCCTTTTAAAAAGTTTGTAAAAATTAAACCATCACTTACATTATAATAATCAGCTCTCTTTTCTTCAGGATTTAAAAACTGTTGCCTTACAGCATTGCAATTAAATTATGTTGTTATTGGCACAAGGTTCAGTAACATTAGTTGGGCCGGCTGTGTTTAGAGAATAAGCTTCTGGTTTAACATAAGAGTATTTGTCTAAATAAAATTGTTCTCGTGAATGAGCAGAACGAAGAGGGCTGGCAGCATCATGTAATTTTATAAAAGGACAGGTGCAGAAAAAAGCATCTAAGGATACAGTGGCTATAGTAGATTTAGCAAATAGACTATTAATCCCAAAGCAATTTTTTTTATATGGTATTTGGATAATGTGAGGAAAATGATGACACTATAGAATATTTCTTATTGCAATTTACATAAGGGCATAAAATTCCATAGTGACACCTAATGTGAAACTTAAGATGTCTTAATAAATCAAAAGAGTTATTGAACTCTTTTTTACACATTGTTAAATTACATTTTAATGAACACATTTTGCTTTTGATTAAAAAATTTTAATCAGGTTTATGTACACATACATCCCACAACAAGGGCTACAAAATACAATAAATTTTGATAAGATAGGAACATTGTTTTTGTGCTTCTTTATTCAAATAGAAAAAAAATAATCAAGTAATATTATTCTTTAATCAAAAAAATAATCAATTAATCAGCATTTTTTTTATACTTAATATATACAATATATATATATATTTACCGAAAAAAATCTCGTCACCAAACCAAATTGAAGTTGTTTTTACCATAACCAAATAAAATTCTTTATCAAAAAATAAAGGAACAAATAAATCGGTAAGCCAATTATTAACACTAATCATAAAAGTAATAATACTTAATAAAAAAAAATTTCAGAATTTGTTTTCAATAATCATCAATAAGCTTGCTTGTAATCAGTATATAATTTTTTGTTTAATGGAAATTCTCATTCATTATTCGCCGAGCTTAGTTAATAAACTTTAAAACCTTCAAAATTCAAAGCCTGCAAGGTCAGTAACAGCAAATCAGAAACAAGACCCAAATTAACAAATATAAAAATTTCGTTTTTAGGTCGAAACTAAACTATTAAACATTAACCCACTCACCTTAAAACTTTAACAAATTAGGTCTTTTCAAAAAGTCACCATAAGTGGTATTTGTTCATGAAACTAACCCCGATCTCCCTATGGTTAATAAAGCTTTTTGACAAATCCTTTTCTCTTTGTTTCTTGTTTATTTCATCCTATGTTGTGAGCATAAGCTCTTAAAAAACTAAATTAACAACATTATTTTATACAGGCTTTGAGATTTATCTAACAAAGTTATCTTAAGTTATCTAACAATTTAAAGATGAGCTAAATTTAATTTATCTAACAATTTAAAGATGAGCTAAATTTAATTAAATTTATTCACTTAACTAAGCAAAAAATTAATATTTTACAGGGCAAGTTTTCAGCCATATTTAACTTCATCTGTTTATTTTAATTCTTTAATTTATACTTTTGCTGTTTAGTTTAATTCAAACTTTTGTTTAGAAGCTTGTAGCGTTTTAGTTTTTTAGAAACCTAATTTGTGGCCCACGGGCCGCATTTCGGCCCAATTAAATGTTTTCATCCGGCCCATTGCTTATTTAAATTTTTAGTTATATTTGCATGACCATAGCCGTACCTGCCGGAGGGCAGGGGGGCAAATTTTTCGGCAGTGACAAGAAAATATTTGAAAAAAACCATAATTTTTTAGGTAGCGATATGAAAAATTTGGGAATAGTCAGGAGCTTTTGGGCATTGAAAATGATCAAATGAAAAAAATAGTTACCAAATTTAGGTGAAGAGCTTTTTTCTTTTTTTTTAGAGATTTATTTTTTTTTTATTTTATCTCTATATTTATTCTCCTGGCTTGCAGGAAAGCGGCGGAGGCGCTAATACATAGGGTAGGCAATTATCCCGACCTGCTTCCGGAGATGCCAAGATATTGTTGTCCGCTTGTAATTTAATAGAGATATGACTGTAATTTAGAACTGCTTGCCAGGTTCACCAACCAGGGAATGTGGCGTAGATCATCCGACACCGAGACCACCATGATTTTAAGACAAAGTTTCTCTACGTCCGAGACCATTTTTTTGTCCTATCCATAATTTACTAGAAAACCATGATTTGGGCAAAAATTCATTGCCCCCAAATTTTTTTGGGGACAAAGTTACAATGTCAGTTGATTGCTGAGTCAAATAACATCCTATGAACTGATTTGTGAAAACTTTTGTGAGTGGAGCTTGTAAGAGCAGTTAGAGCACTCGCCCCAAAATTCAACTTTCTCTCTCAAAAACTGGCGCAAAATAAATTCAACACTCGCCCCAAATTCAACTTTCTCTCAAAACAACCTTTTCGCTGTAACGGTCTCTTGTCGTCCGCTTTCTCTTTCGTCTATTTCGTCTGCGATTTACTGAGCGTATAAATAGACAAACACCACGTGACGGCGAACTCACTCGAATATACCAGATCATTCTACAACTCTCTACAGAATACGATTATGCTAGAACCACCTTGTATGTACGCGAATATTTACTACAGTGACGCTGATCAAAAACATATTACGTCAATACTGTCGGGCGTAAAGAGAAAAGCAAATTGGACGTTACATCGCATAATACGAGAACAGCGCTCAACGGCGGCGCGATTATTATTTCATAAAATTACAAATTACTTTTAACGGGAATAAACTACATCGTTATGATTAAAATTATTGTGACTTGCATTTAGGTCATTAAGAGTGGAGATAGGTGATCACATCTAATTTAAAAAAGTTTATAAATTGATCGATCTGTTAAAAAGCGTCAAATCTCTTCGCTATTGGTAGCTGCGCACAGCGTTACGAAGGTTACGAAAATAATCCAATTTTTTGCCGGAAAAGTGATTTGGATTACGTAACAATATACTTTTTTACTACTACCACCACGCACTTATTAAAAATTCAAGTCCAATGAATTAATTTTAGTTCATGCAATCCGAGCAGTTTCACTTTTATTTAATTTATTACTAGGGCAAGTTTTTATTGACCTATAAAATTGAAAAACTTGCTCTTACAAATTATAGAAATTGACTTTTTATCGACCCATAGAGTTTTATTTTTAAAAATAACCAATGAGTAAGACATGCAGTATTTTACAGATAGGAAAAAATTCTGTGTAAGATTCTAATTGTTAATGCTAATATCATCGTATTCAAGAACAATTTTTGTCCCAGGTTCAAGATGATCTCTAAAAAAAAAAGGTCATCACTTGAAATCATTCTTTAGTTACGCATTTTTTGTTTTAAAAATGCAGTGATCTCTAGAAAAAAGATCTTCCCTTTCAATTTCTCTCAACTTTTATTCTTTTCGTCCTAGAATTGTAGCATTTCCTAAAAAAAACAGGTCTTCGCCTCAGATCAGCCTCTAATTTCTCTCACTTCTTTCCTAATCAGTACCATCAATCAATATATGCCTCATCGCGCAAAAGTTTGTCATGCAATCTTTGAAAATTTGGTAATGCAACACATCACTTTCATGCCTGACTGCACGCCAGTGGTAACTAAAAGCAATAACATAACGTTTTATCACTACAGGAATAAAATCATATTCATTAAAAAATTGACTTTTTATTGATCTTATAACTTTTTCCATATGGCCTTTTTAACCCGTTTTTGCCCGAATTTTTTGAAATTTTATCCAGCAAAAGTTGCGTTATCATTCCAAAAGCAATGTTTTGGGGTTATTTTTGTTTATTTCATCTTTGTTTGTTTGTATATTTGAATTTTGTTCTGTCCCAAACGGGAACACCGGGCATGAATGGGGGTCTCCAGAGCGTAGAAGTGTCCAATTGGTTTTTGTATTAAAACATGTTAAGTATGACATTTTTTCACAAAAAATGAAATTTTTACTTAGTCTTGCTTCAGAAACGCGTAATCGACGCAAATGAACACAATTTTGCCGGCATTGTGGTCGAGTGATTAAAGCGCCGGACTGATGATCGACACGGTCTCGGTTCAAAACCCACTTGCGCCATTTTTTTATATCCTTGGGAAAGACACTTTACGGCACCTTCACCTGCTTGGTGGCTTTGGCAAGCAGTTCTAAATTACAACAATATCTCTACTAAATTACTAGCGGACAGCAATATCTTGGCATCTCCGGAAGCAGGTTGGGGTAGTTGCTTACCCTATGTATTAGCGCCTCCGTCGCTTTCCTGCGAATCAGGAGAATAAATATAGAGATAAAAAAATAAAATAAAAAAATAAATAAATGTTAAACATGCAGTTGTGACGCAATATAAAAAGTATGTAACGAACGAAAGAATAAATGCAAAAAACTGAAAAAACAATGAGGAAATAACCACACTATTTCGTGGCAACAATGTACGTATGACAGATTATCAAGAGTTATTGCTACCACATCTTGTAGAATTCTTCAAAGCAACGTTGATGTAAGTTGACTTTGCACTTCTTGCACATTTTCCTGAAATTTTTCTTGCACATCTGGACTGTTTTTCGGCAGGTAACAGAAATTGATTTGCGCGGCCAAAGCGGATTCCTGGCAGGACCCTTTTATCTACAAGCTTTGTCGCTGATGGACGACCTGGCAAAGCAGCAAGTGTACCTTACTTGTGTAGATAAAACTGCACTATTTGTCTGGTAAATGCCAAATAGTCGAGAGAACTGTTATTGCCAGCCTTCCAATATAACTGCCACGCGTTGTGCAGACTTGCATCAACAGCAAACGCAAAAATAGGCCACCACCAAATTTTTTGAACGGACTCCCATTCTGTAATTTTTGATGTGTTGGTCCATGTGGTCTACCCCGCTTATAAAACGGTTGTACTGAGACTCCGTGAAAGGTTGATCTATCAGTTTTTTCTGTTTTTCTTTAGCAATCCAGCGCGTGGCTTTCATGACAGGCATGACGGGATCAACAGTTGACACCCGCGACACGACTGTGCTGTCGTTCCATGTGGCCAACACAATTCTTTCTCCTTCTTCAAGACAAAAATCAAAGCTGCCTCTTGGGCGCTTGCCCATTTCTTTTGGGTCGTGGAAACAGTGGAAAGCTTGGCTGCAAATTTTGATTACTCACCCGTTGTCTCTTTTTTTATGTCTCAATCCGGGGGCAAGAGTTGAAAAACTGACCATATCTAAAAGACTTTGGGATCTGTCTACGATGGAATCAAGCACAAAGCCGATTTGGTTGTCCCCTTCATTGCCTTCTTGAGACTGAGACACTGAAGCAACTATAGCTTCCGCATTAGCCTGTAAATGTTTTCCACTGAGATTGTTTACAGTGCCACCTGTGTCTTTATCGCCATTGCCCATTCACGGTCCATACCATCACTAGGAGGTTGAATAAATACCTCTGCTAAAGTTACAGCTTCATTTTTTTTATTCTGTGCCAGGAGTTCCTCAGTAGTAAGAAGCCTAAAAAATTTTTCTTTACATACGGGCTCATGCCCGGTGTTCCCGAAAGAGAACATCATTACAAAAAGAAATATAACAAACTAGCTCTAATTCAAATTCAAACTTTTTCTTCTCCATATGAAACTACAGTTTTTATTCTAATAATTACAGCATGGGATATGTGAACAAATAAGATAACACTGCGTCGAAAACTTACCTTTTTGACTTCGGGTAACGTGGTGTTGAAGGTTCGTCAGACATCACTACACTATTCACAGCGGGTTCCAAAAATTTTAGAAACAAACAAATCAACTTTTACCTAATACTATATTTAACTGCCAAAAACACCTAAATTGGCGAAATTATTTAAAAACAAAATTTACAAAGAAAAGTGATGCTCCCAAATGGGAACACTGGGAAAAAAAGGGGTTAACAATTTTTTTTCATTTCTGCACGTTTTGAGGCATTTTGAGGCTGTAATAACTAATTGACTTTATTGACAAAAACTTACCCTATTTATTACTGAATAATTTGTCCAGCGGTCAATCACGCCAACAGTTAGTTTCTCAAAAAAACTAGCAAAAGCCAAAAATCCAGAAGCCAAAAGTAACAAAATTAGAGCAATGATTTTCTTAATTCCTTTTTTTACTTATCACCTCGCCAGTCAAAGCAATAATAATAAAAAAACACTTCTTATTTTTTTAACACGTTTTTCCCGACAAGGCTGGATTGTGCCGTAGCTTTGAGAGCTACACGGACACAGCGATTGACTAACAAGTGTCGCAGTGGCGGCGAGCAGTTGTCAAGAACATATTTATTGTGATTGCGAGCTCAACACTTAAGTATACTTTGCCAATGATTGGGCAGCATTAAGTAGATCAAGAAATGAATCTTCTTGATCTACTTGATCTATTTAATCTTAATTCGAATCAATTGGTTCCAATATTTTTCCACACTTTCTATCAAGTAAGAAGATATGTAAATACTTTCTAGCTTAATATGTAGAAAGAAGTCGTTCTAGAGACACACCTTCTACGTATAACATTTCAGTTTTGTCGGGGACCTCTCGCCTCGCCCAAATCGAATATAGACGTATTATTGAAAAATTATTTTTTCCAGAAAAAAAAAAGAGAAAGGCACAAAAATTTGGGAAAAAATGGCTCTGTTACCCCGCATAGGGATAGGCCTTAACCCGAGTGAGCTCGTTTCAAAGTCGGACCCTTTATTGATTCGATTGTTGAGCCGTCAACTGTGCCGAAGTATGTTATCCTGAGACTCGAGCCCAAGGACTAGGACCACGAGCGACGAGAAAAATGCTTTCCACAACACTGGTCCGTTAAATTACAAAGTAAAGATTAGGCTAAAAGTTATATAAAAATCGTCACCTCCGATTTTTATCTAAATCTGAACTGAAAGATTTTGGTCGTCCTAACCAAGGTTGTGGAGTCGCACGAATTTTTTCCAACTCCGATTCCGAATCAAGCTATTTAAAGTTTTCCAAATCCAACTCCAATTCCGGCTATATAAAACTTTACAATTCCTACTCCGACTCCACAACATCTAAAAAAGCGACTCCGACTCCGAAACCGTGGAGGCTCAATTTAACATAAAATAGAGCCTCCAAAAACAAAAATGATTCCGACTTTGACTCCAACTCCAGTTCACCTAAAAAATGAATCCGACTCCATCAAGTTCTATAAAAATGACTCCGACTCCTAGTCTGCCAAATCAAAAAACTACTCCCTAAAACATTCAACTCCAGCGAATCCGACTACTACTCCACAACCCTAGTCAGCGCTGATCCTAACGAAAGATTCTTAATGGATAAGCCGATAAACAAGATAGTATTACTAGAAGAATAAAAATAAAAATTATTTGGCAAAATCAGCGCAACGTAATTCTGATTTCATTTCTATTCGCTTCATCTACCCCTAAATATATCTAACTCCGACTCCAACTCCAACCCCACCCTTACCCTGAAATCCTTTCCTAGATCACGCCACACTTTCAACCAACTCATAAACTTTACCTCTATTCACTACAACAAATCCGCTTGATTGCTTTGGACTTATTAAAAGAACTTGACAGATTTTATTAACAATTTCTGAATTACAATTTCTAAAATCGGCAAAAAGCGAGATTTTGAAAACTTAATATCATATGATTGTAAAATCAGCTGCAAATACTTACAAATTGAGTTTGTAAGTTTTTTACAACCTTGTGCTTGTAAATTTTACTAATTTTTTTAACAGTGTAGGTTACTATTACCATTTCACGTTGTTATTACACGGTTTTTCATGCACATGCGTGGTTTTCCATAGGAAAAAATTAGCGTAAAGTTAGCCTACAGATATTGGGGTCGCACAAAAATTTATGTTTAAAATGAGGTTGCATAACAAAAAAGTTTGGAAAGCCCTAATCTATACCATAATCAAAATTTCTATTTCTTTTTATTTTCTATGAAAAACTATCTTGTTTATCTACAGTTTTTTTGTTTTCGAATTATTTTCTAAGCACAGAGTTTTTGCCTTCGGTTTTTTTTTAATGATCCGTTGCTTTTTATGAAATCTATAGAAAAAACTACAAATTCTAATTACAATCATTCAATTAACATATATATTCTTTTCAATAATACGATAATTCTAATTAATAATAAAATTTTAAAGGTTAAATTATGAAAACATTTGACCCATCAGCAACAAAAAAAAAATTCTTATAGAAATACTATTAATTGTTTTGTTTGTTTTTTTTCGTTTTAAAACTAGTTACATCAAAACAACTCAATGTCAATAGATTAAATTTCATAAGGTTTCCTGGGGAATACCTTAGATTGCAAATAACTTTCTACAAGACGCGCCATAAAACACGGGATCAAATGTTTCAGAATACCAAAGAAACTCTAGAAGTTTCTGTCAAGCGGTACAAACTGCCCAGATTTGAGGTGAGCATTGACGCGCCTTCTTATATTCATTCGCAATCTTCTGGATTTACCGTGACTCTAAAGGCTACGTGAGTATTTCTGTGATGGTGATTATGTTATCAGAAATGTTTTTAATTTTTATTTACCCGCATTCTAAAGCAAACACGTTGTTTTGTTTATAGTTTTTATTTTAAAAACTGCCATTTTTCTTTTGACTTTTCTATTATTTCGGTCTTTAGGTCAGCTATTCCAATTTTTTCTTAACGGATTCATTAATATCCTTATATTGTATGCTAAACTGAATGCAAATTTGTGAATTTGACATGACATTTTTTCAACTAAAAACTTTTTCAAGCTATGTATAAAGATTAAAAATATCATAAAAAACTTTTATTAAAATTACAAAATAAAAAAGAAAAGAAAACAGACGTTTTTTTGATGGTCCAGCGATCGGCAAGTAGATGATAAAAAATATATGCGATGCTAACACAATGCGCTTCGTAGTTGAGGCTCTTGCTTTTGACCAGTAGTTATTGATGATGAATGACTTGGTGACGTACTGTTAAAGGTATAATTTTGGTCAGCCGGTATCTGGAATGGCAGCAGTACGATTTCAATTAAATAATATTTTCCACTTTGGATCCAATGACCAACAACTTTTTTTGACGAAAAGAATTTTTGTAAGTAATGATCTTGAAGTCCTTACATTATTGTACACATTACTAAAATTTTTATATTAAAGAGCCATTAAGAATTAAATTAATAACAAAATTGTGATAAAAGTGAAAGAAGCTAGTGTTTTAAAAACCTTTGTTTTAATAAAGAATAATAACAATATATAAAAATTGGGATTATCTTAACTGAAAGACACTTTCTTAGAATTTCGACGGTGAAGAAAGCGTATTTGTCTCGGAAAGCGAAATACGGAATGGAATCGGTTGGGATGGTGAATTCAACAAGATTATCAAAATATACGCCGAAGTGGTTGAAACCTTGACAGAAGCAAAAGCCAATCAAACAGCAATAATCAAAGCGACAAGAAGCAAGGTTAAAGTTGAAGTTTTGCAAAAACCCAAAGTTGCAAAACCTGGTCTTCGTTACCAAGCATTGGTTAGTATGCAAACCTGTCCATGGTCATCATTTGGTTTTGAGCAAATCTATTAGAATGTATTTCTTAGTTTTCAATTTTAATTTTATGCAGTTAAAATAATGTTTTAATAGACGTTGAGCAGAACATTATTATCTGGTAGTATATTGTTATATTGTAGTAATACTTTGTTCAATTTCAACCAAAACCTATTACAAATCGTTTATGCTGTTTTGCTATTGTTTCTATTGTTTCTTTAATGCTTAATGTAAGTTTTGAATTTGAGCTGATTCAGAATCAATGCAATTTACTTTTTTTTTTTTTTTTTTTTTTCTTTTAGCCAATCGATGTAAACGCGACTGCTGCTTCTGTCTGAACCATAGTTACATTGTTGGTAAATATTGTGCAACTGCTTCAAAATTATCGTAAAGTACTAAATACCAAACTGACATCGTTTTTATGGCAAATAATAATGCTATGCACTTAAATATTTTGTCAAAAATTTACTTTTATTTTTAAACTCTTGATCAAATGAACAGTCACATTCGATACTTATTAATTTGGCTGGCTCGTTTTATTTTTGCCTCATCACACAAATGAACACGTGTTTAATAATTGCTGATCTAACTCAATTTAAACTTGAGCGACGCTGTGAGTAATAACCAATGTTTGCAAACGTATCGAATGAGATTTGGAAGAAGCAAAACTAAGGATCCCAGTTCAAGCAATATATGAGCAAAGTGCTCTGAGAGTCATACAGAACATCAAAGAAAGCAAATTAATGGTTTTTAGTACTAGCAAAGACAACAAAGCTTGGACTAAATAAAATCAAGCCGTCAGAATAAAACTTAACCTAAAAACAATTACTTTTAAACCGAAAAACTCATAGTTATTCATGCTTCATACATCAAAGCAAGCCGCAAATTGGCGAAAACCATTTGCGCGACATTGCGCCAAGCAAGACATTCACTTACACTACATTTGTTACAATGGAACTTCACTTACATCGATGATGAGCAGAAACACTGCTTCAAATTTTCACTTAATCGATGATGAGCAGAAACACTGCTTCAAATTTTTGGTATAGTATCCCCGGTGTTTATTAGCGACGGCAGGAAAAACAAACAATTGGTTTGGACAAACAAGGAGCAAAGCACGTCAAAAATTTCAAATCAAACTTGTTTTAAAATTAAAGTTTGTAATAGGCCAACTTGATTTGTTTCAGATCCGAGTCACTGAGCAAGATGGCACCTTACTGACCGCTGCGGATCGTCAAAACAACAGCCTTATCGTTATCGCTGAGTATAGGTCAGTGCAGCAATGTTCTGGAATAACTATTCCGACATTTAAAGAGCTTCTTATGTGATACAAAATTTTAATATCGCTTTAAACAAAGTCGATTTTATCGGAGTCATAAGCTTTTCGTGACGCTCTCATCAGTGGCAATCGCGTCAAAATAGGGACAAACCAGAGAAAATCAAGGTGTTTATAGTCTCAACTGTTAGAAGAAAGGTGCTGTGGTCTCAGAAAGGAGAAAGGCACAACTGCACAAAATCAAAGAAGTGTGGTGCAATACAGTGTAGTCTCGGAAAGGAGAAACGCACTATGTGCAATTACCAAGGAGAAACACTGTTACTCACAACTTAGGTTATTTGAAAAGTTTTAATGTGTAAACAAATTCCTTTTGTTTACATAAAACCGGATGTCTGGTTTTCACAAAAAAATTGCCTCAAGTAGACACATATGGAACGAGTTGCGTGACACAGCAAGAATTTTAAAACGTTTGTCATTATACAGCACATAGCAGCACATTGCTTGTTATCAAGCAAGTGTTTTCCTATGGCAGAGTCACAATCTGGGTTATTACGTTTTACAGTAGCTTACAGGATCTATCGGGTTGAAATCGTGTAGGCGCTTTGCTTGCTGTTTTAGCCATTTAGGAACATGCTGCTTGATTCTATCTTGTAGTCGCTGTGATGTTTGTCCTACGTACCTACTGTCACCGTGGCACAAATATTCATAAATAACGGAGCTTTTCAGCGTGGTAGGTAAAACATCTTTGCGGGCTACAGGCAACATGCGTTTGGATGTAAATACCACTCTGGTGATAACGGAGCCATAGCAGCTTTCAACAGCCGCTTTAACATTTTTATCAAGACCAATGAAAGCTTTCTCCATCCAAGGAAATCTCAAATACACTGGGCACTTCTCAGGGCCAAATCGTTTGGGCATAGAAAACTGAGCAATTTTCTTGGAAATGTTGCTGTCAATAATCGATTCAGGATATGCATTGTCCAATAGAATATTTTAGGTACGTTGATGATACATTTGCTATTTTTCGCAAATGAAGAAGAGTCGGAAAACTTTTTCAACCAACTAAACTGTCTTCGTACTTCTCTCTAAATTTACCTTTGAGAAAGAGAAAAATAATTGTTTACCATTTCTCGACTTTAACGTGGAACGAACAGTTACCGGTTTTGAAACTAGTGTGTATAGAAAGCCTACCTTTACTGGACAGCACTTACGTTTGGAATCTTTCAGCCCCACTAAACAAAAACAAACCTTTTATCAACTTTGGTACACCGGGCACTAATGATATGCACAAATCTAAACTAAACGAAGAAATTAAGCATATCAAGAACATTCTATTGAACAATGCATATCCTGAATCGATTATTGACAGCAACATTTCCAAGAAAATTGCTCAGTTTTCTATGCCCAAACGATTTGGCCCTGAGAAGTGCCCAGTGTATTTGAGATTTCCTTGGATGGAGAAAGCTTCCATTGGTCTTGATAAAAATGTTAAAGCGGCTGTTGAAAGCTGCTATGGCTCCGTTATCACCAGAGTGGTATTTACATCCAAACGCATGTTGCCTGTAGCCCGCAAAGATGTTTTACCTACCACGCTGAAAAGCTCCGTTATTTATGAATATTCGTGCCACGGTGACAGTAGGTACGTAGGACAAACATCACAGCGACTACAAGATAGAATCAAGCAGCATGTTCCTAAATGGCTAAAACAGCAAGCAAAGCGCCTACACGATTTCAACCCGATAGATCCTGTAAGCTACTGTAAAACGTAATAACCCAGATTGTGACTCTGCCATAGGAAAACACTTGCTTGATAACAAGCAATGTGCTGCTATGTGCTGTATAATGACAAACGTTTTAAAATTCTTGCTGTGTCACGCAACTCGTTCCATATGTGTCTACTTGAGGCAATTTTTTTGTGAAAACCAGACATCCGGTTTTATGTAAACAAAAGGAATTTGTTTACACATTAAAACTTTTCAAATAACCTAAGTTGTGAGTAACAGTGTTTCTCCTTGGTAATTGCACATAGTGCGTTTCTCCTTTCCGAGACTACACTGTATTGCACCACACTTCTTTGATTTTGTGCAGTTGTGCCTTTCTCCTTTCTGAGACCACAGCACCTTTCTTCTAACAGTTGAGACTATAAACACCTTGATTTTCTCTGGTTTGTCCCATTTTGACGCGATTGCCACTGATGAGAGCGTCACGAAAAGCTTATGACTCCGATAAAATCGACTTTGTTCCAATATTGTGTTTTTATATTAATCGAGCAAAGTTTGTTTTGATACCTATTTATCTTTGTTTGTAAAATGAAAACATCTAAACGTAGAAATATTTTTTCGAACTAACAGCTACTACAAATAAACAACTAAACAAAAATAAAATAAAAAGATTACTCAATTTTTCACGAAAAGCCAATGTATCAAATATAGCAAATATACAACGTTTCAATTAAACCGTAATTTTAATATAAATTTAAATCAATTTTTAAATATTTTGTGATGAAAAAAAAGTAATAGCTAAAACATCGAAAAAACTTTCTTACTAATAACTGTATTCATGTCTATAGAAGTAAGTATTTGGTACAATAATGTAAGTTTGTTCAACACCTGCTGTAGACATTGGTGTGTACACTCAGTATAATTTTGTTTGTCTACAAATTCTAACAAGTATCTACAACCAATTTTAAACGCTAATGTTACGCTAAGTATAGAACAGGTCTTTAGTTGTTTCGGTTAAATGCATCAGACAAAACCCTAATACCTATTATATTAATATATTTTTCATCTGTTTTCATTATAAATTTGAAACAAAAGATAAATAAAGATTTTAAAAGCTCTATTTTAAAATGAATAAAATATGAATGTTGTAAAAAATCACTTAACAAATTTTGTTATTCATGTTCATTATCAAATTGATTTATGTAGTTTGCATTTAGTTTTTATCATTTTTGCAGTTCTTCATTTTTTTATTCCTTTTCTTTGTTTATCCGGGGTTTGCTAGTAAATACGAGTCGAAATTCTGAAAAGAAAAAAGTTTATGTGTTCCCCATTCCCCCGGATGGATTGGTCAGAGTGGACATTCAAGTGACCGGGCCTTCCTCAGACTTTGAGTCAATTGATTTCACGGTAAAGTTATTTAATTAAAATTTTAGAATGTAACCAATCTTTCAGCAAATAGTAGGGTGCTCGTACCACGTAATTACAGTTTGGCAAAACCCTTGGATGCTTTACTTAATTCCGTGAATTTAAGTTTTCTTCATTTCTTATTATTAAGTTATGAGAAATAGGAGTTTTGTGAAAGCTACAAAATTAGTTTAAGAGGATGGGTGATATTAAAAAAAGGTTAAAGAGCATTTAAATAGAAAACACATCTACTTTTAAGTGATTTATGATTGAGGTTAGAGAAATTGACAAAGTTTTTAATTGAAATATTTTATGTACGTCATATGGCTTCTTTATCACATTACATACGTAAAATTGACGGGAAAAATAAATAAATAAATAGTTCATCTATGGCTACTTATTTATTCTTTTAGATGTTTGTTAAACTGTTATTGTATTTAACTATTGTTTTAGTTGTCTGCAAAACAAAATTATAAGAAGTCGTAGTTTTTAACAGATTTTTAAAAGATTAAATTTGGTTATTTAAAAACTATCTAAATATTTTTTTGCTATCAGCTTATTTAATCTTGTTATTCAACGAAGCTTCAAAACAGTTTTTTTGATATTTTAAACATTCTAAAATCATTTAGTATATTTTAATTTCTCTGGACATATGCGTTGACACAAAGGGCTCAGGCGTATCTTTGATATCCTGGACAAAAAATTCAAAAGAACTAGATTTGAGTGAAGATGTTTTTCTTTACCTTACCGTTGCCTTACAAAACAAAAAAAGTTTTAAGTTTAAAATTTCGGTTAATTTGGAGGTCTAGATTTTAATTGGGTATCAAATCTTCATTTTTCAATCAGGGGTTTGTTTACAAAACTAATTTTATTAATTTACAACAATTCCAAGTTGGATTTAAATAAAAGTGGGCCAGTTTGTATATATATATTAAAAAAATTTTAATTTTTGTTTTTAGTTAAGTCACCCTCAATGATAAAAAATCTGAAAGATTTGATTTAACCTCATTACATTTTAAACAAATTATCATTAAACCATTTCCTAAAATTTTCTACAACAAAGCAAGTTAATTTACAATAATAAAACAAATATATTCGCTTTATAAAAAATATGATGAGTTTGTTGATTGACATAATTTTTTTAATATTAACTTCAGCTATTTAATTGAGTGTAATCTGATAAATAAACTTAACAATTTTGTGGTAAACTAAAGGCCCTAAGTAAAGCATCACTACGCTCTTGTATCTAATTTTAAAACAAAAGAGCACCAAAATAGATTAGGATAATCATCTTTGTAATGAATTCTGCTATGCTTAAAGTTCGGAATATTTAAAGAGTGGAAGATGAACACCAAACAGTTTTTTTTTTATCTACTTTTTGGTCTGTAGTTAAATTTGAGGAAATAGATCCTTTTAAAAGTTTTTTAGCCTCTGAATTTAAAATTTCTTGGGGAAAAGAGTCACTTGCATAAACTTATACTTTTAGTGTGTTATTAGTTTTAAAAGGTTAAAAGCTACTGTGATAAACAAATTGATATTTACAAAAAACTTTTTTTAAAAACTTTGTCTTATTATTATTTAAAAGAAAGTAACAAACAACTAAATGCATTGTGCTTGCGTCTGCTTTTCATCGTATAAATATTTTCTTTTGTATCTTTTTCAGGCCTACACAAATGCAACATCAAATATTTTTCCTCAAAGTTTTTGGACTGCAAACAAAGCGTTTTCTCCTTCTAACTCCTTTATTCAAATCACAGCATCCGGGAAAGCAGCGAGAAATGAACTGAGCGTTGGTGACACAGCCCAAGTTCATATCAGAACTACACAAGAAGTTCCTTCAATTCGCATTTTAGTAAGTATCTTATAAAAACAAAAATAATACTTTTAAAACTATTAAAAAGTTTTATTTTCTTATTTATTTGACATTTTATAAATATTCAGTATTAAGAAACAACAGGTACTGGATAAACTTTAAAAAGTGGTTCTCTTAAACTTTTCTTCAGATAATCGCACGAGGGAAGATTCTTGGTAATGAAGACTATACTAAACCCGATCCTACATCTAAGCGGTTGACCTACTCCTTTGCGGTAACGTCGGAAATGACCCCCTCAGTGCTTGTTCTTGCTTCCTTTGTTGGACACAATAATGAAGTCGTTGCAGATTACATCAGGTTGAACGTCGCAATAAAACTAGAAAACCAGGTGAGTAAAGCTAGTTTGAAACCTCACAAGCCATTTGCCACACCTTAATTGCTTAAAACTCTGAATTCGTTTGAAAACAAACAAACGTTTTGCAGCTTTACTTGCGTAATACGCAAAACGGTCAAAAAGTTGCGGGGTCTGCCTCTGAAACATTGTTTAAAAGAACGCATAAACTTTAATGTTGCTGAGTTTGTTTAAAAAATTACTTGTTTGCTTTTGGAGCAACAACCATAAGACTTCCAAACAAGCAAAAAAACAAAAAATGTTAAAAAAAGTAAAAAATTATGAATAGTTTAGTTAGTACTGGTAATACAAAAATAATCATTATATATTGCAAATAAAGAAGCATTAGCTTTATAAATGCAGTCATTGTTTTTTCATTCTTATTACTTTTGTAACTAATAATACTGATGGTGAAAAGCATAAATTTTGTTAAATTGTTTATAAGTTAAAAAAGCTTTTTAATTCCAAAGTAAATTTTTGTGTTCTACAAAATCTTTTCTTTGGATATGAAGAAAAAAGTGAGACAAAGTTTAAAGTTTATTAAATTTTAAATGCTTATTTTCTCATCTAAATAATTCTAACATTTACGGTCAAAAATATACAAAACTCTTTATTGCAAATCATGATAAAGTAAACAAAAACTTGTAAACACACATTTTAAAACACAATTTTTAAAACGGATGTGTCACAGACTTTGTTCAGGAATCCCAAAGGACTAGTTGAGCTAGGTAACCCAAATACCTGCGCTGAAACAAAGCTGTGTCTAAATTTTATTTTATTCCAGCTCAAGAAGTAGTCTTGCTATGAGCCTGAAGCTTTTATACAGTTGGTTTAACAAAAGCTCGGATTGGTTCCGTTGAAGACTTTTCTTCACAACAAACAGAGACCACTGTCTCTAATAAGAACGAATGTATTACAAAAATCACGACCGACAAAACTTCTATTCCACGCTTTGCCAAACTGCAAAGCCAAATCAACACTATAACTTGATTCAATCAACACAAATAATTCTACCTCTGTAGAACACAATTTCCAACCACTGGTGCAAAATAAATTCAACAATTGTCAACCGACACAAAATCTAACGGTCCACCTCTTGTGGCCAAACGAAATCACTTTCACTCGAGCCGTCCCTCAAATCGCTTCAAATTACGTCACAATCAATTAATAGAAACCAAACTACTTAAAATGAGAAGCACCAGACTCGAGTTTCGCTCTTATTAGAGCTCGTCAGTGATGCATATAAAAAATAGTTTAAAAAAAATACGTCACAATCATAATAATCGCTGCGCATCGGCTTTATATAGAAAACAAGATCACGTGACGCAAACTTGCTCGTAAATTCGAGATTTAGCCCGAATTTCCTAGAGAGATTGCTACGCTTAAATGCGCCAGAACATTCTATAATATGCGAGCTATAGTAAAGCTTGAAAAACATATTACTTCATTCTGTCGGCGAAAAGAGAAAAAAAATACATGTATCGAGCAATAGAGAGCAAATCGGACGTATATCAGATAACACAAGAGCAGCGCTCAAAGAGACGCGATTATTATCTTATAATGAAACTACGAATTACTTTTAACGAGGATAAATTACATCGTCACGATTAAAATTATTAGGAATGAAGTGTGACAGGATGCTTTTAAACTCCTTTTAAGCTTTTAAAAGATATTTTCAAGACATTTTAAGTTGTGTAAAGGTTACCATAAAGAGTTACAACACTTCTATTGACGCGGGCTCGTATACAATCATCCGGGTCAACACTTCCTCCCCAAACTCCTACGTCGGGATTCGAGCCATAGATCAAAGTGTGCTACTGCTCAGGTCTGGAAATGACATCACAAAACAGCGGGTGAATAAATTTTGAAAGAAATTTTTTTCATAATGACAAAAGTAATTTTGCACATTTAGTATGTTTTTTTTAATTTTTTAGATTTTTGACTTCCCAACAAATAGAATGATTTTTAGTTTTTGTACTTATGCAAAACAAAATCTAGGCAAAAAGAGATAAGCACGATGGCAATTTTTTTTCAAATAGTTTTGACTTTTCTTAATCACACAACAACTCCAGTAAAATAATTAAAGAAAAAATTTGACCAAAAACAGAACCGATTATTTTAGACAGCAGGGGCGTCCAACCCGCGGTCTGCGAACCACATTTGGCCCGCGTAAAGGTTTTAAATGGCCCGCGCAGTATTTTCCAAAATAATGTAAACTTTCCATACGTCCTGATTTTGGTGAAACAGTCCCAATTTTTTAGGGCACTGTCCTGCCCATTTTGGCAAAAATTCCTCCAGAAATCGAAAACAGATTCTATGTAAAAACTCCTTTTTTTCTTGTTTTCCTCCGAGATCGCTAGTTTTCAGAGACAAAAATAATGATATCCGAGATTGATTTGAAGTGAAGATTTTTTTTTTTTTTGGGAGATTACTAAGATTTTGGAACAAAAAGTGGGGAATCGGAGACTGATTTCAAGAGAGAAACTTCTTTTTTTTAGAGATTACTGTATAATTTTGGGACAAAAATCGAGGTGTTTTATTTGTTTGGCCAGCTAATATTTTTGATGAGCCAAAGTGGCCCTTGGCTTAAAAAGGTTGGACGCCCCTGTTTTAGAGCAAAGATTACTGAAGTGATTACGCGTTTTTTTAGATAGTTAATGAATTGGAAGAATATTCCGACGACGCCATTCTAAATAGAGGATTGACTCCACGACTCCTACCTTTTTGGTTTCTGGAACCGTCGGGAGCAAGAGACGCGAAAACCGTATTCGATGTACGTCATCGTTCAATTAAACAGCAAAAATAATCCAAACCTAAGGCAGAAAGATCAACCACGACGATTCAATATCACTTCAGATTATGCTTATTTATTTTTAAAGTTTTCAGTACTTAAACCAATTGATAACAATTAACAAAAGAAAGAAAGATTTTTCAACACTTAATTAATGATTTGATGTTAAAACCATCTTATTGCTGTTGTGGCAGGTTTGACTTTAAAAAATGCTCAAGCGTAAATACAAGGACAGTATGAAACATATTAAAATGCTTGACACAGAATGATTTATAAACTGTTTGCGACTTGCTTAAGGATAGGATATTTCCGTAACGAAGAATACTTGCTAGAATTTTTTTTTAGAAAGCTGACATGATCGTTTTGACCAATTCTCTCATTCATCAAGAAGGTGAGTTTGAAAACCCAGATAAAATTACGAAAAAGTTGAAATGTCGACTAGAACGTTTTCTCTGTATGAAGTTCTTTGTTTTTAATGAAATAAGTTTAGTGAAAACTCCAAATAAACCTGATTTCAGTGCAAACCTTAATTTAAGTTAATTATATCGCTATTTATATTTGAGGAATTTCTCTTTCTCTCAAATAGAATTTCGATAATATCATACAATTAATAGTTAACTATATCTAAGTGTAATTTTATTCTTCTGCAAAAACTCGTCTTTAAAAACCATCAAACAATATACTCGTACACAAACAAATATTTCCTTGCAAGAGAATCTTTTTCAGCAACATAAAAACTTTTGCGAACTCGTACTTCGGATCATTAACTGGATTATGTTGTAGAATTATTCCAAGCAAGACCTCCGCTATTTAAAACATTGAAATTAGTCCCCCCACCATCCTCAATCCAAGTTAGGACACTATTTCCCGAAACCTGGATTTGGAAAAACGGAATAACAGGGTAACGTTGAGTTATTGAATAAGACTTATCAGCCTTAAGCAAAACTTTGTTGCTTGGATCAAGTAGAAGGGTGTCCCTTGCGAGATACAGTTTAAAAAATACAGATCAACAACTGTGCGATGTATCAATCGATGCATTGCTTTGACGCTAACTACGTCGTAAAATATGAACAACGTTCGTTTTTGTTGTTATTTGCTTGGAAAATAGTTTGCACGATTTACGACTTCATTTTTAATTTTTATCTAAATAACTAAAACAATACTTGAAAGAAAACTGACTAAGTGAAAAAGACTTTAATAAAATTGCTTAGATGATTGCTTCTTATGCTTCTTTGATTCCTAAACGTATTTAAAATATTCTTCTAATATTTTAAATCTTATTCGGATATTCAAAATATTTGGATATTGAGATATTTGATTTTATTTGGATATATTCGGATATTTTATTCGGATATTCAAAATAATGATTTTTTAAAATCGTTTACTTTGCAGAGATGATGGATCAGTTTTTTTTCACGTTCAAGTTCCCGACACCATAACGTCTTGGATCATCAGCGCATTTGCGATGTCGAACAGCACGGGATTGGGGGTAGCAGATCCTTATAAAGTTAGTTTTTCTAAACATTTTTCAATACAATTTAATGTTAGTTTCTTGCTTTAAGCAATTTAAGTGATTTGAAATTATAAATTTTTGCTTGTTTTGCATTGTCGCTGGTCAGTCTTAATGATGTTTTAAATGGTACAAGAACGTTTAAAATAAATCAGAAAAAAAAACGAAAATTAATTCAATAAAGAAAGAAAAAAGTTTATGCAGGAATAATAAAAACAATCAGCAAACCACTTGTTTAATCTTTCAAAAATGGTACAGCACTGGAGTGCAACATAGTACAATTCTAATTGGGGAATTAATTCTTGTTATTTCAATAGTTTACAGTATAAGCTTAATGATTGTTGCTTATAAATATTAGGAAGTCATTTGTTTCATATAGTTTTTAATCTCACCATGTGCTCAACGTTTTTGCCAGCACCCATAAAACAACTAAAGTAACTAAATTCTATTTCAGTTGACTGTATTTCGCAACTTCTTCGTCACCTTAAATCTTCCTTTGAAAATTACCCGAGGAGAAATCATCATCGTCCAAGCTGTTGTTTTTAATTATTTCGACACAATGAAACAAGTAAAACCATTTGCTATAAACTAGGACTGTCTTCTTTCTTTGTTTTATTTCAATTCTTGAATTTGTTTCTCAAACTTCAAACAGAGCCGATGATTAAAATTATAAGACAAACAGCCTTGTGCTTAGCATGGCCGCTCTTTAGAAAAGCTAATTAAAAAGTTAGTTTTGATCTATTTCTAATAAAACCGTTTTTGCTGACAAACGTTCAGTCAAGCATTTTATAATGAAGTTATTTGCAATAAAATTATTATTAAACAGCATAATTATAGCAAATATAATTATTATTAAAATTATTAAGTTATTAAAATTATCAAAATCATTAAATTACTAAAATCATTAAAATTACAAAGAAAATTATTATTAAGCTGCATAATTATAACAATCGATAAGCAAAACATTATAAGCCTGAATTTGATGTTTGTGAAATTGAGTTAGTTTAAGCGAAATATAGTCCACGCTAAGCACAACTAGAAAAATATAGTGTTTTATGAAAAGAATAAGAGGAAAAAAAATAAATAATTTTATGATTGATTTTTTCGTTTAATAAGTTAAATTTAAGTACATAAATAGTAGTTATTATTTAAGTTTTAAGTCTATTCTTAAAAACAGAACTACCAAAAATATCAACATTTTTCTTTCCATCTTTTAGCTTGCACATGAATTTTCTAAACGTCACCTTATCATGTAAATTACAGAATTGTATATTTGAATTTTTTGAGTTTTTAATTGTAAACAAGCATTTATTTATGCGAGCATTTTCAGATTACTATAAAGATCAATTTTCCGAGTCAACAAAACGTAACTCTTTTGCGGCCTGGAGGAAATTTTCGTTTGAATGGTCCGATACGCATGATATCTGTCCCGGCGAAGGGCAGTGTTTCGGTGAAATTTCCCCTCAGAATTGACGAACTGGGTGAAGTTCCAATTCAAGTTTTTGCCTTTTCACTTAACCACACTGTTGGCGACGCAGTGCAAAGAAATGTTTTTGTAAAAGTAAATAGCATAAACTGAAAACTAGTTGATAAATTTTTTTTACAGTTTTTACATTTATGTCAAAAATTATTAAAATTTTAATCTTAATGGCATGTACGCGTATTCTGATAACAAAGTATAAAGCGGATATAAATTGTACAATTTTACGTTACTGATCCGTTAAATTTTTTTTTTAAACAATTAATTACTTTTTCTTATGACCTAATTGTTTGTTTTTGAAAAAAATCTTTTGAAGATTCCATTTCACGTAAATTATTTTTTCTTTTTTAAGATTGTTTTGCTGTATGACCGAAAAAAAGTTTTATTCATTGATTTTTGGAGTTTTTAAAAAAACTGCCAAACTCATATAAGCTGGTTTTGTTTTGTAATTTTCAAACGTTTAAGTAAATTTTTATGGTAAAACAAATGCAAATTGTTTTGTAATTGATCTAACTAATGCCAACCATAGTATTTTTCTAAAAGTCAAACTTCATTATAATTTAATAATCTCTTTATCGACTTTTGCTGTTCACAGCCTGAAGGTGTAGCTCAATGCTATTCCATTTCTGCGCTGGTGGATATCGGCGGAAATGAAAGTAACTTTGAGGACCGCCTCACAATTACAGTTCCTTCCGGAATCGTTCCTGGTTCCGCCAGGGTGACTCTTCACGCTTATGGTAAGAATTGAGAGAATTGTATACAAATGATTATAATAAATTGATCGGATAAAAAAGTAAGTTTTATTAAAATTTTATCTAATATCGAGCTTGCTTAAACTGATGTTTTAATCAAGTATCACGCTTCACTCGAGACTGTTTACACCTTCTAATATTTATAAACGAGTCAGGTTTTGCAACATTGTGCTTATGTTTGCAAGTTTTTTAAATTACTATAAACCTAATATCCAGTTTAATGAAAAATTTGTTTATGCGGAAAGCATTGAATTTCGCAAGAGACAATTTGCTAACAAGCAAACAAATACATGATTAAATTCAAACAATATAAAGCAATTAAAAGATGCTAACGAAAACAAACTTGTTACAGGTAATATTTTGGGGAGTACCATAAGCAATTTAGGGAGCTTGCTGCGAGCCCCAGAAGGATGTGGGGAGCAAAATATGATCAGTTTTGCCCCAGATGTCTTTGTGACGTTGTATTTGAAACGAGTTGACCAACTCAACTCAGAAATTCGTGAAAAAGCTTTCCAACATATCAGCGATAGTTACATGAACCAGTTGCGGTAAGGATCATACTGATGTGTGTGTGGGTGTGTGTGTGCGCAGTTGCGTGTGCATGTGTTCCTGTAACATAACTATTTTATAGTTAAAAGGATTTAATGTGCAATGATGTACTAATATTGTTTTAATTTGTAAAAATAAATAAAAAACTTAATTTTATTTTGATATAATTTTACAAGATTGTCAATAAATAAAAAAACTTTATCTGCAGATACAAGCGGAATGATGGGTCTTTTAGCGCCTTTGGGAGTCACGACAGCGCCGGAAGTACGTGGTTGACAGCGTTTGTTGTGAAAACTTTTCTTTTTGCTCAAAAGCTTCGTCCAACGCTTGTCGAAGAGAAAGTTCTGGAACAAGCAACAGATTTTCTTATTTCTCGGCAAAAAGAGGCCGGCTTTTTCCAAGAGCAAGGAAAAGTCATTCACACTGAAATGCAGGTCAGACTCTTTTTTCTCTTTTACGTAAGCCTTAAGTAACAAAGAGATAATTGAATTACGTTTTTATCAACTAAGGAATACGAAGTTTTTTATAAAACCGCCTCTTCTAAGCAGGAAGTGCAAACAAGATGGCTTCTAAGAATCGTAGTGGCAAAAAAAAAATAATTTAACGGAGTTTAATGCAACGTTCTTTGTTGTCAAGCTCCCATAACACTTTTAAGTAAAGTGATGCATTTTTACATCACCTATAAATTTACATGGTCTACTTAAGTCAAGGCTGTTATCGGATGCATACTTTGTTTCAGCTTTATTCAAGATTTTTCTATTTAAATACAATTAGTTGTTATGCCACATTTCAAAAAATGTTGGCACATAGAATATTCAAAATTAGCTTATTTTTTTGTGCTATCGCAACTCAATTTTCATGATCTTTTACTTTAGCTTTTTTTAAATTTTGTTAAGCACAATGAATGGTAAAAGAAACAAACAAACAAAAGTCATAGGTTTTCTTTATCTTACCTTTTTTACTTTAGGACCACTTTTTATCAAGCTTCAACATTAATGCACTATCACAAAAATAATGTTTATTGTGGAAGATAGTAAAAATTTTTTAAAAATTCCCTAATAAAAAGCCAATAACTACAACAACAATAAAATAAAAACAAATTTTAATAAAATCTAATACCTGACTTGAAACGAATAAAATCTATGAAGCATTTTTAGTGGAAAGATTTGAGATTAATACATTTTACAAAAACATAATGAACACAGATGATATAAAATTAGGAAAAACATCGAATTAAAAATTGTAAGTTTAATGTAAATCAAAATCAAATAAAATCAAAAAATACAAATAATTAGGAAGGTACGTTTACATGTAAACGTATCTTCCTAATTATTTGTATTTTTTGATTTTAATGAGGTTTTTGCTTGCACATTATATAACAATGATATAAACATTCAGTAGTTGAAAAATTTAAATGCTAAATAAAACTAGTTTTGTGAAACTAATGCTGAAAATATTTTCTGAAGAGTCTACATTAAGGAATTAAATTGTTGCAATGCTTTAAAAACTTACAGTACCGGTATGTTGCGTTACTATCCAAATGCGCTGTATATACACAGTAAAAACAAGAGCAGTTTTCCCTGTCATATCAGAAACAGTCTACATAACACTGCATTTCGTGTAGTTTTATTTTATGTTGCTGTAAAATCAACTGCACATGTAAACTATCATTAAACTAAATTTAATATACAATGGAGTAAACAAAATTACAAAAGTTTTGTGTGTACTTCAGCAAGGAATAGTTTGTTTGCTTTGCTTTTTTCATTTCGTTCAATTTTTGATAGGAAAAGAATGGTTGAGACTAAACATTAAATTAAAAAACAAGCAAAATCGCTGTAAATTTAACAATTTTACATTGCAGGGTGGAGTAAACAGTCCAATTACGATGACAGCTTATGTTCTTATCGCTCTGTCTGAAACCGATTTTGTGAATGATAACCTTGTAAGAACTAATATACAAATTGCCATGTACAACTAGTTTCAAACATTTTTTCGTGTTTTTTAAAAATTGCTTAATTTTACTGTTTGTTGCAGATATTATTTTAAGGTTTTGCGCACGAACTTTTAATAATTTTACCACGTTTCACAAAACCATACTGAAATATTTTCTTGCTGCGAAAATCTAACATTTTTTACGTCATTACGATAGGAATGGGAAAGTCCCCTCGCAACAGCAACTCAATATTTAGAAATGAACTTAAACTCAACTTTGAACGATTCGTACACGCTTTCTATTGTGACGTACGCTCTCACGCTGCGTAATAGCTCTTTGGCCATTTTTGCCTTGAACGAACTCAACTTCAGAGCAACAACTGAAGGTGATTTTATTAAAAACTTTTATATTTAAAAGAGGTACTGGCTGACATGAAATTTAAACTCTTGCATCTAAACGAAGATGAATTTCTTAATCGACACTTAAGTAAAAACCGATTTTTGGTTTTAAATTAGATTGATTTGTTTACTAAGTTAAAATTAACAATTTCTTTCAATGTTTGTACCGAGGCAAAGTCAGCAAAATATGTTTTTTTATTTTTCAATCCTTCTTCAACGCCATTAAAAATTGTCATTTTCGAACGCAATCTTGATCATCAAAAATCCAAATACTGCTTAGAGATGAATGTCATTTAAATCTTTTATGTTTTTAACAATTTTTTTCAATTAGGAAGCTACAAACACTGGGATGTTGAATCTTCTGATTCTTCATCGTTTTCCACCCGGTGGCGTCCTCCATATTTGTCCCCACCGACGAACGAAATTGAAATAACGTCATACGCACTGCTGACGTACGTTCGTCGAAATGATATTGCTTCGGCGATACCAATCCTGAAATGGCTGGTATCAAAGCAAAACGATCTGGGTGGATATTTGTCCACTCAGGTAAGAGCGGTAGCCCTTATAAAGAACGGAAACGAACAGGTTGCTTTAAATTTATCAGGCCAAATCATTTGTTAAGAAAAACCAAACATTTCCTATTGCCCTAACTTTAACCCCTAATTCATTTTCATACCAGCAGGGTTATCATTTCGTCCTTGTTTCCAAGATTTGAACTTATTTTTATGAACATTGTTTTAGAGAATTTTAATGTGCTTATTTCTAAGAAAGGAACTACTTTTGAAGTTAAGTGCTTATTTTTTACAAATCTTGTTTTCACGTACGCTGAACCTGAGCTCACTATCCGAACACAGTTTCTTTTTTTTTTTTTTTATCACATGATACTTAATTTTAGTTATAAAACACACATATAATGAAAACAAAACATATCTTTTTTTTTTTATTTATTATTTAATTTTAGTTATGAAACACACGCACAAAAAAAAACATTATCAATAAAACTAAAAAGATATGTGTTTGGTGCATAATATAGAAGCAGGAGAAAGAACAAAAACAATTCAATGATTATAAGAAAAAGTCAAAATATTTTAATGAAATTTGCAATCGAACAATCAGTAACAAAAAAAAACGCAAAATAACAGTGATAAAACAGTTTAAGGAAAATAGTGCACACTAGTCGGAGCACATAACAATTTAATACTTAAAACTGATAAAATATAATGTAATTTAGTATACAAGTTCATTTAAATAGGAAAGAAAAACATATCAATATTAAAATACAATGACAGAAACAAAAAAATATATATAATATAGGATAAATAAATGCACAATACTAATAAATAATAACAATAGGGTATAAATTTTTGCACAAGTGTGGGAGGGCGACGAAAAATCGAATGTTACAATGGAAAATGTATATGAAAAATAAATAAACGCTGTAATTTTTAAATATTTGAAGTTACAATAGATGATATGATACAGTTTATAATAAGTTGGGTAATGTTTTCATTATTTTTATTTAAGTTGAGATGTTTCGATTAATTGTAGTGACAGCATTAGGTAAGCCTTTGGGGAAGTTAGAAGATTTCGAAGTTTCAATTACGGAACAGAGAAAAGAAAAGAGTGTATGTATAGGGGGTAGAAATGTGGGAAGTGTGAATTTATATTACGTAATCAGGAAAGTTTTTCTCCAGGAAGGTTTTGAATTTAGTTTTAATTTTGTATTTTTCTTCTATTAGGGCAGAATTTGGAATGGGGGTATTAGTGAGGGAGATAAAGTTTCTTATGTGGTAGAGGGAAAGTCGAATTAGTGAAGCTAGTTTGGTAGTGATTATGTGGGGTGTGCCAGTTGTGTTTGTGTAGTTAAAAAGTAGTGTGTCTTGTGTAAGGAAAGTGGGTTTTTTAAAAAAGGAAGAAAGGAGTGGTTGTAAAAGTTTAATTAATTTTTGAGAGAAGGGACAGGAGAAGAAGAGGTGATGAGGATCATCAGAAGGGAAGGAGCAGAGTTTACAAAGAAAGTCATTAGGGTTTCAGGGTTTGATGTTGTGTTTGGAAAAGAAACATCCCTAGGTATAGCCTTTATAGGCTGTCCTGAAGGATATTTCTTCTTCCAGGTTAGAGAAGAGAGAAGGACGGGGTTTTATAAGGGTTAAAAGTAGCCACGTGTGGGGGGTTTCAGTATGTAGGGTAGGGATGGGGTTAGATTCAGGTTGTAATAGGCTGTGATAAAGGGTTTTAAAGGTTAGGGTATTAACTTCTTCAGGGGGAATGGATATTTTTGTGAAAAGAGAGAGGGTTTTGGACCAAAGGGGGTTGGGTTTAGGACGGTGGGGTTGAGAGTTGGTGTAAAGTTCAGGTTTTATATGTAGGAGTTTGGTACCAATATTGTATATTGCATAGGACATCCAGAAGAAAGAAAGAGGGTTAGGGGTTTTAAGAATGTAGATAAATTTCCATAAGAAGGCTGTAGACGTTTTAATTCCAATATTGGGGAGGGAAATGCCACCGTCTGGTTTAGGTAAGTAAAGGGTAGATCTTTTAATGGGTTCGAATGGGGAAAAGTTCCATAGGAATTTGAAAAGAAGAGTAGTTAGGGATTTCATCTGTTTTGGTGTAGGAGGAATAATTCTGGAGAGAAAGAGGATTCTGGGTAAAAAGTGTTGATTTAGAGAAATAGGTTTGGAGTAAAGGGAGTCTTCGGGATTTAGAATGGCCAAGGAGGTGTCGGGGAGTGAACGAATGAGGTCATCCCAGTTTTTTGACGGATCTTCTTTATGAAAAGAAAAAGTTATTCCAAGGATTTTAGTTGAGGTGAGAGTTTTACCTTGGGGAAATATATTGCGAAAAGATGATAGTAAAGTTGGGGAGTTAGAAATTATTGAGGTTTTGGAATGATTAATTTTGAGACCAGAATAAGAAGAAAACTCTTCGATTATCTCACGAATTGCAGAAAAGGATTGGGGGGATGATATAAAAAGGGTCAGATCATTGGCATAATGACTGACTTTAAGTGAGGAAGTACCAATGGAGATTCCTTGGATTTTAGATGAAGCAAGTATTTTTTTTTGTTAGGGGTTCAATACCAATTAAGAATAAGAGCATGCTAAGAGGGCATCCTTGACGAATGCTGCACTTAACAGAAATTGGATCGGAGAGATAGCCATTTAGGTTAAGTTGGGCTGTTAAGTTTGTGAGAAAGATTCGGATCTAGTTTAGAAGAGTTACTGGAATTCCTAATTTTGAGGCGGTAGAAAGAATAAATTCGTGAGATATTGTGTCGAAAGCTTTGTAAAAGTCAATTTGAAGTATGGCTAAGGGTTGGACGAAATCATTAGTAAAGTCGATAGCAGAAAGGATATTTAGGTGGTTATTAAAGATCTGCCTGTTTGGGAGACCGCATTGTTGTTCAAGCGATATTGTCAAATTAATGATAGGTTTGATTCTAGAAGAGATAATGGAAGAAAGAATTTTATAGTCTGTAGTTAAAAGAGAGATAGGGCGTCAATCTTTGACAGAAGAAGGATTGGATTTTTTGGGGATTAGTTTGATTAGAGCGCGGGATTGAGAAGAAGAAAGACGTTTTTGAAGATAGGAGTTACTAAAGGTTTGACATAAAATTGGGGTTAAACTGGGAAAGGATTTGTAAAAGTTTGGGGTTAAGCCATCGAGGCCAGGGCAGAGTGTATATCGACTCATTAATATTAAAAACAGATGTGTTGGGGACAGTCCGCCTACTCAACTTAAAGTCGCAGAGCTGTTCATATAGAAAGAAATAAATCTAAGAGTTGTGGTTTCTACCAAATGCAAGATTACACTGGTACAAATTGCATTGTGCTCAAGCATGCCAGTGACCAGATGCTAGGAATATATCATGATATAAAACAGATGGTATTTTTTAGTGCCATCTGTTTTATAACCAAACATTGTTTTTGTTTCAAATTACTAGAAAACGTATTACAAGGGTTTTATTTATGTCCCAAAAAAATTAAAGTAAAGATCTCTTTTTTGGTCTTAATAGGAACGCATACATCTATTTGAAATTAACCAAGGACTCAAAAAAGATTTTATCTAACCAAAAATACAAAATAATTGAAATTTTTAGACTTGTTTCTTTTTTTTTTTTTTTTTTTATCATTTCAGATGATAACCCTAAATCTTAGTATAAACCAAACAAAACTTTTATTTTTTGATAAAGTCGATTTCTCTGACGTTTGTATTTGCAGGATACAGTTCTTGCCATTCAAGCTTTATCTGAGGTAGCAGCTCTTTTAACTCAAAGAAACCAAAACCTATCTTTGACATTTCGACATTCTTCAGACCAAAGTTATCTTCAAGAAGTAACCATTACACAAGAAAATGCGAATGTTTTCAATACGTACTCCGTGAGTAAGCTTTTGAAAAATTAGTTTTCTCTTCAGTTGATGCAAATTGCGAAAACCTTGAATCGTAAAATATTTAAAAAATATTAAAATATAAAGAATTGTTTTGAGTTGTAATTTAAAAATGCAAATTTTACTTGAAAGAATATAACATCTTTTAAGGTTATTAAAATAAACTTGATAAGGCTAGAATTTCTCGAGCACTGTGGATTGACCCAATCAAGCAAACCCTTTTGCTTTATTTTTTTTTATTTTTTATTTTATCTCTATATTTATCCTCCTGAATCGCAGGAAAGCGACGGAGGCGCTAATACATAGGGTAGGCAATTACCCCGACCTGCTTCCGAAGATACCAAGATATTGCTGTCCACTTGTAATTTAATAGAGATATGATTGTAATTTAGAACTGCTTGCCAGGACCACCAAGCAGGGGAATGTGCCGTAAAGTGTCTTTCCCAAGGACACAACAGAATGGCGCGAGTGGGTTTTGACCGAGACCGTGTTGGTCACAAGCCCGGCGCTTTAACCACTCGACCACGCTGCCGACATATTAATATGGGCGGTAGAATTTTGCCTTAGAATTTCTTTTATTATTTCTTTTAAAAGCCTAACCTGTAACAATATCGCGGTGCCCATCATCGTAACATCTCTCTCAGGCAACACATTCACTCAATCGACCGTTGAAGAGGTGGCTGGTTATAAGTGACAACTACATCACATTCAGAACGTCCCCGAATTGAACTCAATCTGTTGGGCCTGACACAGAAACCTTAAACCCTAAACTAATCAAGAGATTTTTATGTTTTTTGACTTAGCAAACAGTTAGCAATATTTTCTCACCTATTTTTTACATAGACTTATTCAAAACCGTAAATAGCCTTGTTTTTGTTTTGTAATTTGCTGTAGGATGCCTGGTTATTATTTAAATTTTGTAAATTAGAAAATATTACAAATTTATTTTCCTGGTGAAAGGTGCCAGAACAAAACGGGCAGCTTATTATCACCGGAGAAGGAAGTGGCATCGGGGTGGCCCAGCTTTCAGTTTGTTACAACACCCCAAGCGACCCATACGATAATGAACCATTCAATTGTACGGTCAACGTCCAAAACCCCAACAATCACCAAGCTAATGTAGATTTCTGCTGCTTGTAAGTTTGATTTGTTTATTTTTTATTATTTCTCATGCTGACATTCCAAATGAAAAGGCAAATGGAGAAATGTATCGCAAACCTTTCAAGCACTTTTTTAAAAAATTAAAGTATCATTTGGTGATCAAATAAATTGTACAATTGGTTTTTGTCAAGTTAAGGGCAAAAGAAAAATCTAAAAAAATTATATCAAAATTTTTATATGAAATTAGTTTGTTCTCAAAACTAAATAATTAAGCGGCACTGTTTCCATGGCAACCGCAATCAATATTGTCTTTTGTTTACTACTGTTCTCAGCATATTCTTTATATATCTCGGCCATCGTTCTAATGGTTGTTGTAAACTTGCCTACAATTTTGCTCTGCCGGTCAGGTAAGTGGATAACTGTTTTCAATTTTTTTTGACTTTAGACAAAACGAAGGAATGGCAAAAACTGGGATGTTTCTTTTTGAAATCGGACTCCTTAACGGATTCACTGCAGAAGAGACGCAAACAAAATTATATAACCCTACAGCAAAACTGGTTGAATTGGATGACGGGAGAGTGAACATATATTTTGATGAAGTAAATAGTCATATGCTTTTACTCATTAATAATCATAACCAAAGCTCTCGGTCTGAATAAAAAATGTCACAACAGCAAATTAAAAGTAACAACCGATCAAAGCAAAAAAATTTTAATTGAAAATTATATTCTAATTGAAATTCTAATGTTAATTCAAACTTCTTTTCTAAACTTACCTTTAGTCTTGCTTGTTTTTATATATTTATGTAACCTATTCCTTAAAAACAATGAACTTCTGAAATAATGGTCCTATTTTGTTTAATCATCAATAATTCATAATATTGAAACCCTAAAAATGTAGAACTTTGGTTTGTATGTATGTATGTATGAATGTATGTATGTTTTTTATTTCTCAGCCGCAACAGCACAAATCAAAGCACAAAAACACAATAAAAGCTGAAAAAAGGAAGCAGTAAAAAAACGATATACGTTGTAGAACAGTGGTTCTCAACCTTTTTGCTAACAAGTACCATCTAGAAATTTTTCTTTGCATTACGTACCACAAAATTCATCAAAAAATTAATTATTTCGATTTTTTTTTGTTTTTTTAATTTTTTAATTTTCGTCCCAAAAACTATATGTTCTCTAAAAAAAGTTCTTCGCTGAAAATCTGGCATAACCAAAAACATAATTTAGTCCGAGAGTTGGATTTTTATAGAATCTAAAAACCATTTACGTACCACCAGTGGTGGATATTCAAGTTAGGGGCCCGAGGCAAGGATTTCCAAAACTTGATGTTTTCTAAAAAGAAAAAGTTTTGATCTCGCATTTCCCTCTTTTCTCCCAAAATCATAGTGATCTCTAAAAAAAAGGTCTTCACTTCGGTTTGATCTCCCTTCTCGCTTTTTTTCTCCCAAAATCATGGTCATCTCTAAAAAAAAAGTCTTCACTTCAAATCGATCTCCTATTTCCCAATTTTTGTCCCAACTTCGTAATGACCTCTAAAAAACCTTATACAGCAAAATGAGACTATATGCGGTATCTTCGAGGGGGGCCCAAGGCAACTGCCTCATTCGCCTCACCCAATATCCACCACTGCATACCACCTAAAAAGGTCTCACGTACCACTAGTGGTACGCGTACCACAGGTTGAGAACCACTGTTGTAGAACATGCAAACAATACATTGTATAGATACAACAAAGTCATTATAATTAGCATGCTCACTGCACCTTAAAAACAATAAAACACAAACGAACAAACCAACTAAAAGACAAAACAAACAAACTTGAAAGGGACAAATCAGAAGAACTAGCTTCTAAGACTTGCGGTGAATATTTATGCAAAACCATATAGGCCTTCAAATAAAAATTATTTTTATCGCATGCAAATTATAAAATTATTGTGTGGGTAATTCATAATATATACAAATGGAATTATAGGTTTGGGTCACAATAACAAATTTTTAAATATAATTAGCAGACTAGCAACTTCCGATAAAAGGTCTGATATAATAGACAGATTTTAAGATCTTACGCTTACGCTACACAATCTGCTTCTCAAAATAGTCTTTTCGTTCTGCTTAACTAGAATAATATCACACAATGTAACTGCAATACAAATCCAGACAGCAAGTAGTCTATTCAAAACTTATTGAAATTTGAGTAATTAAAATACACAAATAAAATATTCAATATTTATCATAATTTAGTAATTAACAAACAACAATGAAATAGTTTGCTGAAATAGAAGCTATATAGTTTTAGGATTGCAAAGGTTTAGTAAAAAAATTTTGTAACTGCAGAACTGAATGACTTTAATGATTTATAATCTTGTCGAAGATTAAATGGAATATCATTCCAAATAAGTGGTCCTTTATATCTCATAGCTTGCTTTGTAATATGCACTCTACAAAACGATGGATAAAGTGAGCATTGTGACCTGGTATTTTTACAATTTTAAACGCAGTTTTAAAAGAATGGTCAAATGCCAAAGGTAGTAGTTTATTCATAAATTTACATGTATACACAAAAGTGGCTACCTTCTAGGTCCCTAATTTGACGTACTGTCAGTAGATTGTTATCTTTCATGACGTGTGAGACCGTCTGCCTTTTGCCGACATTAAATGTAGAGCGCATCAATTTGTTCACTGCACATTGGAGCTTGTTAATCATGGTTTTGTTGCCAAAACACCATGAAGTAATGCAGTATAAAATATGACTTTTAACCAGTGTGTGATATAAAAGCAACAAAGTCTTACGATCAAGAAAAGGTTTAATTTTTTAATGCAATAAATGCTAGACTTAATCTTTTTTAGTAAATATTCCACGTGTGGCTTTCAAGATAAATGCTCGTGAATAACAACGCCAAGAAATTTTGTGTTAAAAACTCTTTGTAATGCGTGGTTATTTAAAATAATATTTAATTGTTTAGTGCTTTGTTACAACGAGAGGTTTGGAAAATAATATAGTTATTTTTGGTAATGTTTAATGATAATTTATTAGCAATCAGTCATTTGTTAACATTTTCTAATTGAGTGTTTGCTTTCAAAGTTAATTCAGACAAACATTTATACTGAAAAAATAATGGTATCATCTGCAAACATTAAAGTCTTTCCCTTTTGCAAACAGTTTTAAAAATCATTTACATAAATTAAAAATAATAGGGGGCCACGTATCGAGCCTTGAGGGACTCCATGAGATAAATGGCAAGGTGATGACAAATTACCCCTATATTTTACCTGTTGTAAACGATTAGATAAATAATTTTGAAACCAATTTAAGGAGCAACCTCTGATACCATAATAATGTAATTTACTAAAAAGAACGTTATAGTTAATAGTGTCAAAAGCTTTTGATAAATCAAGAAATATATCAACAACTACAAATTCTTTCTGTTCCAATGCATCTGTTACTGTTTCAACAAGTTTGTTATTGCATGTTTGTTATTGCAATTCTTGTTCGTGCAAACAACAACAAGTTTGTTATTGCAATTCTTGCTTGCATATTTCTATAAAGTTTAAAAAGTCTAATTTAAAATTTTTTGATTATATTTAAAAGTAACAAGAAATGTAAGACATAATTATTTAGAGTAAAAGTAATTATTTTAAAAAAAGTCATGTTCGTTGTTTTTGTTTTTAAAATTCTTATTATTGCTATCACAATTTATCCTCTCGACTCGCAGGAAATGACGAAGTTGTTATATTTAAACCAAATGTCTAGCAATCACCCTGGCCTGCTATCGCAGATGCTAACATATAGCTGCCCGATTAAAAACTTTTATTTGACATTTAGTTAAATGTAAAAAATTTTAAAATCAGCTAGATGTTTTTTTTGTCTCTATATTTATCCTCTGACTCTCGGGAAAGCGACGGAGGCGCTATACATAGGGTAAGCAATTACCCCGACCTGCTTCCGGAGATGCCAAGATATTGCTGTCCGCTGGTAATTTAATAGAGATATGACTGTAATTTACAACTGCTTGCTAAGACCAACAAGCAGGGGATGTGCCGAAAAGTATCGTCGTCGTCGTCAAAAAGTATGTTTCCCAAGAACACAACAGAATGGCGCAAGTGGGTTTTGAACCGAGACCATGTTGATCATCAGCCCGGTACTTTAACCACTCGACCACGCTGCCGATGTAAAAAAATATATTGCTAAAATTTAGATTTTACAGTTAAAATTGCCAAGCAGAGTGTGTTGGTCAAAAGGACATAACAGAATGACGTGATTTGGTATCAAACAACGCTCTTGCCCCCACAATTACCCTAGCGACTGTTTTTGTATTTTTCCCTTTGGCTATATCCAGCATTTGTTCAACTAAATATTTATGCTATTTTTCTTGTTACCAGGTGTATTCTTCATTATACTCTGTTGTTCTTCTGGTAAAAACAGAAAACTTTTTTTGTTAAAAATCTTTTCAGTTTATTAAAAACTAAAAATTAAAAACAAACAGTCAACGTTTCGGGTGCGGTTACAAGCACGCTTCGTCAGGACCAAAGCTAAAATGAATGTAAAGTTAAGAAATCAACTAAAATTGTTTTTAAAAAACAGTTGCCAAAACATAACGGAAATTACTCAAGCGTAGTATTAAATAATTATTTCAAAAAACAACAATAAGTTTCGTGTAAAAAACAATGAAATGCGCAACACGGAATCGAACAAGCGTGAGAGAACAATTTAAAACAGCAATTAAATTTTGAAAGTACAGTAAATAAAATACAAAAACAGGTTTTATTTTAATTCATTATATATTTCATTGCAATAGACACCTTCTTTGTCATTTATCGATAAATTAGTTTTTTGTATGAAATATGATTCTAAAAAACGGCGTTTATAAAAGTCAGGTTCAAAAGTAAGAATTGATGAGCCAAGCCAGTTGATTTTATGGTCGAATTTAACAATATGTTTGACAAGAGCAGTTTTTTTATTTATGTTGTTATCATCAATTTTCGCCAGATTGCGTGGGTAAAGATCACGTTTGTGTTCCGCACAGCGTGTTTTAAAATTACGACCAGTTTACAATGCAGAGCAATCTTGGCATGGAATTTGATTGCTCTGCATTGTATATAGGAGAAACTGGTCGTAATTTTAAAACACGCTGTGCGGAACACAAACGTGATCTTTACCCACGCAATCTGGCGAAAATTAATGATAACAACATAAATAAAAAAACTGCTCTTGTCAAACATATTGTTAAATTCGACCATAAAATCAACTGGCTTGGCTCATCAATTCTTACTTTTGAACCTGACTTTTATAAACGCCGTTTTTTAGAATCATATTTCATACAAAAAACTAATTTATCGATAAATGACAAAGAAGGTGTCTATTGCAATGAAATATATAATGAATTAAAATAAAACCTGTTTTTGTATTTTATTTACTGTACTTTCAAAATTTAATTGCTGTTTTAAATTGTTCTCTCACGCTTGTTCGATTCCGTGTTGCGCATTTCATTGTTTTTTACACGAAACTTGTTGTTGTTTTTTGAAATAATTATTTAATACTACGCTTGAGTAATTTCCGTTATGTTTTGGCAACTGTTTTTTAAAAACAATTTTAGTTGATTTCTTAACTTTACATTCATTTTAGCTTTGGTCCTGACGAAGCGTGCTTGTAACCGCACCCGAAACGTTGACTGTTTGTTTTTAATTTTTAGTTTTTAATAAACTGAAAAGGTTTTTAACAAAAAAAGTTTTCTGTTTTTACCAGAAGAACAACAGAGTATAATAAATATTTATGCCTTTTAGATTTAAATGAACTTTTTAGGAGTAGCAGTAGTAAACGCTAACCTGTTGTGTAGTTATCTCCAGGGCAAAGATTATGTGCAAGGGTAGAACTAAAACGAGTCGAAGAGGTCGCTTCAACAAAACCGGCAGTTCTGTCAGCTTTCGACTATTACAAACCAGGTGAGATTATTATTAAAGTGTTATCTTTGCTTAAATTAAGTAGAATAATATTGTTGTTAGCAACGCTATCAAATTTCTTATCCAGATCGAAAGGTCACGCGACTTTACACGGTCGATGGGCTCAGTGAGACCGGCGCTTGTCAAGTTTGTGGGTCAGCTTGTGCGGGATGTGGAGGTGAGAAAGACTGACATCGTGTGGTGGTTTCAACATTGTTGACAATAATTTTTTAACCAGGCTAATTTAATTAAGCATTTTTTGAAATTTTTAAACACAGAGCCCAAATTCTAATCAAAAAACAAATTATGGCCCATCAATTGAATTACTAAATTCACTGAGATAACAAATAAATCTTTAAAACAAATTGAATAACAAAACCCTTTAAAGAAATTATACCTCCCTATCCTGCTTTTCATACTTTTACCCAATTCGTATGCATAAAGCATTAAAATTATTTACACTCCAGCTGTCAAATTTGCTTTGAAAACATTTGAATATCTCTTTGTTATTTACTTTAAGATTCCAGTTTAAAAATAGTCACTTTGAGCACACAGTTTTAAAATGGTCACAACAATTAGCCTAATTCCTCAAAATTGTTTTATAAACGTTTTTTCCGCAAATGAACGCGTACATTAATTTGTTTTTATTTTTTTAGCATCAGTTAGATGCAATGGGGAGTATGTAAAACAAACCAAGTCATAAAAGCTTATGTATAACCACAAACATTAAACTATTTTTTATATTTTGACATTTTACTATTGGTAACATATTTTATGTATTTTGCAATTAATTTTAAAATGCGATGATATTTTAAAATTTTACCATAGTATAGGCCTACGGCATTAGTATATTGTATTTCTCAAAATATTACCAAAAAAATGTAATGTAGGAGTTTTTTTTAACTTAAGTTTTGACGACGTATCTTAATAATTTCTTCGTGATACTTTAAATTCTTCAAAATATGCACCCTTCATTTTTTATGGCAAATCTTTTTTTATACTAAGATTTAAAATTTTTTACATTTTCAATCTCGATTACATTTTATGCTGCAATATTGTTATTAAATATTATTTGTTATAATAGGGGAGACCGGGGGCAAGTTGTAACATGGGGTAAGTTGTAACATTCGTATTTGTCAAAATGTAACATAAACCAACAAAATTTTAAAAAGCCCCAAATAATAATCATATTAAGAACGATTGCAAGCAAATAACATTTTTTATTTCCAACAACTAAAAATAAGTTTCCTGTTAAAACAAGCTTTTTAACACTAGAACGGCCGGAGTTGCGATAAGCCTTCAACGGCCAGCAGCGGTCATTTTGACCGCTTCTCCAAAAACGCATTTTTACTAGTTTATGCGTGGTGTGGTTACAACTTAAGTGTTGAACAAATACTCAGGTAACATAATTCAATCAATCTATCCATAAAAAACAGTTTTATTTGAAGGAAGGAGCACAAAGTGAACATAAAATTGAAAAATGTTTTATATTTGCGATGTCGCACACACTGTATAACGCATTCGAAAAGCTCCGTGGCGGTACACTTGCCATATACAGTTTTGTTGCACTTATAACAAAGTTTTCTAGTTTTGTTTTGAGTGCAGTTTGCAGCTATCTGACATTGTTTACGCTTCTCGGCTTTGGTGTTTTTAGGAGCTGTTGATAGTTGGAAAGGTTTAGCAATAGTAGTGTTTCTGCTTGATGTTCAACGATGTAATCTTCAGGTAGTTCTGTAGCAAACAAGAAATCTCTTCTTGAAACCTTGTCACCTGTTTGTTTTTTTATAGAGCACAAATGCATTGGTGCCTGCCAAATCCAGAACGATGTAGAAAACAGCAATGGGTCACCAACGGGTGCCTGCTTTGACTAAATACTGCCTGGCCATTTGATTAGCCACGTCAAGACCACATTTGCTCTTGTTATAAAATTCCATTGTTTCCGGTTTCTTTTTCTCAGGTTCGACAAGCTCGACAGACATATGCAGAGAACTGAGAACACAAACGTTTTTCTTGGGCTTACACTGATACACTGTTAAAATTGCTTGTCTTTATGAGCTTACTAGAATAGCGTTGTTGCAGGCATTTTGCAGATGAAGGCAGCTCAAGTCTAACATTTTTCATAGTCCCAACAAGGCTGGCTTTCTTCTTTTTCAGTTCTTTAGCAAGTAAAAACAACGTGAAAAAGTTATCGGTGGTAACATTTCTACGTTTACTCATGAATGGTTTAATGAGAGTCATGACAACCTTGTCACTAACTAAGCCTTTGGGTGGATGGACGTGACTCGTTTTTGCCCAGATATAGAATGGCATTTAGGATATACTTGGATTCCACGTCAACCGCTAACCAGAACTTAATGCCAAACTTATCTGGTATGTTTGGCATATACTGAATAAACCTACAACGAGATTTTGTCGGGAACAGCTTCTCATAAATCGTAATATTTTCTTCAGGTTGGTAACAACTGATACTGTTATCTACAAACCTATTCCAAATATCTGAAATACGTAAGAGCAAATTTGTCAGTTTGCCAGCGTGCTGACTTTGTGCTACGCAAGTCGAACCGTAGAAAACGCATAATTTTATGACAACAATTTCTTGACATGATTTGTTGAAAAAATGATATGCCCCATTCTTCATTCCAAAAATTGTAAAAGGGAAAGTTTTTGCCACCATACGCTACTCGTACATATAGCAGAGCAATAAACGCATTGAGCTCACAAAGTAAAACTTCCCATTCTTCAATTTCCTAAGACTCTTCGAGCTTCTACATTGGTACATTGTTGAATGTATTTGAGCATATGGTTATCAAATATAATTTGAAAAGCACCAACAGGGGAGTCTGCCATAGCGTGATAAACCTGATTGCTCAGTTAGGACATTCTGAGCTCCACGCCTTCCTCGGGATTCTAGACCGAATTCCATAAATTCCCATTTTGTGCCATTGCTGAGTGTCTCGTTTGAGCTCGAGCTTTCAGCAGCACCCGAACCAGAATCACCACTATAACATGTAGCAGAATAGATTTCAACGTTAGTATCAGAAGTTTATAAACACCTATATATTTATATACACCTATACATACACCGACACCGGAACAAATTTAAATTAAAGAAAGCCTAGCCGATTTAATATTTTTCAAATTTTTTCAAATTTTATTTAATTTTAATTTTAATTCGATTTTCCGATGTTTAAACTTTTAATTTTGCAATCCTTTATCCCCCGTTTACGCCGTGTTTACTCATTGTTGTCGTGTTCCCACTCATTGTTGTCGTGTTCCCACTATATCTATTCTTGCACCCCCTGATCTCCTCTATAGCCATTTCCTCGCTGTCCGTTCACGCCTCGCTACTTCCTTCCTTTACAATGTTCTTTCTCTCCCACTATCTACCGCGCATTTGTAATTTGATCGCCAGTCAGTTTTTTGCAGCGTCAGATACGTAAAGGTTTAGTTTGATTACAAAATTCTAAATTCTAAATTTTGAGCCTTACAACTAGCTTGCTTACTCAAATATTTTTAAATTTTTAAACTTTAAATATTCAATTTTATTTTATTTTATTTTAATTAACGTATATTTACTTTATCCGTAATATTATTACTTTTGGCTCTTAACTATAATAATTAGCTTTTTCGTGCGTTTTTTCTTAACTTTTCGTCTGCGTTTAGAATCACCTCCTGATGAGCCGAAAAGGCGAAACAGACTGTTGAGGTTTTAATAAAATCTCTTTTGTGGCTTTTGTAATATAATATATACACCTACGAGTATATATTTATATACACGCTGGGTGTCTCGTTTGAGCTCGAGCTTTCAGCAGCACCCAAAACAGAATCACCATTATAACATGTAGCAGAATAGATTTCAACGTTAGTATCAGAAGTTTATAAACACCTATATGAACAATGAGTTGTGCATCATCAAATTGCTCAGTTTTTTCATCGTCGCTCATCTCATCTGAGGAGCATAGTTGACAAACTAACACGTCGCCTTCTTCAGTTTTACTTTTCCCTCCAGAATCATCCTTGTCTATAGATGTGAGCATAGCAATAACTTCAGTAAAACGTCTTGGTCTTTCAGACATTATGTAATAGTTTGTTAGTCAAGTACCGTAGCTTACTTCACCTGTGAAACCAGAATAGGTTAGCACTAATTGGGCATGAACACCATACTTTTATTACAAAAAATGATGATCAACTTGCTAACTTATGCTAAAGGATAATTGCCTGTGTGTTCCGCTGCTTTTTTTACCTGAGTAAGTGGGATGGGTGCTGTTTGGAAAGAATATCTGACCATCACCGTGGGCTGAAAGTCAATGAAAACCCGTAGTTGTCAACAATATAGAATAGCCTATTTCTGTTTCATAAACTCTTTTATAAGCTATTTCTGTTTTGCAAACTCTTTCATAATCCGAAGTCAGTATATTTCCAGAGCTAACTGATAATTGGAAAAATTTTTTATAACTGCTTTTTGAGTTCTGCATTTCTTCTGGTGATTCTATGTTGTCACAAATAAAATCAATTTATCGGAAAATAGAAAGACAATGTTTAAAAATGAGTCATACGTGTCATAGAGACGATACGATCTCATAAAGTACAGTAGGAGGTTCAGAAATAATGGTTTTCGCATAGCGGTCAAAATGACCGTTAATGGCCGTTGGAAGTAAACCACCTTCTAAAATATTTGTGAAAGCAGTTTTCGATTTGATACTCAGCATTACAGTTCCTACCAATTAATTAGGAAAAGTCAAGAAATTTCACACCAATGCAATTTTAGTAAAAAAAAATAAACCACCTTAAAATTCCAAAACGGTCAAAATGACCGTAGCGGCCGTTCTAGTGTTAAGTAGGCATAGTATATTTTTCGAAATTTAATTTTTATCTTCTGGAGAAATAGCCGGTGCGGTTTTATTAAAATGTTTTATATCAGTCGAACCACAAAACAATAGGCTATAAAATGCCCAACAAGGTTTAGCAACTAAAACTTGAGATATTAACAAAAACTGGACAAAGTATGAAGTAGGGTAAGTTATAGCATAGGCTGATGGGGCAAGTTTTAACACATATTTTTGTGCATAGGTTCAACTACGGTCGTAGCTTACATTAAAAGTAACTTCGGCAACAATAATTGTAAATAATATGGGAAATTATAAAAAAAAAAGGCTAACAGGAGCACCAGCTCATCATTACAAGACAACTTAAGAGCTGCTGCAGCAATTTTTATAATTTAAAAGAGATCAATAAGGGGAGTAGCAAACCAATTGTCTGCGATGTAAAACTCTACAAAGTGCTTAAAAAACTTAAAGGTAGGCTAAGTCCTTGGTGCGAAACAAAAAAAATCTGAAAAGTGTGCCATGCTAACAGACACACCAAAAAAGCACAATCTGTTACAGCTCCAAACAAAGAAAAAACAAGTT
The DNA here is from genome assembly GCA_963680785.1 of Diplosoma virens. Lineage (NCBI taxonomy): Eukaryota > Metazoa > Chordata > Ascidiacea > Aplousobranchia > Didemnidae > Diplosoma > Diplosoma virens. Next base: position 7,065,951 of record OY796884.1, read on the forward strand.
TTGAAGAAACACCAAAAGCAAAAGAGTAGTTTGGCATTACATTTCTTGAGCCCTGTTTTAACAGTCGTCCTGATGAGAAGTTGGTTGTAGAATGCTATGGTTTCCTAAAGTGGTCACATTTAGCTTGTGCCAAAGATTTGAATACATATTTTTGTTACAAATGTAATTCTGAAATTTATGATTGGACTAACCCAGCAGTGAAAAAAAGTGCTTTAACGTTTTTAGGCTACGGCCAAATATCTCATGACTAGGCTATGTGTGATTTCATTGTGTTTACTTTTTCATATTGCTGTTTTCTTTAAATTGGATTTAAATTCAAACATATATTAGTGATTTTGTTACTGTTACAACTTACCCCAACTGCTGTTACACTCACCCTTTTGAAGGGCACATATAACGCTTTTTTTAATTTTTAAATCGTAGTTTTAACCACTAAGCTTTAAAAATTTTTTTTTATTTTTTTGATATTAGTTAAACAGTGATCTAAATTTTTCATATTAAACAAGAATTTTGAAAAAAAATTTATTATGAGAGAAATAGCAAAAAAAAGTGTTACTACGTACTCTGGTCTACCCTAATAATAGAGTTAGTTTTTTAATGCTGCTTATTAAATTTTTTTTTAATAAAACTAATTTTGATGAAACTCAATAAAAGCACGTTTCTTTTTAGCTCTCATATTTCAAGCTTGGTCGCCATGGACTCCGTGCACTGAGTTTTGTAGGCCGCAAGAGGTCACCCGCGTTCGACATTGTTTCGACCCAAATTTGGGTCGAGCAGTTTCAACTCATAATTGCGGGACCAACGAGAATACGGTCGAGTCGAGAATGTGCAATGTTTCGTTCAGTTGTCCGAGTAAGTTGATCTATTTCATAAGGCTTTTGAACTTGCTCTTTAACGTTGATGGTCATGTCATTGATCAACATATTTCGTATCCGCTTTATATTTCATCTCCATATTCATGCTTCTAACTCGCAAGAAAGTGTCCAAGAAGTTATACTTAAGACAACTGTCAAAAGATTACTCCAGCCTGCTTTCGGAGATGCCAAAATATTGCTTTTTGGTAAAATTTTTTCTTTTCATTGTCAGTTTTATTTAAAGATATGAATAGAATATCGAGCTGCTTTTTAAAGCTGCCAAAGAAGAAAAGTGCCGTGAAGTGTTTTGTCGAAGAACGCAACAGAATGTTGAGGGTATGTTTTGAACGGCCACCATGTCGATCACGTTAGCAATCAATCAAGACGCTTTTAACAATTTGGTTAGGTTGCAGATAAGATTTTCCGAATTTGGAAACTTTGTGACTTCTTAAGTTCGCAATAGTTTTTTTACAAATAAATGGCTTTATATAATTTGATGAATAATAATCTCTAAAGATCTTTATTGTTTTTTCATAAATTTCTCAAAATTTACAGAAAGATTTTTAAAAAATTTAAGTTATAAGTGAATTTTTTAAAGAGTTTTTTTGCAGCCAAAACAATAGAGAAAAATTACGAAAAAAATTTACTCAAAATCAAAATGAATTTCTCCATTATTTCAAGTTATATGAGCTTTTAATTTGATAAGCAATCATTAAAAGTCCCAAGTGACTTTTGGCTGGTTTTTGTAAACATTCTAGTCCACAGATAACATGGATGGACTCTGGTATGAACTACCTTCCACGTTTTCTCGATCTCGGTCGATCACCGCTTGCTCAGCTCTCAAAGTTCGTTCCCTGCAACGACAACGTTTCTTTGACAGAATATCTCAAAGTTCCAAAGTTGGTATACCGGGTAAGAAGCTTGCCTATAAGAATCTTTCTTAAAAAAATCTAAATACCTTTTAGTCTCGCTTTGTAATAATAGAATATCAAAATAAATTTTATTAATCTGAAAAAAAATATTCTAAACAAAACAGAATAGGCTGAACTTACATATAATACATGAAGTTACAAACGAGCTAAAAAAACGAGTGCTGCAGAACGCAACTGGCGCATTTAATATTTACAAGCTTTTTTGTTTTTTTTTTATCTCTATATTTATCCTCCTGACTCGCAGGAAAGCGACGGAGGCGTTATACATAGGGTAAGCAATTACCCCGACCTGTTTCCGGAGATGCCAAGATATTGCTGTCCGCTAGTAATTTAGTAGAGATATGACTGTAATTTAGAACTGTTTGCCAAGACCACCAAAGAGGGAAAAGTGCCGTGAAGTGTCTTTCCCAAAGACACAACAGAATGGCGCAAGAGTGTTAATAATAATTTTTTCAGTTCTATTTGCGACGATAATCACTTGATGGTTTTCAATAGTTAAAATGCTGTACCTTGTACAAAGTCGATCAATTTAACAAAAAAACCCTTAACCCATTAAAGTTATTGTTTTAGAGTTTCCGAAAATAATTTAGTCTAACAATTTATATTTAAATTTTCACTGGAAATAGTTTTTTCAACGAAACTAAGGTTATTTAAATTCACCTATTACAGACTGAAATATGGACAGTTTTATTAATAATTCCTATTGGCAACTAAAGTTGCTAGCGGTGTTTAATGGGTTAAGATTAAAGTGAAAAAATTTATAATGAAATCTATCAATCGATTAACACTTTTTAAAGTTATTAAGATAAAAACAAAATAACGTGAACTAAATTAGTTTCTTGACTATTTTCTCAAGACAAAAGTAGATTTATTGTTTACCTTGATGCAACTTATCATAAGTAACTCATTGCCTGCCAACCTCTGCATTGCAGGTCAGATTTTAAATGGAAACATGGAATTTATTCAATGTCACTCGGATTTGAATAACAAAGTAATATCCAGAAGCACTCCTTTCACCATTTCCTTTCTCGTGCGACCTAAATTTTTTGACTCCAGAACAATTATTTTTGCCGTTGGGCAAAGCACAGAAAGGCCTGTTATCTTATTTGAAAAATCGGGGTAATTATTTTTTCTCTATAGGTTTTGCTTTTTCGATTGTAAAAGTTGCTTTGAAAAAAGCTTTTCTGTTTTTTAAGTAGGTTAGGTTGTGCTTTTTTTCTTTGGAACAAACTTGGATCTTTTTTAACCCAAACTATCCCAATGACTACATTTGTAATCATTATTTCAAATGCATTTTCTAACTAAAAATAACTGTTTTTTTTATTATTTTAGATTATGAATAGCTTTGAGATATAAAATGCAGTTTTACTTTTCGTACAAGTTTCTTCTTGTAACACATTATTATTTAGTTTTCTCTATTTTTAAAAAATTCAGAAAGTTTTGTCTCTTTTTTCTACCCTTGGGTTAATATGGGTTAAGACAAAAAAATTTGTTTGTAATTTTTGGGTAAATTTCCAATCGGGCAAAAGTTAAGCTGGTTAAAATATTTTTCTATTGTCATAAGTTTGAAACCCGCGACAAACCACTTCAAGATAATCAGTGATGGCCTTTCAAAAAAAGGGAGCCGGTAGAAAAAAAGTAAGGTGGGTCACTATTTTGTGTCCCAAGGCAAAACAATATCTAAAAAAAGTTCATTGTTATAGGCAGCCACTTTTTAGTGTATCAAAACAAAGTTTTCTAAAAAAAACAAAGAAAAGTCTTTATTTTAGTGTTCCAAAGCAGTGTAATCTCTAACAAAAAGTTATCGGTTTATTTGGAAGCCTCCGCTTTTCAGTATATAAAAACAAAGTGATTTCTAAAAAAGTCTTTGTTTTAGACGTGCCACCGTCCTGGTGCTACTATAAAGAGATAGAGCAATATCTTGTGTAGGGGTCACTTTTTGATGTATTTTAGGAGGGGGCAGTGCTCCCGCTCCGTTAGCACCTATTAAAGCTATTACTGAAGATAATAGTAATCTTGTACGTCATTTACCGTTTTTATTTAATTAACGAAATGTATTCAGTTTCTGTTTTTGTTTAACATTTCATTTCAACTGTTAGCTACGGTATGTTGTTTTTGTTTGATATGTTAATTTATTTTGTAATTTAGAATACTACAATTTTAAGTTGATTAAAGCTAACCTTGCTAGTAGTATAAATTTATGACATCTATTTATAGTTGCGTATTTTTACTTGTTTTATAGTATTGACTTTAGTAGGAGTGATAAATTTCACTCGGTTCACAAATGAGCTAAACATATATTTTTAGAATATTTATTGGTTAGGAGTCAGGAAGATAATTACAGATACGAAAAAAAATGTGTTATCATTGTAGCTTGCAAGCTTTACCAAAATTTACTAAATTGGTGAAAAAAACTTTGATGAAAAATTCTTGTTTACTTAATAACTGGAAAAAATCTTGTTTATTTGATAACTACAACGCTTGCAGTAGTAAAATTTTGGTATAACCTATAGCTATAGGCTACATTAGAAAATATAACAATTGATAACTGCAACAAGAAAAAACTTTCGAAGATGTGACAAAAAAATTTCTTTTTTATTTCTACGTAGTCACCGAATAAGAGGAACGCCATTTTGATGACGAATGCGATTGGTACTGCTGTTGTTCAAAATCTACTCGCGTCATTTTGTTTTGACTTTTAAAAGACAGTTTACGGCACTTTTTTCTGCCTGCCCGTCTTGGAAGCAGCTCTATATTTTAGTCATATATCTGAATAGAAATATATTTTGTGCATCTTCAAAAGCAGATTGGAAAAATCGCTTGAGCGTTTCCTAAGTATAGCGCCTCTGACGTTTTTCTGTGACTTAGAAGAATAAATAGAAATTAAAATAAAAATAATTAGTCTGACAATTAGTTACACTATTTGCCATTGATTGTATTATTGTTTAAAGTGACATGAAATTTGAGCATAGAATATGCATAGTAGCCTAGGAGCAATAATACCTTTGTTTGAGAAAGTTTTTCTATTTTGCAAATAACATCACAAAAAGAAATATATTTGACGTCATGAATGAGCTGCCTTAGGTACAATCACAAGCAATGGGTCGTTTTCACCCACACACAGAAAACTGAAAACATCTATTGACGGCTTGAGTTTAGTTCTATTTAGTTCACAAGCAATTCTAATTCTTATTGCTTTTTCTAGATAGTGGCCACTACGTTCAAACTGCTTATTTATTTTTTGTTGTTTAGGGAAAACGAAATGCAATTTAGCATCGAAGCGGAATCAAAGCGATTTATGGTGAACAATATTCCGTGAGTTTTATGACGTCATCATTCACGTTTTTCGATTTTTCTTTGATAATGTGTTTTATAGAATATTTCCGATTGGTCAATGGAGTCATTTAATTGTCACGTGGAGCGCTGAAGATGGGGCATCCGTTTACATTAATGGGACTTTATCTGGGGTGAAGCAAGGGGTGGAAGAAGGGGTTTCGACCAGGACATTTGTTCAGGGATTTTACATTGGCCGTAGTAGCAACTTAAGCGATTTAAGAGGTTAGTGACGATAAAAAAACTAATAATCGTATTAAAACCAATCGCAATGCTATTTAAGTTGTGTTGATACACCACACAACTGTATTTTTTTCTTTATTTGATTTTGCTTCTGCTAAAGATAGTTAATAGTAGATTTTTTAAAGCTTTGATCTTAAAAGTCACAAAAAAACAAGACTTGAAGAATTAAATAAAATGTTTTTATTTTGTGCTTGAGACATTTGCTAAAAAAACAAAAAAACTGCTTATAATTTTGTTTCTTTTTCTGTCTTGTATATGTAATCCGATTTTGTATATTGAGAGCAGAAAATGCTCAGGCTTTTGCATTTTTATCTGGATTAAATCTTCTTTATTTGAGATGCATAACTGTTTTTAGGAGAGCCAAAATAAGGTGGGGAATGACTGACTTTATAAATCCCATGAAACTTCGGCATAAAAACAACCACAAAGAGCTGTTCTAACCAGAAAATTTGATTTGTAACAAATTATTAGATGAGTACCATTGCAACGTTGTTGAAAAGACCGTAGACAGATTCTTATAAAGTTATATCATTAATAGAAAATTAAGTTACGAAACTTTTTGAATAACTGAACTTGGGACCTTATTAAATATAATTTACCGTTTGTGAAACTAAATTTCTACTTTCGCAGGTTTTCTCAATGCCACTGTTTCGTCTTTGAAGATTTGGTCAAGTGTTCTGGACAATGTAGCGGTAACTGGTTTGTATGAGTTCAACCGCGAATTACTGGACTATCCAGAGAGAGGAGACGTTCTTACCATCAGGCAACTTCGAAGTTTCCTTTGGAGTGGGTTCGGAAACTGCATCAAATCCCCTTCCACTCTTTCCTCTCTGTACTCAAATCCTCCACCTTGCAACTCCAATTACGATTCAAGACCAATCTTGTTGTAGAGAGTTAGAGCGCATCTTTTTTTTAAGAAAGATCGTCTTAGTTTATTCTTTTTATTGTACTACCTGGAACTTTTGGTTTTTGTTGTTTTTGCCTGCAAACTTGTGTATATAAAACTCTTGAAATAGATCTGAATAGAAAATACAAACACCATTGGTTATGGGATTTTTTCATTACTGGTTTACCAAGATCTGCATGTAAAAAATTTATGGTGTCTAAAAAATTCAAGAAATATCAAAAAATAAGTTTGTGCTAATAACTGATACTTTTCGAATAATGGCCAAAAAAAGCAATGAGAACATTTGTCGTATTTTGGCTTGAAATTCGGTTGCTCTATGTGATTCTGTCGAGGTTTTAAAAAATACTTGGGAAATGTGATCAGTATTTTCGAAAAGCAATTTCATTGTAAAATAAAATGACAATGATTTAATAATGACGTCATAAATATTTAAAAATTAGACGTACCTTTGCAGATCATCATCATTAATTTAATTTCAATCTGGTTTAATCTGCAGTGACTGTAGGTGGCCGGATGCATCCCATTACTTCTGCAACTCTTCTTACACCTTCTCTCCACCGACATCGATCTGCTGCATCTTTTTTTGAACCAATCCTTCTCATGTTTCCTTTGACTTGTTCCCTGCACTCCATCTTCGGTCGGCTCTGTTTGCGTTTTCCATCTGGTTTATGCATCATCGCCGTCATTAAAACATCTTCCTCAGGTTGTCTTAAAACATGACCATACCACCCCATACCATTCGCGTTTGCCAGCTTATCTGCTGCTTTCTTCAATCTCAACATGTCCATCAGCTTCTCTGTATTCCTCTTGTCCATCAACTTTACACCGCATCTTGCCCCACCATAGATCGTTCTACACTTCTCAAAATAGCTGCTTCATTTTCTTTGAAACACCACGTTTCACTTTCATATAACATAGCTGATCTTACATAGCTCTTATATATCTTTCTTTTCATTCGCAAAAAAAACCTTTTTCCAAACTGTATCTCACCACACCCTCTAAATTTCTTTTATCCAAGTCTTGTTCTTGCAGTTACTGCGGCTTCACATTCTCCACTGGTGTACAACCTATCACCAAGATAGCAAAATTCCTTCACGGTTTCCACTTCATCACACATTATCTTCTATTGCACTTCTTCCATACCATTTGTTGCTTTCTCACATTTGCTACTAACAAAAAATCTTACCGCATTTGGAGTTACTTTCTTCAATTTAGAACGGCTTTCACGAATCTATTGGTCAAATTTATGCATATCACAAAGTTGACTGTCATTCTTTTGCCACATATTCCACATGGATCTGTTCTACTTTGCATGACTGCACCCTTTGATCCACACACCATCACCTTATTGGAGAGCAAGGGACTGGAGGTGAATCTTGAAAAGATTCATCTCCAGTCCATTGCTCTCCAATGCACCTCTCATTTTAGAAACCATTCTTTTTAGACCCTCCATTGTTTTGCTCATCAGTACCAAATCATTTGCACTCAAACCTCTTTTATTAAGCCTTCTCTTGCATTCTCTGTCGCAACATCCACCACAATTGCAAACAATAAAGGTGACAAAACAGATCCCTGATGTACAACAACCGCTGCATAAAATTAAGTAAAAAAAATTCTGTAAATATCAGTAAAAAAAACATCTACGTTGGGTCAGTCAATAAGTAATGAGACTTTTTTAATAACTCAAGTTTGCAATGACTGGTAATCAAAAAATGCTTTTTTATTTTTCAACATAGTCTCCCTCCTTTGCAACACACTTGTTCCATCTTGATATTAGATTGTCTATTCCTTTGGCATAGAATTCCGTGGACTGGGTCCTTAGCCAGTTGCTCACAGCAGCCTTCACTTCTTCATCAGTCTGGAAGTGAATTCCCCTCATACTCTCTTTGAGTGGGCCGAAGAGGTGAAAATCAGATGGTGCAAGGTCTGGGCTGTAGGGTGGGTGTGTTAGAAGTTTCCAGCCTAAATCTTCAATTTTGGCTAGGGTTCTTGCTGCTGTGTGGGGCCTTGCATTATCCTGAAGGAGAATCACACCTCTTGATTGAAGTCCTCTCCGTTTGTTCTTAATGTCTTTTTTCACTTGAGTTAGCAGCTCACAGTAGTTCTCTGAGTTCACAGTATTGCCCCTTTCCAAGAAACTGATAGTGATCGGCCCATTTCTGTCCCAGAACACAGTGAGCATGACTTTCCTTAAACTTTTCTGAGATTTGAATTTTTTCTTCACTGGGGAAGAAACATGCTTCCACTCCATTGATCGTCGTTTCGATTCAGGTTCATAATGAAAGACCCAGGTCTCATCAGTTGTCACTATTCTCGATAGAAATACATCTCCCTCCTTTCTGTATCTGCGTAGTGATGCTCTGGAAGCCATCAGGCGCTGCATTTTGTGATCATCCGTTAACATCTTTGGAACCCAGCGACAGCTGACTTTTGAAAAACGCAGCTTCTCACGCACAATTGCGTACACTGTGCCATGGGAGATGTCCAAGTTTGTAGCAATTTCATCTAAAGTGACCCTTCTATCAGATTTGATCAGGTCTTCAACTGCCTGTACTGCTTCTGGGGTAGAGACATCCACAGGTCTTCCACTTCTCAGATCATCAGTAATGCTTTCGCGTCCATCTTTGAATGCTTGCACCCATTTGTAGAAGTTTGCTCTAGACATACAGGAAGGACCATATTGTCTTTGCATTCTAGACAGAATCTCACATGATTTTACACTCTCTGCCAACAGAAATCTGATGACTCCTCTTTGTTCCAAGCATGAGCTGTTTCCTAGCCTAGTAGTCATTTCAATTTATCGTCACACCTACAGTAATCTGAAAATAAACAAGTTTTGTTGTAAATAAGATGACAACTCCATTCATAATCATCACATAAAATTTCAGTTGCATAACTCCAAGAACACCAAAGTAATTGAGAAAGTCTCATTACTTATTGACTGACCCTCGTACTTCAATAGTCCTGTTTATTCGTCATCAAGTATTTATTAAACTAAAGAACGTTACTGAGATAAAAATCGGAAATGTTGCTGCTGGTATAACTTTAAATTTAAACCGCATTTGAATGCTACAAACTTGGTATTTTCACTATCTTTTTTTGGAAAGTGATAAAAAAATACAACAGTATAAGACAAAATGTTTATTTTCAAGCTCCAAAAACATACTCATACTTTCCAATTATTTATTAAGCTTTTAATTCTTTTATAATTAAATGAAGAAAAATTGTGACACAAGTACTTTTAATGGATGATTGAGAACTTGCTATAGCGTTTAATGTAGGAAAATTACACAATGGCTCAAGGTCCTTCATACTTAATGGTCCCGAAATTTTAGTTTTCTACAATATTTTCTATTCAATGTTGAATTTGTTAAAATCATTGTTTAAATCGATAAGTCATAGTTGTATTTTACCGTTATAAATCAAAAACTTTAAAATCCACCGTCTTTAATATGACAACTAAAATTTTGAAAGTTTGTTTTGATAACATAAACTTTTTAGATGACCTTTTGTCATTATAAAAAAAATTTTCGAAATCATATTCCACCCTTTAAATCTTTAGAACCTTAGGCATAGCAATATTGATTATAAAGATGATTATCCTAATCTATTTCGCCGCTCTTTTGTTTTAAAATGAGACACGAAAGCGTAGTGACACTTTACTTTGGGGCCTCTAGTTTACCACACAATTGTTCAAGGTTATTTATCAGAGTACATTCAATTAAATAGCTAATGTTAGTATCAAAATCAAATTTTTTTTCATCAATAAACTCTTCATATTTTTTATAAAGCTAATACATTTGTTTTATTATTGTAAATTGACTTGCTTTATTTTAGGAAATTTTAGGAAATGGTTTAGTAGTAATTTGTTTCAAAAGTAATGAGATTAAATCAAATCTTCCAGATTTTTTATCAACAAGTGTGACTTAGCTAAAGACAGATATTAGAATTTTTTTAATATATTTTTTTGTAAAACTGGCCTACTTTAATTTAAGTCCACTATTACGTCATTCGCGTAAAATATTTGCGAAGTAGGTGTTGGGTACGGGTTTCGAGCCAGCGCGCCTTTTTGTATTAGCGCTGAATAATCAGCGTTGCTTTTAGTGCTTTCTCACGCGGTTGTGGGCATAAAATGATGCCACGTTGTATTAGCAAGCCTTTCAACTTGAGCAGGCTTTGACTTGACATTTGCAGAGAATCTTTTAGATTATTTGGCTGCTATATTTGTCCCTTTGGACGTTGTCTACTTAGGGTAGAGAATTCGGTGTTTGATTTCCTTTGCTTGTCCGCCCAACATCGTTGGTAAGTTTGTAAATGTCTACGTATTAAAACTAATTTGTGTTATATTGTTCAGAAAACCGTTTCCGACTAGCGCTGTAATTATTGTTTTGTTCTTAATAAAATAAAATCAATAAAGTTTGGTGCTGGTTGCGAATCGCGTTTGTGCGGAGCTGGAAGGACGAGGCAGTTTTGCGACTCCGTCACATCCATTATAAAATTGTTGTAAATTAATAAAATTAGTTTTGTAAACAAAGACCTGGTTGAGAAATTAAGATCTGATACCCAATTAAAATCCAGATCTTTAAATTAACTGAAAATTTATACTTAAAAACTTTTTTGTCTTGTTAAGTAAACTGTAAGGTAAAAAAAAAACATCTTTACTCAAATCTAGTTCTCTTTAAATTTTTGTCCAGGATATCAAAGATACGCCTGAGTCCTTTGTGTTAACGCATATGTCCATAAAAATTAAAATATACTAAATGATTTTAGAAATTTTTAAAATAATAAACTGTTTTTGAAGCTTTGTTAAATAAGATTAAAAATTTAGATAGTTTTTAGATAATCTGTTAAAAATTACGACTTATAATTTTGTTTTGTGGGCAACTAAAACAATAGTTAAATACGATAACAGTTTAAAAAGCATGTAAAAAGAATTAAATAATTAACCGCAGATGAATATATTTTTCTATTTATTTTTCCCGTCAATTTTATGTAATGTGATATTAAAGCCATATAACTTGCATAAAACATTTCAAAAGTTTTTCATAGAAACTTTTTCGCTTTCTCTAACCTCAATCATAAATTACTTAGAAGTAGACTTAAGTTAATGTGTTTTCTATTTAAGTGCTTTTTAACCTTTTTAAATATCACGCATCCCTTTCGAAACTCCTATTTCTCAAAGCTTAATAATAAAAAATGAGGAATACTTAAAATCACGGTTTTATAACGGTAAACGGCGCTGAAGTTGCCGATTACCGCAAAGTGAAGTGTCGATCAACGCGCTTCCGGCTTCGTCAAATTAAAAGGAAACAATAATCAAGGAAAATAATTTAATATAAAATAAGTTATAACTGAAACGTTGAAACTTGGAAATAAAAGCGAAAACGAAAGCGGAAACGAAAGCGGAAACGGTAATCTGTAAATAAATAAAAACAAACTAAAAATTAAACACAAAGAAAACGCATAGGTGTCTTACCGAGCAGTTCACTTCGGTGCTGACTCACGGGGAAAACGGGAATATTTTAACTTCACGCTAAGTCTACTCAGACTTCAACCACCTGCCCACAAACACTGCAGCTGGTCGCCTCACAAATTGAGAAGTGTGAACAAACGAATAAAGCCAGCTCTAAAATCAACGCGCTGCAGACACAACTATGCTTCAAGGTGAGATTAATTAAAAATAAAGCGTAAAACAAAAAAGGCGCTGGCAGCGAGTGCTCGCGCAAATAATGATTAGAAACTCAAGAGAAATAAAATAAAACACGTGCGTTGGTAATTTTCTACACACGGAATTAAATTAAATTAAGTAAAGCACTCAAGAGTTTCGCCAAACTACAATTTCGTGGTAAAAGCACCCTACTATTTGATGAACGATTGGTTACATTCTAGAATTTTAATTGAATAACTTTACCGTAAAAGCAATTGACTCGAAGTCTGAGGAAGACCCAGTCACTTCAATGTCCACTCTGACAAACCATCCGGAGAAATGGGGAACACAAACTTTTCTCTTCAGAATTTCGATTTGTATTTACTGGCAAACGCTGGTGAAACATTGAAATTGCATTAAAAAAAAATAATTGCAAAAATTATAAAAAACAAATGCCAAGTATATAAATCAATTTGATAATGAACATGAATAACAAAATTTGTAAAGTGATTTTTGGTTTTACAACATTCATATTTTATTTATTTTTAAATAGAGTTCTTTGAATCTTTATCTAACCTTTGTTTCAAATTTGTTATAAATACAGATGAAAAATAATATAATTGGGATTACGGTTTTGTCTGATGGATTAAACCGAAACAACTAAAGACCTGTTCTATACTTAGCGTAACATTAGCGTCTAAAATTGGACGTAGATGCTTGTTAGAATTTATAGACAAACAAAAGTATAGTGTACGCACCAACGTCTACAGCAGGTGTTGAACAAAGTGACATAATTGTACCAAATATTTACTTTTATAGACATGTATATACAGTAGTTATTAGTAAGTGTCATGATTTAACCAAGATCGGAACCGCTCTAACACTTACCTTGTCCATACGTTTATCTTGCCTATTTATTACTATTGTTGTCTTTTCTACGCACTGTACTTGTGCAAACTTCTTAACTTTAAATAATAATCTGGTATTGTTTAATCGACCTTGTTAGCTTTATTTCCAAACGCTTGGTTTTATTTAAATTACTATTGTTGTTTTCTTTTTAGATGTTAGTTTTGATTTGTTGTAAATAAAAGCCTAATTTAGGTTTACTTTATGAGAGCAAGAAAATTGTTTTGCGATATTTTAGCTATTACTTTTTTTAAATCACAAAATATTCAAAAATTGTTTTATACAAAATTGCGGTTTAATTAAAAGGTTGTATATTTGCTATATTTAAAAAAAACATTGGCTTTTCTGAAAAATTGAGTAATCTAAACTGTTTTATTTTTGTTTAGTTGTTTATTTGCAATAAATGTTGGTTCGAAAAAATATTTCGACTTTTAGATAATTTTTTTTACAAACACAGATAAGTAGGTATAAAAACAAACTTTGCTCAATTAATATAAAAACACAATACTGGAACAGTAATTTGAGAGCATTTCTGCACTGACCTATACTAGCGATAACGATAAGGCTGTTGTTTTGACGATCAGCAGCGGTCAGGGAGGTGCCATCTTGCTCAGTTACTCGGACCTGAAACAAATCAAGTTGGCCTATTATTAACTTCAATTTCAAAACAAGTTTGATTCGAAATTTTTGACGTGCTTTGCTCCTTGTTAGTCCAAACCAATTTGGTTGTTATTCTTTCCGTTGCTAATAAACATCGGGGCTACTAGACCAAAAAATTAGATGCAGTGTTTTTGTTCACCATCTCTGTGATAATGTAGTGTAAGTGAATATCTTGCTTGGCGCAATGTCGCGTAAATGGTTCCCACCGACTCGCGATTTGTTTTGATGTATGAAACATGAATGATCATGAGTTTTTCGGTTTAAAAGTGATTGTTGTTAGTTTTAATTTTATTCTTACGGCTTAGTTTTATTTAGTCCAAGTTTTGTTGTCTTTCTTAGCACTGAAATACTATATTTTGTTTTCTTTGAAGTGTTATATGATCTCTCCGAGCAATTTGCTCATATAATGCTCCGGCTGAGACTTTTAGTTTTGCTTGTACCAAATCTCATTCGATACGTTTGTAAACATTGGTTATTACTCATTGCATTGATCAAGTTTAAATTGACTTGGATTAGCAATTATTAAACACGTGTTCACTTGTGTGATAAGGCAAAAACAAAACGAACCAGCCATATTAATAAGTATCAAATGTTACCGTTCATTTGATCAAGAAGAATAAAAGTAAAATTTTGGTACAATATTTAAATGCATAGTACTTTATATCTAGTACCTTACAAAAATTCACGGAAAATCCAGAAGATTGCAAATGAACATAAGAAGGTGCATTAATGTTCACCTCAAACCTGGACAGTTTGTACCGCTTCACAGAAACTTCTAGAGCAGCGGTTCTCAATTCATTTTGAAGCTTGCACCCCTTCGGAACAGAAAAATCATTTTCGCACCCCTTTCACAATTTGAATTAAATTTTTTTGTAATTATCATTGCTGATATCAATAGGTGCAAAAGTCCCAGAAGAACTTAACAAAGAATTCAATAAATAAAAATAAACAAAACGTAAGTAAAAATTTAAACAAAACACAATCAAGTACAAAAAAGTTTATTTATACAAGTTTTTCGTACCGTGGTTGTCTGTTACTCAAAGCGATGCGTAAATCATTTTCCACGGTTTCCAATCGATTTCGATATTTATTCTTTAAATAAACTAGGGAAGAAAACCCAGCTTCGCACAGATAAGTAGTCGAAAAAGGAAGAAGAACTGTTAGAGCTTTTTCGGCCAACTTTGGATATGTTTCCAGTTGTACTGTATACTCCAAAAATTATCTAAAAGCATCGATTCAAACTCCATTTTCATGTTTCGACTTTCTTTCAAATCGATAAGATCCTCTTTGTAACTCTCGTCATCATGAAGTGTATCTACATGATCAATTATCCAAGTTTCCATTACGTTTAATTTACCTGGAGAGAAGTAATTGTTAAAGGATGCGCTGAGAGTTTTCATATGTGCGACAATTTCCAACTGCACATTTTCTAGCAAGCTAGCACCACCTTCCAAGTATTTCATCAAGAAAAGGAAAGTTAGCTAGGTTGCCACTCTGAACCCGGCGACTCCAGAGAGGCAGTTTGGCGATGAAAGATTTCAACTTCTCGGACGCTTTTACCATATTCATTTCTTTTCCTTGTAGTGATAAGTTCAGCTCATTAAGGTGGTTAAAAATATCAGCAAGATATGCTGTCATTTGAATAAATTCAACAGATTCAAAACAAACAACCAAGTCACTGTTGCGATCTTCCAAAAACCGTTAATCTCTTTTCGTAGTTGTAGAAACCTGTTCAATACCCGACCCCTCGACAACCATCTTACTTCAGTGTGGTAGAGAAGAACATGTTTGTCGTTTTGATTGACATCTTGGCAGAGCGATAGAAACAAACGGTGATTCAAAGCACGACCTCTGATGTAATTCACGATTTTCACATAGGAGTTAAGGGTATCATCCTTTAGACATGTAGGTAGTGTTTTGAAAGCAAGACCCTGTCGGTGAAGTAGGCAATGAGTTATTTTTAACTCGGGTATCTCCTCTTTCAGCATAGCGGCAAAATCAGAACGGTTGCCCAGCATAGCTGGAACACCATCACTGCAAACAGAACCAATCACTTTTATATCAAGATTATGCTTGATGAAAAATTCTTTGACTAGTTAAATATACCCTTCGCGATTGTTGTTCTCGGTAGTGGTTGACAAAACAAAAACTCTTCTTCGACTTTCTTTTCCTTGATATAACGAACAAAGCAAATTAATTGACTGTAGTTGGTTACATCTGTTGACTCATTCAGTTGAATTGAGATTTTTAGTGGAGAAGCCTTTAAGTCCGAAATTAGTTGATCGCGAATATCGATAATGAGATCCTTGATTCTTCTAGCAATAGTATCGTTTGACAACGCAACTTGTTTCAACTTTCTGGCAGCACCATCTCCCAAAATTATGTCAGCCATGTCAATGACACAAGGTTTAACAACTTCTTTGGCAAGCGCGTGAGGTTTCATTGCTTTCTCAATCCGATAAGCTACTTTGTATGAAGCGAGAAGATGAGACTTTTCGACACTAGTAAATCCCATTTTCGGAAGCGTCCCACTTTTTTCGTAACAAGCTCGTTTTTGTTTTTAAAATTTCAGCATCATATCCAGCTTTAATTCCCCCATGTTTATTTCTAAAATGCTCACTTAACTTTGACGGTTTTAGATTAGCATTACAAAACACAGCATCACCGAGAATGCACTGCGGCTTTTCAACTCCATCAACTGTAGTGGCTGTAAAACCAAACTTACTGTCTTCCTCTTTCCACTTCCTTACTTTGATTTTTGACATGCTGCAGTGCAGTGTAGATTATCAAGAACAGGACTAAAATTACTCTAAAAGTCTAAAATAAATGTTATTAATAGTTCGCAAGATAAGCCTTTATAAATACAATATCCTTTACTCTTTTAACCTTAATAATGCTTCCATCAACACTTTCAATTATAACCCAAATTCTTTTGCACAAAATAATCAAATAGCCGAAAGTATCCCAACTATCGATTACTAACTATCACAAAAAATAAGAGAATATTAATGCAGGGATACGCTCTCCACGTGGTACAGGCAGACAATGAGTTTTTATGATTGAGAAATTTTCTTCTATTTATCTATTACATCACAGTCAATCGTTTATAAAACATGAATAAAACGAATACCTTCTACTGGTAAAATCTGTGTTATGGTAGGATGTAACATAAATTAAACTACAGTTTGGAAAAAAAAGTTCGCACCCCAAGAAGTCCCTTCTCGCACCCCCAATTGAGAACCGCTGTTCTATAGTTTCTTTGTATTCTTAAAAATTTTATCCCGTGTTTTATGGCGCGTCTTGTAGAAAGTTATTTATAATCTAGGGTATTCCCCAAAAAAATGCTTATGAAATTTGATCTATTGACATTGAGTTGTTTTGATGTAATAAGATTTTTTGTTTTGTTGCCAATTGGTCAAATGTTTCCATAAAATAAGTTTGATAATTTGACCTTTGAAAATTTATTATTGATTAGAATTATCTTATTATTGAAAAAAATATATATTAAATGAATGATTGTGTAAAAAAAACCGGAGGCAAAAATTTTGTGCTTTGAAAATTTTTCAAAAACAAAAAAAACAGTAAATAAACACAAAGTAGTTTTCGTAGAAAAAAATAAGAAATAGGAATTTTGATTATCGTATAGATCAGTGTTTCTCAAATTTTTTTGTTTTGTACCTCATTTAAAAAAAATTTTTGTGCAATCCCAATATGAGTAGGCTAATTTTAAGTTAATTCTTTCCTATGGAAAACCACGCATGTGCATGAAAAACCACATAAATACAAAGAGAAATGGAAATATATAGTAATCTAAAGCGAATTAACAAAATTACAAAAACAGACATTATTTAAAATAGCTCTTAAAACTAAGTGTTTCATTAAAAACTTTTTTGTTAAATAAGTAGCCTTAAAAAATCTGTTTTAAAAAACTCGAATGTTTTCGTCTCGCCCTGCGGAAGTTTCGCTAAAATAAATTGAAGAATTGAATGTAGTATTTGAAAAGTTTTAAGACGGATTCTGATTAACTAAAGATTAAGGTTAGTAAAAGTTGTCACAATAATTAAGATTATTTAATAAAGTACAACTACGTTTCGTCAGCGTAAAAAATTTTTGATAAAAAAGATATAAAATTATGCAAGTTTGTTTTAAAATTTGGAACTAAAAAGGAACTTTTTTACTTATAGTAATAATTTATGTTTGTAAACAAAATCTTTCTGTCTATACAATTTAGGTTTACAAAAAGTAATAAAAATCGATTCTAAGACTAATAAATGAAAATCGGATCGGGTTTAGAAAGGATAAAAAATTGATTGTCCTTATAGTGAGATGTTTTTTAATGGATTCTAGATTTAGAAAGAATAAAAAATTGATTGTTTTTGTAGCGAGTTGCTTTTCAATTACGAGGTTTAATTTATTTGTTACACGACCAAAAATGTGCATCTCACTACAAGCACAACCAATCTTTTATTTTTTCTAAAGTCCAATCCCATTTTCATTTATCAGTCTTAAAATCGATTTTAGCACTCTTCGTAAACCTAAATTGTGTAGACAGAAAGAGTTTGTTTATAAGCATAGATTATAGCATATATGAAAAAAATCTTTTTTAGTTCCAAATTTTAACACAAAACTTGCGTGATTGTGTATTTTTTTTTGGCAAAAAGTTTTTATGCTGACGAAATGTAGCTGTACTTATTAAATAATTTCAAATATTGTGATAACTGTTACTAACATTAATTTTTAGCCAATTAGAATCAGTAATAAAACTTTTCAAATACTACATTCATTTCTTTAATTTATTCTATCGAAAATTTTTAAAGAGACCTAGACGAGAACATTCGAGTTTTTCAAAACAGCTCGCACAAAAAGCCAATTTGCTTTACGACCTCAAAATTTTTTCACGTGACCCACAGTTTGAGAAGCCCTGGTATAGATATCAATCAAAGATTGTTAAACACGCATTAAAGGGTGTGATTACATTGCTTCGGTTGTGCAGCATAAAGTCAAACATAATTTTAAAGCTAAGTTTCAAAAACTCCAAATGTAAAGTTTTTAAAATAGATTGATTATTTTTGCTGTATTAAATGCTTCAACCCATGGTAAAAGTGCTAGAACAATTGCTACTTTAAAAATACTCTGCAATGAGTCAAAACAAAAATGTTTTATCAAATTATAAAACATACGAGGTATTACGTAGTAATATCTCATAAATTTAGTAATTTATGCTAATAACGTTATAACTTTAATAATGGTGATGGTATCGCACAATTACAGAAGACTAATCATTATGATATTAACTGAAACCCATAATAGCTCTTTGTTTAAAAACAAAGCAAACAACTACCGTGTTATTAAGCTTAATTAACTTGGAAAAACAAGCATTTTGCTGCCACTTTAGAGACGAATGGGATAAAAAAATGGAAAACCAAGTTCTTTCTGGCTTTCCAGAAAACAATAGAAAACTCATCAAAGCAACTCAAAATACTTAAAGTTGGTTAAGAATCGAATAATGATTAAAATATACGTAAAAAAATAACTCAGCTAAAGAATTAGTAGCTCTTGGAAAAATGTCATTTTTTGTAAACATAGAGTATAAAAGTACAAATGCTATTGTTAATTAACCAGAAAACAACTACTGTAAAGTGATTTTTTATATTTATGTTTGTTTTTAGAACGTTGCTCTACCTGACATTCATAGATGACTTTCCAATTGCCTTTGAGAGCGTTTCGAGTAAGTTGTATTTCTCCTTATGCTACCCCACTCATCAAAGCAACATTTCTTTCCAATAAAACAGTGTTTTCATTCGGATCTTTCACTTTGTAAGTAACTGATCCTTCCAGAGGTCGGAGGTCAGGCAAAAAGCAAAGGGCTCGAAATTTTACTAAAAAGATAAAAATCAAAGTACTGACAATACCGGCTACTGAAAGGAATTGTATTAAAATTAAACGTATTGAGAAAGTTTGTAAAATCAGAAATTTTGCAAGGTTTTAAGCAAGTTGAAATCAACATCAGGAGTTTGCTACTGTTTTAAAACAAAGACAACTTGGAAAAATGTAATTTCTACTGAAGTTAATATTTAATAACAGTTTCAAAATCCTTTTACATCAAAACAAACTCCAGCTAAAATTTTCAAAGAACCTTTTTTTTAAACCAAATAGAGATTGTTTGGTGGGTTAGATCATTATGATAACACTCTGACTTTCGAGCAGAAGGTTCTGGGTTCAATGCTTACTCTACTTGAATGATTTTGGTTGTTTCTTTTGGCAAAAGCAATTCAAGCCCACTTTGTTAATGTTGACACGCAGCTTATTACTTCTACGGTAACTGTGTTTAAGAAGGAAGCAACAAGGCTGATCTCCTTACGAATTACTTGCAAAAACTAAAACTTCCGACAACTTTACTTCGGAACAAATAGTTGAAAGAAAAGAAAAGCCACACAAAAAACAGCTAAAAGTTGCAGGCTTCCTGCTTATGATTTATACTAATGATTAAGTGGTTTGTAGGTCCTGCAAAAATTTTTATTTTTGTTAACATTAAACAGCTTTAAAGCGCTCTTCTTTATGTTATTGATTTTGATTTGCGCTTTAAAATATAACGATAATAATCCAGCAAAAAACTTTAAACCGTAAAAATCTTTTAAATATTTTTCTTAAACAGAAATTTCTATCAGGCTACCATTAAACACAGTAAAAATCGTTTTAAACAAAAATCTTGTCAAACGAACTTTTTTGTCCTGGCTGGTAGATTGCTTTATCTGTTTGAATCAGGATTGAAAATGATTTCGATGCAAATTTGAAATCGCTTGTTGTTGTATTGAAAAGATTTACTCCAGTAATTTGGTCTTGTCCCACTACTCGAAGAATAAACGTTTTGCTCCCGGAGTAACCGAGAGGTAGCTGTCAATCAAAGTCAAAACACTAGTTATTACGTTAAGCAAAAGTTTTCAATCTGCGTTTGATTGAAATTATTTGCAGACAAGTAAATAGTTTCAAATCATCTTATGTATTATCAGGCTTTTTTGTTAATATTGCCAGTAGGATCGATGTTACCACTCCATGATTAGAAACTCAATCACGTGACCTGATTTTGTAACGCCCGCTGAACGCTTAAATGTACAAACCTAAATTCAAGTTAGCCAAATGGTTTTATATACGTTTTGAATTGATAAGTCAATAAATTAATAAAATAAAAAATAAAAAACATAAAATGTGAAGAATTTATTAATAAACTAAAATATCAACAAAAAAATTTAATGAAAATAAAGAGTTAATAAGGTAATTGACTATATTTATTCAATTTAATCCATTTGTAATTTTTTAAATTCAAAATATTTTGATGCATTTTTTAAAAAAATCTTTGATAAAAACTTTAAGTGTAAATAGCTGTTTTGCATTCTCATAATACTAAATAAATAACTTGTTTTTTTTTAAATTATCTTTTTTTGGTATAATTTGTTAAAATATTGCAAACTGAAAATGTTAATCATGAATTTAATATTTTTTTTGTATTTTATCCAAGTTTGTGCGAATGCTGTAAGTTATATTTTTTTAATGCTTTTTATAGACTGTAAGCAAAACAACACCAAAAAGTTTGCATCTTTTCGTTTTCCATTACAATGCTAACTTTGCAGACTTAAGGGATTCACCGAAATTTAAAAGTTTATGAAGTGAGCACAGCGAATAGTGAATGAGATCCAAACATTTTAATTTAAATCAATTTAAATTATTACTCATTTCATTATCAATTGCGTTAGATTCTTTATAATTTTACGTGGTCGTGCTTCTTTATAATTTTTTATGGTCGTGATGGTACGTCCTTAATAAACTATGTTTCAAAATATATTGGCTATATTTTTTATTCTAAAATTTATTCAAAACTTACTCTCTATCATATCTTATAATTTAATTTATAAAGTTTCTTATTTTTCAAAAATAGCTACATCAACAATCTGACCAATTTTTGTTCACGCTTTTGCAAATACAAAACAAACTTTGTGTCGTTCAATTTCCCCAACTTAGAATAACTTTTAATTTATTAAGCTAAAATTTAATAAAAACTTACGCTCATTACGCCCGCCTTACAATTGAATTTAAAAAGTTTGTTACCTTAGAAAAACGGCATCATTAACAATCTGACCAATTTTTGTTTACGCTTTTGCAAAAACAAACCAAACTTTTATGTAGTTCAATATATAAATCAATGTATTTTTTGACAACTCAGTCGTCCAAAGGAGCATGCATTTAACCGCACGAGTGCCGACGCTCTTGTCGGCGTTCTCTTAACAAAGAAACAAACTGAGAAAAGAGAGTTTTCTATTATGGAGTGTATATTGTTGATGTTACAAAGGGACATTCATGTCGACTCACACTCTTTTAGGCATTTTTTTGCCAACCATCTCCAATTTTGCTGAAATTTGGCATGTTTGTAGGTTTACATTAAGAAAACGTCTTACATCAAATTTCAAGTTTCTAGATCAAATATTTTTTGATGTATGAAGGTTGAAAGTTGGACACCAAATCGCTGCTTGAACGCCCATGATTGAGTAAAAATAGCCTTTCTGGCTTTATTTATTGTCCCATTTCAAAGATGTTAATATCATTGAAAAGCTCTCTTTAGCAGCTTTTCAATGATATTCATATCTTTAACCTAGCTACATAAATAAAAAAGTGACTTTTTGACGTGACCTTGTGACCTTGACCTCGCATAACCCCAAAACGCCCTCTCCAGACAAAAAACGTTTTTTACTATTTTTGTTGCTCACATAAAGGACTATGAACATGCCAAAACTCAAAATGGGATCTTTATGGGTTTTCAAGATATTTGATTTTATTGAACAAGTGTGCCTATTTATGCAACTCCAGCATGCCCGCGTTACAAAATTATCAATATTCTTCAGGTTTACAAAAATTAAGTTAAGCCTTTTGTTTTTTTGTTATTGTATTGAATAGCATTTACAAAATTGTGACATGCCTGATTACCATCAAAATTTGACAATGGTCATTTTTGATCAATAGAGATAAAATGGTGCCCTGAATCAATCTACAAATTATATTTTATGGTAAATTAATTCCAGTTGCATTGAATGATTTTTTACATATACTTTATGATGATGTACTAGTTCAGTGGTCACTAAACAACGGCCCGCTAAGACTTTTTATCCGGCCCGCGAAACTTTTTTTAAAAAACATATACACTCACTTTGAGCCACAGTTGGATAGATTTATGTCGGGAATACCCCAGTTTCAGTTTTTTTTATTTTTCTAGAGAACACACCAAGATTTAGGAAGAAAAATAGCAAAATTAGAGATTAAATCGAAGTGAAGACCTTTTTTATTTTTTATTTTTTATTTTTTTAGAGACAACTATGAATTTGGGAGAAAAATAGTGAAATTAGAGATCAAATCGAAGTGAAGACCGTTTTTTTAGAGATCACTATGATGTTGGGAAAAAAATAGCGAAAGGCTTTTGTTCTGAAGCGTCCCGAGTTATAAGCGTAAAAATATTTTTCTCCCAAAATCCTGGTAATCTTTGAAAAAAAAGAAAAGAAAGGGTCTTTACTTCCTTTGCAGTTATTTATTAACTGTTTTTCAAATCAAGTCTCTAGATTTGCAACCAATGAGGCCCAATGAGGTCCAAACAAATCTATACACGGCCCCCTGCTCGAAAAGTTTGGAAATCCCTGTACTAGTTTATAAACTTTAAATTTGATTCATTGAAAACAATTACTAGAGCCAGGATTTGAATCAGCATCTGCAATTACTAGCAGATCTAGTGCCAGTTACTAACGTTGCAGTACAGCCGAATCAGGGCTGTAGCGTTAAGCCATTTCGCCAGCCTAATCTAATTGTTGATTGTATGCTAATTTGAGCTATTTATGTGAACTGCAATGTTCTACCTGTTTTAACTGTCAGCCTTTTTCAATATTGTGTTTAGCCAATGTTGATTGTTACGAATTAATGAGCTTGCTGTCATCTATAGCTGTAAGCGTATAGCAGTTTTGCTTTCATAAAGTAAGAGTTGTGAGTTCTTTCCTGGCTTAATGGGAAGTCAGAACAGACTTCCTCGAAGTCGATAAAGCATCATAGAATGGTGCTCAACATGCCATACTGCTCGGCAGTTTGCATTATAGATTGAAATATTTTTTACTGATATGATAACGTACAGGTTAAACCTCCCCAATCCGGCAAGCACTGGACCTTAGACTTGCCAGACCATAGAAAATTCCGAACTATAGGTGGTCCCCAAAACACCCTCTATGTACGTGTACTTACCCTGCATTATGCTGCACAAGTGTAGCTGTAACATTGGTTTGATATATGATAGTTGTACTACATGAAAATATACATTAGGGTGGAGCGAAATTAAATGGACGTTTTTAAATATTTTTCTCAGATGTTCTGTAATAGTGAAATTATGGTGATGTCTTGTTAGAAAACACCTATGCTAAAATCCCAGCTCATATAAGTGATATCTTCAGGTGACGCCATGATATTTTATTTTGTAAAAATATATGAAATATACTTTTCCTCAAAATTTTTTTCTATCAAATTTATTGTAATTTCTTGGTTTGTAATAGTGATATTTCAATTAAGGTGACTTGTAGGAAACACATATTAAAAACATTTTTGGATAGTTGAACATTTAGAGGTGCCGCCACTATGATAAGTATATTTATAAATGATGCAAAATGCATGTTTTTCTTTAGAAATCTAGATTTTACTTATATAACGTATATTAGTTTTTCAAGATAATCTGAAACACACTCATTAATAAAACATTTTTACAAAATATACAGCTCTCAGTTTAACTATGATTTCAATACATAAATTCTGAGATAATTCAGGACCCACCACGAGGAAGTAACTGTACTTCGGGTCCCACCCTAGCCCAACCCATCCTCCCTTTCATTTAAATCATCAGCAATTAAGCTTTAAACTCTCGTTTTGTTTCAAAACGTGGCATTTTCTGATGTAATTCGATTTTTAAACGAATAAAACCAAGCGATTGATTTCATCATCAAATATAACACGTGTTAATGGCGTTTTACTTATGTTTACCTTTTGCCAATTTATCATATCAAAATACATCTCAGCTTCAAAGCTGAGATCAGAAATTTGAAATGTCTTTATAGTTTTCTATTTAGATTGCTCTCTCGCCTTCTTGATTCGCCTCCAACCAAGTTGTCTAATGTCACTTGACTCATCATTAATCATGTAAAGTAACAAGTTTTCTGGATGAGCGAAAAAGGCATTACGTTGAATGAGAGGGTAAACAATATTTCTGATATCAGGAATCAACATCCGCGTTAGTTCTATTGTCTTAAATAAATAAAAAGCCCCATTTTAAGAAGATGAAGTTTTTTTTATTGCAAACCAAAAAAGAGCATGCACCTTCTTTATGTATTCAACAATAATTTTCAGAGTTTAAGAAGCTTCAACTGTTGATACATATAATCTCAATATGCGGTTCGCAATAGTTAACCATCGAGAGTGCGCCATTTTTGCAGGATTTTTATTAGCCAGACCTTTGTTTAATTTTCCTGCTGACACAGACTGGTAAATATCATACAGATATTGTTGATCAGTGCTTAGATCGGTTTGATTCATATCGAGCAGATCAAAAGGAACTGGTTTGAAGTTGACGACATCCAGCTTTCCACATCCATCAAGCATTTTACCTTAATTACCACTGTAGACTTTAGGACCTGTAGTTTTTCCATCTAAAGTTTGAAAGAGATAACAAAGAGGTAAATTATTGGCGTGCAACTGACATATAAACCGGTGAACAGCTTTGTTTAACCTGAGCTCTATCATTCTTATGGCACCTCCTTTTTCTCCTGTGTTAACAGCAGTGCCATCACACCCAATGGTAATAATCTTATTTTTCTCTTTATGATTTGCAAAGAGGAAGTCAAATATGCCATTAGCTATTGCATTTGTAGAAAAATTTTTCAATGTAAATTGATCAAAATATTTAGATCTGGGTTCTTTAACAAGTGATATATGTTCTTTCTGTACGATTTCTTTTGAATTTCCAGAAACTTTTTTAGTCGTTGTCTGATCCTTTCTACCATCAAAGTATAGAGCAATAATATCTTTGTTATCATGTGCTTCTTTGCTTCTTTCTTAAGGAAAACTAAAATGTTTTTGGCAACTTCTTCTAACTTTGTATGGATTAAATACTAATGAAGGAATTGTTTCAGAACATCCCACATTGTCATGAAATACGGAGCTGACCACAATTGCTGTAGCACGATCAGATACGCCAGTTCGCTCACAAGCAGAAGTGAAACTACGTAGCAAGGTTTATTTGTTTTGCTGTAGGAGTTTTAAAATTTAGTTTTTTTTTTATTTGTGATGATGGTGTTTCTAAATAATCTGGGTTCTCAGTAGCATCAGATTCATGATCTGTTGAGGATTCTAAAGTAGAGATCATACAGTATACGTTTCAGGATCAAGAAGCTCATTATTTTTACATTTTTGCTGTTTCATCTAAAACAGTTGAAATCTGCTTTTTCTTTCTTCCAAGATGGCTATTTTTTTCGAAACAGCTGCATCAACTCCTCCAATTGCCATTTCTCTTGAAGTTCTTTGGTCTGTCAAAAATGTTTGTTCTCTTTCTGGGATTTTTTTATCTTTAGCACAACAACACACTGAAAAAAATTGGCACTTACAACTAAAAATATCAAATAAGGTTTTATCTGCGTAACTTTTGGACTCGCTACATTTTTCCTTAAACTTGGCATTATCCTTTTTTTCCTTTCATTGATTTTAATATGTTTCTATATTTGCTATGGTAATTAGATATAATTTTTCCAATTCTGTTATCGGAAACACACGGAATTGATGCTTTAATCCAGAAATCTTTTATTTTCATCACAATTGGTTGAAAAATTTCACTCACTGAAGAATCTTTATTAGTTGTCAGTTTGATAAGCTGTCTTTCATGCAAATAACACATTATTACATCTGAGTATGCTGGCAATACTGTTTTACTTAAACCAGGGGAGTTTCTAAATATGGGACAGTCAGGACGATTGCGTTTAAGAGACATTTTAATTAAATATAATATTTGCTTTTTTCTAAGAAAAATTGTGATTTAAAATAAATTTAACTGTTTATAAAGCTGAAAACTGAAAAAATATAAGTTACGCATCTCTACACATTGCTTTAACATAGGTAATAAATCGATAGACTGGACAAGTGCACACTGAGCAACACAATACACCCTACCGTCATAATGACTCACAAGCAACTGAGGGCTAGTAAGAC
Organism: Diplosoma virens; assembly: GCA_963680785.1. NCBI lineage: Eukaryota > Metazoa > Chordata > Ascidiacea > Aplousobranchia > Didemnidae > Diplosoma > Diplosoma virens. The sequence continues at coordinate 7,092,702 of OY796884.1, forward strand.
GTGACGCGGCTTTGCGGGTTGTTGTAACCGCGTGATATGCCCCTGGCGGCACCTCAAGATATGATTTAATAATGGTGAAATTTTGTGTACAGTATTATGAATGTTTTGTCTACATCAATATCACTATTAGAATAGCCTATAATGCAACTCAAGCCATGCACTAAATTTGAAAATTCACCTAAAATATCACTTTTTACAAATTTTGATCACCGGATGGCAATTTTCAATTTCCTACCCATGGAATCATAATCTACATATTTTTAGCCGATCAAAAATCCAAAATTTTTTTTTGCTCATAAAAATTTTATCACTCAGCTCTTGGAACGATCAAGGAGCACTCTATGTTAGTTGTTATGGCGAAGCTTTTTTTTTTAACGACTTTTTAAAATGATAAACAAACCAATCTGTTTCTTATATTTCGTTTGCAAATGTACCGAAAAATGAATATGATTGAACTGTAAAGGCTGAGTGAGAATTTTTTGAGCAGAGAAAAAAATTTGGATTTTTGATAGATGGAAAATATGTAGATTACAATTCCATGGGTACAAAATTGAAAATTGCCACCCGGCGGCACCTAAAAAAATTGATTAAAATGAAAAAGCTTTGAGCACAATTGTTGCAATCATCCAAGTTGACCGCAGCATGGCCCCAGAAAACTCCAAGGCCATCACCAACTGCATTTCCAAGAATTTCAACTATACCAAAATTAAATCTTTATTCCTATTCAACTTTAAATATAAATTCAAGAACAACGGCACAGCTAAAATACAATGCAGTTTGGCACAGTTGGCATAAAATACAGCTGGCACAGCTAAAACACAATGCAGTTTTGCATATTCAAAAAGTAATGGCTCTTCCGGCAACCAAAACGACAACTGAAATCAATAAGACAAAGTCAAAAATCCAGAGCGCAAACCAAAAGAAAAATCACTTATTTTACCAAAAAACCAAATGTATCAAACAATGTAAAAGCATGGACTATTATAAGCTAAGTCAAAGGCCGGGATGAGACCGAGTTCGATTCCTATAGAAGGTATGATTTAGAAAGCTGATTCTCCAACGTAGTGGCCCCTTTGAAACCGGAACAAAAGGTAAAGTTTTAAAATACAAAAAACAAAAATGGCAGGAGAATTAAAGGTAACGATGTTACTAAATCTCTAAACACATTACGATAAATTACAAAGCGTATACACATAATACAATATAAATAAATTGCAAGAATACCACACAATATAATGGCAGAGAAAATTATAAAGCACAATAAAAACAAACTGGGAAAGACCAAAAATATCACAAAGACGCATTTTTGGAAACATCTCTTTTAACATGTTCCACATCGCCTGAGCCGTCACGCTTCAAAACTGCCACAGTCGCCTACGTACATATTCTTTTCCATGCGGAAATTGCGGGTGAACGAAGTGAATACGAGATAAGAAAAAAGACCCACGTTTCGAAAAATCATCCGCATCACCGACCAGGACCAGTTGACCTGGTGAAAGGTTTTCCCGAGAAATTCTCCACTTCCCACGTTTTTGCAAGGTCGGAAGGTATCCTTTGGACCAACTGTCCCAAAATCTTTGCGCAAGGGTGGCGTTATACAAAATAATGTGCCTACAGACGTGTATGAAGCGAGTTGCCGCCCCAAACAGGTTGACGGGCACAAAGGAGCAAGGTCATTAGGCATATCGCTGACAGTAGTCAAAGGTCGGTCGTTAACAATCCGAACACCATCAGACATGAACGTTTGTAATTCAATCAAGGATGGTTTCCGGCGAATCTCGTTCATGACCCGCACCAACGAAGTTTTAAACAATTTTACCATGCTTTCCTAGGCTCCCCCACCCTTGGCTCGGCGCGTACGGCGGAATATTCACCCACGAAATGTTACGCTTACGGAGTAAATTATGAAATTCAGTAGAACTTAACAGTGAAGGAAGGACGCTGGCTGCAGCATGAAAGGTCGATCCATTATCGGAATACATTGTATCCACTGCTCCTTGCAGATTCATAAAATGTGAAAAGTTATTTAGATCGAGACCAGTAACCAGCTCCACATGGATACATCTCGTGCATAAACATGTAAAAAGTAGTCCCCAAGCCCTGCAGTCGCTCCGATTTTGGCAAAAAAATAAAGGGTCCCAAATAATTAATCTCACAAAACTTAAAAGGCTTATCAGTGGCGGTCACTCTACACTCAGGTAGATCAGCCATTAACTGTCGAACAGAAGTGGCTTTGTAACGTCTATAAATGCTACAACTTGCTAGAAAATGTTTTACGCCGGAGATCCCGTGTATGATCCAAAAGCGTTGTCTGGTCTTCATGAGCGTATAGGAAGGTCCTGCATGGGCAGCCTTAAAGTGTTCATGAAGTACCATCAATCTAGTCAACGCATGTCGACCGGGCAAAATAATTGGATGTTTAGCATCCAAAAGTAATTCAGCGTTCTCGAGTACACCTTCAAATCATAAAAGATCGATCCTGCATCTATACACGGTCGTAAACGGCGCAATGTTTTTAACTCAGAAATCCTACGCAGGTCATCAATATCAACCGCTTTCTCGCTTTCTCGCTCACGTTTCAGAAAACTATCAAATTCCTCAGAGGAGTAATTCTTCAAACAATCCACTGCAGCACCGAAGTAATTCGACTGAACATATTGTTCGTTTAACAAAGTTCAACCCATTTAAATTTTTTATAATTAAAAATCCTTATTTAAATAGAATCAAAGAAAAATAACAAATTAGAAATAAAACATATCTCAAAAGGTAAATTTTTTAAATTCGACAATTCGTACGTCCGGACTTATACTCTTTCGGTTATTGAGATTACTTCAAAGCTTCTACATCTGCCCAAAAGCATTCAAAAATATTCACTTATAAGAAGATTTTTCTGAAAAAAACGGATTGTTTACAAAGCGAATAATTGCAAGCAAACGGAAAAACCTAATAATCTTTTGAGCGAGTGACGACGTAAAATAATAAGGTTATTTGACTTCCCTACAAACAACTCGCAAGCAAACCATCAGCATTACGAAGCACAATACGACAGTTGGGAATCATCTTTGCTTGAAAGATTTAAACAAAACAGGATATCATTAAGTAAGAATGGTCAAGTCAATCAACAAGCAAGTGACGACAGACCTGTTTCGTCCTTATTAGGACTCGTCAGGACACTACAGCTTGTTGTTGACCCCAGCTGAAAAAGTAAAAAACTTAAACAGCTTGCACAACTTTCTGTATTCCTATTCAACTTTAAACTGTTGACAATAAGGACAAAACAGGTGTGTCGGCCCTTGCTTGTTGATTGACTTGACCATTCTTACTTAACCCATTATATCCCAAGTTTTTAATTTTGCGAATTTCGTTGAAATTTTTTTATAGCTTACTTAAATAGGAATATAAAACATGATGAAGCTCCAATTTAATGTTTATTTAAAAAAATAAAGAAAATACTGTCCTCAAATGAGGACACTGGGATAATAAGGTATATACAACTATAATTGAAAAAATACAAAGAAATCATGACTTATATATAATATCACATAATATCACATCCTTTTGAAAAAGAATTAGTCCTTTTGTGAACGAAGCTTGCAAAGATTGTTACAAAAATAATTTATTTAGAATGGAAAGGAATAAAACAAGCCATGCATAAAGTTACATTGCACTTGTTGCAGTATGTTCTTGGTTTGCCTTTACAGTCTTTGTTCTGGCACCTCCGTTGTTTATTACGCTTCTGCAAAAATGTTCCTTACGATCAAATCTAACATCAGTTGCAATTTTAGATGGACCTAGATGCACTAGCAGTGGATAATCAGTAAATAAATTATCAAAGAACACAGTGTACGAATGTGGATTTTCCACTACAGATAGCATGTTCAACACTACTTTAGAACCAAGCAATAAGTCACTGTTCTTTTCCATGTTAGTTGCTTTACCACAATATAGGTCAAAATTATAGCAGTATCCTGATACTCCACATAATGCCCAAAATTTGTATTCAAAACGGATTGGTTGCCGCGTATAAACTGTTTGAGAGAATGGTGACCATAATAGCGAACAATCATTTCATCAATGGATAAATTTTCCTCAAAAATACCAAATTTGATGAAGAACTTTTGCAACATGGTGTAGAGCGGTCTAATTTTGAAGCCTTTGTCATGTTTGTTATTTTCTGCTTCTGAATTATCAACAAAATGTATGAAACTTTTTAGCATCTGAAAACGATTCCTTGACAATGCATTCTTTACGAATGATATTCCTAAGTCTTCGTCGTTTGACCAATAATATCGCTCTGACGGTAATTTATGATAATTTGAAAGTAATAAGACACCAATGAAAGCTTTCAACTCATTACAGGTCATTATAAAGTCCATTGCATTTTTATATGTGGTAGCATATCGTACAGTCTCTTTCACAATGTGATCATATATTTCAGGTGTCATAAGTTCCTCGAATATTTCAACAGGAGTTGAAAATTCTAATGCTTCTTTCATTTCACGCAAATGCGATTGATCATGATCATCTCTTGCTCTCCCTTTAGTGTATTTTGGGCTAACATGTTTCCACTTAGGAACAGATTCACATAACTTCCTCTTTTTAGTTGGTTTGGGACGATCAGACTCATCAGCCTCATTGTGATCATTATCTTTGGTGTGTATTTCGAGAGTACCAGGAACATCTTGAACTAAGATATCACCCATTTCATCGTCTGCAATATCTTCCTCGTCAGTTAGTGCATCGACATCAGGTGGTACTATGATTACCAAAATTATCATCGTCATCATTGTCCAAATTTTCCTCATACTTTCGCAACTCTTCTGCTATTTCATCTCTTTCAATCGTTTTCTAGACATCTGTTGAAAATAAAGAAAAACTGGGTGTAGACATTTCTTCAACCATGTGCACTACTTTCAGAAGATATGACATTTTACAGATCAGTTAGAGTAGTTTTGGCAAAAAATGATATCAAAATAAAAAATTCATTATAAATTTACTTACGTTTTTATTGCTCACAAAACGCCGTTCACAGATCAAGTAATTCTGATATATAAAATCACCACACTGAGCTAAAGTTAGAGATAATCCAGAGCTTCACTTTACAATAACCTTACTCTGCGAATGAAGAATCAAAACTGTTAAGAGTATCAGTATTACAACTGTTTGCTTGTTGTGAACGAATGCACAAGTCAGAACATGTCGCCACTGGTACTTTGAGCGCCCTGATACCATAGCATCCCACTGTCCTCGTTTGAGGACAGCATTATTATAATCCATATATACTCTTGTAGAGAGTCGAAACGGTTATATATTATATCTAAAGTAATTATTTATAGTGTATAGATTACCATATTTCAATACTGGGTGATAGAATTTAATATACTGTGAACTAGAGCTCAAAATAAAACACTGATTTTATTTGTTCATTTTATGCATTTTTGTAATTGAAATTACATACTTTTCGGAGGCTATTTTCATTAATATCAATGTTAATCCTAATCAATTAAAGAGTCAATAAGTGATTTATACTTGAAAAATTATGCAAAATACAGTCATTAAAAAGATATTTGTAATTTTTTAGACTGTCCTCAAATGAGGACAGTGGGATATAATGGTTTAATGTTTGCGATGGAACTGCAGGGTTTAGCTTGACTTAACCTGATCCGTGTTAGCTGACTCGATGTGGTTAGCATATCGGAACCACCGTCAGTATGCCCTTGCGGCTTAGTGGTGTTTATCACAGTTACGCTGGTAGAACATTACTTTTATTTAAAAACAGGATATCATTATACATGGTTATTTCTTCAAACCAAGTCTGTTTACAGTTATTTAATAACTGTTTTTTGCAAATTCAGTTTCTGGCTTTTCCCCAGGGAGGTCCAAAAAAATTTATATACATGGCCCCCTGTTCCAAATGTTTGGAGACCCCTGGGTTAGATCATTATGATAACACTCTGACTTTCGAGCAGAAGGTTGTAGGTTCAATTCTTACTTTACTTGAAGGCTTTCGGTTGTATCTTTTGGCAAAAGCAGTTCAAGCCCACTTTGTTAATGTTGCCACGCAGCTTATTACTTCTACGGTAACTGTGTTTAAGAAGGAAGCAACAAGGCTGATCTCCTTACGAATTAGCAGCCAAAACTAAAACTTCCGACAACTTTACTTCGGAACAAATAGTTGAAAGAAAAGAAAAGTCACACAAAATACAATTAATAGTTGCAGATTTCCTGCTTATGATTTATACTAATGATTAAGTGGTTTGTAGGTCCTGTAAAAATTTTTATTTTTGTTAACATTAAACAGCTTTAAAGCGCTCTTCTTTTTACTGTTGGTTTTGATTTGTGCTTTAAAATATAACGATAATAATCCAGCAAACAACTTTAAACCGTTAAAATCTTTAAAAAATATTTTTCTGAAACAGAACTTTCCATCAGGCTACCATTAATTAAAGTAAAAATTGTTTTGAACAAAAATCTTGTCAAACGAACTTTTTTGTCCTGGCTGGTAGATTGCTTTGTCCGTTTGAATCAGGATTGAAAATGACTTCGATGCAAATTTGAAATCGCTTGTTGTTGTATTGAAAAGATTTACTCCAGTAGTCCCGTTTTGTCCCACTACTCGAAGAATAAACATTTTGCTTCCGGAGTAACCGAGGGGTAGCTGTCAATCAAAGTCAAAGCACTAGTTATTACGTTAAGCAAAAGTTTTCAATCTGCGTTTGATTGAAATTATTTGGAGACGAGTAAATATTTTCAAATCATCTTATGTATTCTCAGGCTTTTTTGTTAATATTTCCAATAGGATCGATGTTATAATAAACAACTACGCATGAAACACAAACGTGAAACAAAAACTTAAATAGAATCAACAATCGTTATAATTGAAGTGATTTTGATTGGCCGTCTCTAGATGTTTATTGGAATTTTTGTAATCTGGGTCTATAAGTAATTTTTTGGTACTTTTGTTCTCAAAAACTTAAAAAAATTAGACTAAGTCATGATATAACAAAAATGCACCAAAAATACGTTTTTAAAATAACATTGTAATATTACCTTTCCCATTGTAATTTGAACGGTAGAGCCTGCAATTATAAAAACTTAAATTATTACAGTTTATTTATGTCAAAAAATTGTTCATAAAATATATTTTGTATCTGTTAAAGGTAGCATTTTTATTATTTGTTAAAATTCAATACCTGCATTATTAAACGAAATTATTTGTGGAACATAATTTTACGTGATTTTCAAAAAAAACCTAATTCCATGCTTGTAAAATTTAATTGTCAGTTACCTATTATCTTATTTTTCACTTTTTTCTGCAAGGTGTCATGAAGACAAGAAATTTAAGCAAATAAGCTTATCCTACTTTTAAAGACGCCAAGACATTAATGACTAGTTGAAATTTTTCATTTTTTCATAGGTTTTGTTAAAGCATTGGTTTCCAGACTTTTTTGGTCGCTACCCAAATCTAAAGTTTTGAAAGTATCTTGAAAAATTTTCAGAGGTTGTATGAATTTGTTTATTATTTTTTGTTGTAAAAATATGTTTTTTACCGTTTTGAACTCTTGTTTCATTTTCAAACATCACTTGACCATCGGAAGAACGGAAAGTACTTATCAGAAACACTGGATTCTCGGAGTTGATGATTGAAGCACTTAATGTGATATCGAATCCCGGGCGAATCGTTTTCGCAGCGTAGATTGTGTAGACCAGAGGATTTCCTCTGCAAAAGTGAAAAACCTGGTCTTCCAATAGTAACTGAATAGACTTAATAAAATGCTTATAGAGGTTTTATGCTTTTATGGATTTATGGATTTTAGAAATTATTAGCTAGAAAAGTAGAAAAATTTGCAGTTAATTTATGTGATCTAAATTTGTATTTTAAATGTCCTTGGATGCAAAATGTCAAAAAATTTATGTTATTTAAACTTTTTTCCATTCTTTTTTTTTTATATTTCGCACACTAAAGTTTTTGTGATTTTGTCTTTGAAATTAAAATAAATCTTATATATGTTTCTAAATTGCTTTATGTTAATGTTTCATATTCTTCCCAGGTTATACCTTTTGATGACACAAATTTTTTAACTTATTCTGTCTGTTTTTCTATCACAAATTTTAAATAACTTGATATTTTTATAAAAATATCTTTAAGAAATGTCCAGATTTATTTTAAACTCTACTGTTATATTATTTCGATTCTAGATTGCAAATCATTTCGCACATTTACTTTTAACACTTTCATATTGATTTACGTGTTTATTTAGTTGTCCAAAAACTCTTTGTTCTCTTTATTTTCGATGCATGAGGCTAATGATATCTTTAGCAAAAAACCAGAAGATAAATTTTTAATGTTAAATTTGCTTATTTTCCAAAGAAATACAAAAATCGATAAAATTTATCTTTAAGTTGTTTTGTCTCTAAACCCTATTATAAAGACTTTAAAAATATTGGGTATTGGTTAGGCTTTTGAAATTTTTTAGTTAAAAGGTTTTTTTTTCAAAAATTACATATGCTGTAGCTACGAAGTTTTAAAAATTATGTCGTTAAACTTTTGCTGCAGGAAACGATTTTGAATAATTGTTTCCGGATTAAGTATACAAAGATGCTGATTATTAAAGTCATTTAAATTTTTCAAGAAAGTTTGGAATGCAATTAGTATTTCTTGTATGAAATTGATCTTATTGTTGAGTCTAGTTTGAATATATCTCAAAAAATTTTCATTTTTTTATTATTGCAAACAGGGAATTCGTAAGCAGATGAGCAGGGGATAAATTGTTTTTCTGCTCTTTAATTTTCATAAATACGGGAAAAAAGATATTTATTAGAGTCCTTTGCAATTTGTATTACAGATTGTCACCCTTCACTTGCAATAATTTTAATTTCACAAAAGTAGAATTTATTTTATGTTTTAGCATAATCTTAATTTTATTATGTCGTAATATTCTCACGGCCAAATAATAATCGCATAGTCGGTAAACCTCCTCCTTATCTTACTTAAAGTATTTGCAAGCTGTTTTACGATTGTTCTGAATGTTTCTCTTCGAAGCAGAAAGTTAATGACCTAAAACGCTTTTGTCCCAATTCTCCTATTAGTTGTTTTTCTGTAGAAGCATTCGATAACCGAGAGTCAACTTTGCTCTGCATTGTAATAGGACAAACGTGGTGGTTCTGGCGCATTCGAATGCAGCCTGCCGTTAAGTAGCGTCACGTGACCTGATTTTATATAAGCTGGCCCTTAATTTGCATTATTATTCCAATGTTGATTTGAGCGCAGTGATTCAATGTTTAGATTTGAGGGCAGTGAGCCCAGTTCTTCCAGTGTCGTTTGCAGTGTGTTGATTAACAAGTGTTGGAATTGTTTTGCGCTAGTGTCTCTGGAAACTAATTCTATAGAGATAGAATTATTTTATACATCAGACGAATTTAAGTTGTAGCGTTGGAACAGCTTTGAAGTTTGGCAAAGCGGGGAGAAGAGTTTTCGTCAATTGTTAGTTGGGTCGATTTTGTAATACATTCTTTCTAGTTAGAGACAGTGGTCTCTGTTTGTTTGGGGAGAGAATTTTTAAATAAATTAATTCGAACTTAGTTGAAGCTAACTGTATAGAAAAGCTTCAGTTTCGCAGCAAACTACTTCTTGAGCTGGAATAAAATTTAGCTCAGGTATTCGGGTTATCTTGTTCATCTGGTCCGCTAGGATTCCCAAGTAAAGTCTGTGAACCAGATATATATTTTGTAGATTTGCTTTACAATTAACCTATGTAATCTAAATTACCATTAAATCCAAGGATGTTTGTCAAATTGCAAAGACAACTGTAAATCATAGCACAATAATGTTTGAGTTTCATTTTTTCTTGAAAGCAATATTTGAAAAGCAAAAAGTAAAATACTTTACTTAAGCATTATTTTGGTCGATTAAATAAAGTTTAGATTTGTAGTTCTGAAATAAAATATAAACATTGTAATGGCTTTGGTTCGGCTGCACGAAACATTGTTCCTGGCTTATATCTTCGTGGGGGCTCATTTTTAAAAGTTTAACAGGACAGACTGATTAAATGACAATCAGTGCAGTTTATAGAAGTGAATGCAATTGCAAGTGCAGGCAGTAGCCAGAATCGACACTAAAATAATTTTCTGTGATAAATATAAACGTAAGTTTTGCTGCATTTAATCTTTGGTGTCAGCTTACGTCACAATCGAAATTCAATCGGCTTAACAAAGGTCAACAAATGGAAAAAATAAAAAATATTATTGACTTTTAAGGAGCCCTCGTTTTTTTCTTTTAATGAAAGAAAAATAAGTTTCAAAGCTTTTCAACTTGATAGAACAAAGTTTTTTAAACGCGTTAAATGGCTTTTCTGTCATTACCTCAGAATATTAACTGTACATAGTAGAGATTCTTAAAATCATTTGTTAAAAAAAATTATTCGTTGATGCAAAACAGTTAAATTTTAGTTTTAAGCTGTATGTATGTGTAAGCTTATATATTAATCTAACAAATACTCGTACTTACCAATGTTAAAAATAACTTCAATTATTTTTCTTCAGTTTATGTTAATGAATGGCGTTTAACGTTTTTTGAATCGTTCTTATGCTCTCCTCGAGTTTTCTGGATGTTTCTAGCGTCTCCTCTATTACCAGAGTGCTTACCATCAGAATTACTTTAAAAAAAGATTAAAAATTAAAATCTTTTATAAAAAAAATAAATAACATAGCTTATGATTCCATAAGTACTTGAACAACTTCAATGCCTCTCCTCAAAAATAGTTAAAACTTTGCGACTTGAGTATTTTTATTATTAGGGAAGATTTGCCAGCCGTATTCTTATTTACTATTCATAAAAATTCTTAGGTTTCTTTGTTTGGCAGTAACTTAAATACAATTTTCTCTAATAGAAGTGTATTAAAACTTAAAAACGTGAAAATACAGTATTTTAAAGGTATGCTTCATAGCTAACAGATCCTAACAGAAAATTGATCAGAATTATTCATTACAAGATTATTTATTACAAGATTATTAAACACATCATGTTTTGCAATATACGTTAAGAACTGCGATGATCATTCTTATCCTGAGTGAAAAAGGTTTGATGTTCATTAATATTCTTCTTGCTTAACAGACTCTCTTTCCAACATATTCACAGAAAATTGTATTTCTAGAGTTTCGGTGAAAACTGAAATTTCTTATGTCAATCAATCAATCAACAGTTATGTAGTTATTAGATGAATATGAGCTTTGCAATAATAAGCGATTAAATTTTAATTTCAATGTTTTAAACCTTTTTATTAGTATTGTTTTATTTTAATCATGCTTTACTAGTTTTTTTTCTTTGTAAAGTGTTAATGGGCGTTGTTCAAATTTAGTTATTTTTTCAGATTTTAATCTTTATCAATTAACCTAAAATATTACAATTGCAATGTTATCTTTTCGGTGGCAGGCGTTGCAACTGCTGCTAGCGTTGACGTTATGCTCCGTAAAGAGAAGTTCAGCCACCCTAGAGGCGTAAGTAGAATGTGTTTAATATTAAGAGTAGGTCTAAGAAACATTTTCTAAGCAGAAATACTGCAAAAAAACACTGTAGCAACGATATATCTTCTTTAAACTTAAAAATATATTCGAAATAAAAACCAAGCGTAGCACTCCGGCTCCAAGTGTTTCCACAACCGGTTTGAGGAAAGACTTTGAAGTCTGTTGAGCAAAATTTTCTGTTATATTAACCTATAAATATTGCAAAACGAAGTGCGACAAAAGCGTTTATAACGCTTTACTTTTTGAGATAAATTTATTTTATCAAAACCCATATAAGCATTTTTTAAGTCTATTCAGTTTTTGAGTTCGACTGGGAGACCAGGTTTTTCACTTTTACAGAGGAAATCCTCTGGTCTACACAATCTACGCTGCGAAAACGATTCGCCCGGGATTCGATATCACATTAAGTGCTTCAATCATCAACTCCGAGAATCCAGTGTTTCTGATAAGTACTTTCCGTTCTTCCGATGGTCAAGTGATGTTTGAAAATGAAACAAGAGTTCAAAACGGTAAAAAACATATTTTTACAACAAAAAATAATAAACAAATTCATACAACCTCTGAAAATTTTTCAAGATACTTTCAAAACTTTAGATTTGGGTAGCGACCAAAAAAGTCTGGAAACCAATGCTTTAACAAAACCTATGAAAAAATGAAAAATTTCAACTAGTCATTAATGTCTTGGCGTCTTTAAAAGTAGGATAAGCTTATTTGCTTAAATTTCTTGTCTTCATGACACCTTGCAGAAAAAAGTGAAAAATAAGATAATAGGTAACTGACAATTAAATTTTACAAGCATGGAATTAGGTTTTTTTTTGAAAATCACGTAAAATTATGTTCCACAAATAATTTCGTTTAATAATGCAGGTATTGAATTTTAACAAATAATAAAAATGCTACCTTTAACAGATACAAAGTATATTTTATGAACAATTTTTTGACATAAATAAACTGTAATAATTTAAGTTTTATAATTGCAGGCTCTACCGTTCAAATTACAATGGGAAAGGTAATATTACAATGTTATTTTAAAAACGTATTTTTGGTGCATTTTTGTTATATCATGACTTAGTCTAATTTTTTTAAGTTTTTGAGAACAAAAGTACCAAAAAATTACTTATAGACCCAGATTACAAAAATTCCAATAAACATCTAGAGACGGCCAATCAAAATCACTTCAATTATAACGATTGTTGATTCTATTTAAGTTTTTGTTTCACGTTTGTGTTTCATGCGTAGTTGTTTATTATAACATCGATCCTATTGGAAATATTAACAAAAAAGCCTGAGAATACATAAGATGATTTGAAAATATTTACTCGTCTCCAAATAATTTCAATCAAACGCAGATTGAAAACTTTTGCTTAACGTAATAACTAGTGTTTTGACTTTGATTGACAGCTACCCCTCGGTTACTCCGGAAGCAAAATGTTTATTCTTCGAGTAGTGGGACAAAACGGGACTACTGGAGTAAATCTTTTCAATACAACAACAAGCGATTTCAAATTTGCATCGAAGTCATTTTCAATCCTGATTCAAACGGACAAAGCAATCTACCAGCCAGGACAAAAAAGTTCGTTTGACAAGATTTTTGTTCAAAACAATTTTTACTTTAATTAATGGTAACCTGATAGAAAGTTCTGTTTAAGAAAAATATTTTTTAAAGATTTTTACGGTTTAAAGTTGTTTGCTGGATTATTATCGTTATATTTTAAAGCACAAATCAAAACCAACAGTAAAAAGAAGAGCGCTTTAAAGCTGTTTAATGTTAACAAAAATAAAAATTTTTGCAGGACCTACAAACCACTTAATCATTAGTATAAATCATAAGCAGGAAATCTGCAACTATTAATTGTATTTTGTGTGACTTTTCTTTTCTTTCAACTATTTGTTCCGAAGTAAAGTTGTCGGAAGTTTTAGTTTTTGCAACTAATTCGTAAGGAGATCAGCCTTGTTGCTTCCTTCTTAAGCACAGTTACCGTAGAAGTAATAAGCTGCGTGGCAACATTAACAAAGTGGGCTTAAATTGCTTTACTAAAAGATGCAACCGAAAGCCTTCAAGTAAAGTAAGGATTGAACCTGCAACCTTCTGCTCGAAAGTCAGAGTGTTATTATAATGATATAACCCACCGAAGAATCTCTACTTGGCTTTCAAAAAAAAAGGTTCTTTGAAAATTTTAGCTGGAGTTTGTTTTGATGTAAAAGGTTTTTGAAACTGTTATTAAATATTAACTGCAGTAGAAATTACATTTTTCTATGTTGCCCTTGTTTTAAAACAGTCGCAAATTCCTAATGGTGATTTCAACTTGGTTAAACTTTGCAAAAATTTCGGGTTTTACAAACTTTCTCAATACGTTTAATTTTATACAATCTCTTTCTTTTTAGTTTTTTTTAACTCTTTCAGTAAAATTTCAAGCCCTTTGCTTTTTGCCTGATCTCCGACCTCTGGAAGGATCAGTTACTTACAAAGTGAAAGATCCGAATGGAAACACTGTTTTATTGGAAAAAAATGTTGCTTTGATGAGTGGGGTAGCACGGGGAGTAATACAACTCTCTCAAAACGCTCTTAAAGGCAATTGGAAAGTCATCTATGAATATCAGGTAAAGCAACGTTTTGAAAACAAACATAAATAAAAAATTAATTTATATTAATTGTTTTCTGCTTTTTTAACATTAGTATTTGTACTCTTATGTGTTTACAAAAAACGACATTTTTCCTCTACTAATTCTTTAGCTGAGTTGTTTTTTTACGTATATTTTCAATCAGTATTCGATTTTTAACCAAAGTACTTTAGTTGTTTTGATGAGTTTTTTATTGTTTTTTTGAAAGATAGAACTTGATTTTCCATTTTTTATCCCATTCGTCTCTAAAGTGGCAGCAAAATGCTTGTTTTTAAGAGTTGTTAAGCTTCAAAACATTGTAGTTGTTTGCTTTGCCTTTAAACAAAGAGCTATTATGGGTTTCAATTAATATCATAATGATGTAATATTAGTCTTCTGTAATTGCACGTTACCATCACCATTATTAAAGTTATAACGTTCTTAGCATAAATCACAAAACTTATGAGGTATTAGTACGTATTATGTTTTATAATTTCATATAAAATTTTTTGTTTCGACTCATTGCAAGTAATTTTAAAGTTGCATTTGTTCTAGCACGGTTACCGTGAATTTCAGGACCTGACTGTGAAGGATTTAGTACAACAACACTAATCAATCTATTTTAAAAAATTTACATTTTCGGGTTTTCCAAACTTAGCTTTAAAATTATGTTTCACTTTTTGCTGTACAACCGAAGCGATGTAATCACATCCTTTAATGCGTGTTAAACAATCTTTGATCGATATCTATACCAGGGCTTTTCGAACTGTGGGGGCGTAAAAAAATGTAAGGGTCGCAAAACAAATTGGCTTTTGTGCTTTTAAATTGTTTTTTGATAATCCTGTACTTTAGTGCAGTAAATAAATTCATGAATGCTTTTCGTTCTAAGCAATAATAACCACAGTGGGAATTCGGGTTAGTTTCATTATCAAAAATTGGGTAATCCCATTTTTTTTACTAACCCTGGTAAACTAACCCGGGTCCGCACCCCCAGCTGTGGTTATTATTGCTTAGAACGAAAAGCATTCGTGAATTTATTTACCGCGCTAAAGTACAGGATTACCTGTTTTTTTTACAATAATATTTACTGACAATTAAAAACTAGAAAATGTAACGTGTCATTAGTCTATACCATTGTTGCGCCATAAAGTAGTAAGATGGTGTGATCAAAAGGTGAGTTGTGTGACGTAATCAAGAGAACAGCAAGAAACAAAAGCAAAAAAAATTACTGAGTCTAAAGCCAAGATTGATTTTTATAGATGAATGCAAAAAAAATAAATTATTAATATATGTTTGTCTTTGATAGGGTAGCTGTGAAAGAATATAGAGTAATTTTTCCATTCTATTAAATGTGCTTGATAATGTTTATTAAATAAAGTCTGTTTTTGTAATTTTGTTAATTCGCTTTGCTGACAAACCTGGCTTTGCACAACAAAACCAACTGCAAGGAATCTACTTTAGACGCATGCAAATTTACAAGGGTAAAGTAAACAGCAAGTATTTTGTGATTACCTTTTCCTTGACCAAGTGGATTGCATACTTCAAAGTCGTCTTGGTACAAGATAATTTGTAAAGCTTTATGACCAAGCCTTTTAAAAAGTTTGTAAAAATTAAACCATCACTTACATTATAATAATCAGCTCTCTTTTTTTCAGGATTTAAAAACTGTTGCCTTACAGCATTCCAATTAAATTATGTTGTTATTGGCACAAGATTCAGTAACATTAGTTGGGCCGGCTGTGTTTAGAGAATAAGCTTCTGGTTTAACATAAGAGTATTTGTCTAAATAAAATTGTTCTCGTGAATGAGCAGAACGAAGAGGGCTGGCAGCATCATGTAATTTTATAAAAGGACAGGTGCAGAAAAAAGCATCTAAGACATTTTTAACTTCTTCGAGTTTGAGATCAGTATTGATAAGCATTTTTCTTAAACGATTTTTAAACCATATATGTTTTCCAGGGTGCTTATATTTTTTAAATGAGGAATAATATCATTAACATTTTCGCTTGAAACAAGTTGCTTGTGTTGCAAAAACAATGAAATGATGCATAATGTTTGTCAATAAGATCAAGGTCATCTTCCAAATATTTAAGACTGTTCATGGCATTCATTTTATATAAATCTTCACAGCAATTTAAATGTGAAATTCTATTTAGTTTAAATGATACAGTGGCTATAGTAGATTTAGCAAATAGACTATCAATCCCAAAGCAATTTTTTTATATGGTATTTGGATAATGTGAGGAAAATGATGACACTATAGAATATTTCTTATTGCAATTTACATAAGGGCATAAAATTCCATAGTGACACCTAATGTGAAACTTAAGATGTCTTAATAAATCAAAAGAGTTATTGAACTCTTTTTTACACATTGTTAAATTACATTTTAATGAACACATTTTGCTTAGGAAGATGTAGTTATAATAAACTAATTGTTGTATTCTTAATCAAACCTATCTTGATTAAAAAATTTTAATCAGGTTTATGTACACATACATCCCACAACAAGGGCTACAAAATACAATAAATTTTGATAAGATAGGAACATTGTTTTTGTGCTTCTTTATTCAAATAGAAAAAAAATAATCAAGTAATATTATTCTTTAATCAAAAAAATAATCAATTAATCAGCATTTTTTTTATACTTAATATATACAGTATATATATATATTTACCGAAAAAATCTCGTCACCAAACCAAATTGAAGTTGTTTTTACCATAACCAAATAAAATTCTTTATCAAAAAATAAAGGAACAAATAAATCGGTAAGCCAATTATTAACACTAATCATAAAAGTAATAATACTTATAAAAAAAATTTCAGAATTTGTTTTCAATATATAATTTTTTGTTTAATGGAATGCATAAGTTTTTAGTTTAGCAAAATTTATCTTTAATGTAAACTTTATCATTCTCATTCACTATTCGCCGAGCTTAGTTAATAAACTTTAAAACCTTCAAAATTCAAAGCCTGCAAGGTCAGTAACAGCAAATCAGAAACAAGACCCAAATTAACAAATATAAAAATTTCGTTTTTAAGTCGAAACTAAACCATTAAAAATTAACCCAGCTCACCTTAAAACTTTAACAAATTAGGTCTTTTCAAAAAGTCACCATAAATGGTATTTGTTCATGAAACTAACCCCGATCTCCCTATGGTTACTAAAGCTTTTTGACAAATCTTTTTCTCTTGGTTTCTTGTTTATTTCATCCTAGTGTTGTGAGCATAAGCTCATAAAAAACTAAATTAACAACATTATTTTATACAGGCTTTTGAGATTTATCTAACAAAGTTATCTTAAGTTATCTAACAATTTAAAGATGAGCTAAATTTAATTTATCTAACAATTTAAAGATGAGCTAAATTTAATTTATCTAACAATTTAAAGATGAGCTAAATTTAATTAAATTTATTCACTTAACTAAGCAAAAAATTAATGTTTTACAGGGCAAGTTTTCAGCCATATTTAACTTCATCTGTTTATTTTAATTCTTTAATTTATACTTTTGCTTTTAGTTTAATTCAAACTTTTGTTTAGAAGCTTGTAGCGTTTTAGTTTTTAGAAACCTAATTTGTGGCCCACGGGCCGCATTTCGGCCCAATTAAATGTTTTCATCCGGCCCACTGCTTACTTAAATTTTTAGTTATATTTGCATGACCATAGCCGTACCTGCCGGGGGGCAGGGGGCAAATTTTTTGGCAGTGACAAGAAAATATTTGAAAAAAACCATAATTTTTTAGGTAGCGATATGAAAAATTTGGGAATAGTCAGGAGCTTTTGGGCATTGAAAATGATCAAATGAAAAAAATAGTTACCAAATTTAGGTGAAGAGCTTTTTTCTTTTTTTTTAGAGATTTATTTTTTTTTATTTTATCTCTATATTTATTCTCCTGGCTTGCAGGAAAGCGGCGGAGGCGCTAATACATAGGGTAGGCAATTATCCCGACCTGCTTCCGGAGATGCCAAGATATTGCTGTCCGCTTGTAATTTAATAGAGATATGACTGTAATTTAGAACTGCTTGCCAGGTTCACCAAGCAGGGGAATGTGGCGTAAAGCGTCTTTCCCAAGAACACAACAGAATGGCGCGAGTGGGTTTTGAACCGAGACCGTGTTGGTCACGAGCCCGGCGCTTTAACCACTCGACCACGATGCCGATATCACCATTGATACCGAGATCATCCGACACCGAGACCACCATGATTTTAAGACAAAGTTTCTCTACGTCCGAGAATCTCAGACCATTTTTTTGTTCTATCCATAATTTACTAGAAAACCATGATTTGGGCAAAAATTCATTCTTTCGACAAAGTTACAATGTCAGTTGATTGCTGAGTCAAATAACATCCTATGAACTGATTTGTGAAAACTTTTGTGAGTGGAGCTTGTAAGAGCAGTTAGAGCACTCGGCCCAAAATTCAACTTTCTCTCTCAAAAACTGGCGCAAAATAAATTCAACACTCGCCCCAAATTCAACTTTCTCCCAAAACAACCTTTTCGCTGTAACGGTCTCTTGTCGTCCGCTTTCTCTTTTTCGTCTATTTCGTCTGCGATTTACTGAGCATATAAATAGACAAACACCACGTGACGGCGAACTCACTCGAATATACCAGATCATTCTACAACTCTCTACAGAATACGATTATGCTAGAACCACCTAGTACTGTATATACGCGAATATTTACTACAGTGACGCTGATCAAAAACATATTACGTCAATACTGTCGGGCGTAAAGAGAAAAGCAAATTGGACGTTACATCGCATAATACGAGAACAGCGCTCAACGGCGGCGCGATTATTATTTCATAAAATTACAAATTACTTTTAACGGGAATAAACTACATCGTTATGATTAAAATTATTGTGACTTGCATTTAGGTCATTAAGAGCGGAGATAGGTGATCACATCTAATTTAAAAAAGTTTATAAATTGATCGATCTGTTAAAAAGCGTCAAATCTCCTCGCTATTGGCAGCTGCGCACAGCGTTACGAAGGTTACGAAAATAATCCAATTTTTTGCCGGAAAAGTGATTTGGATTACGTAACAATATACTTTTTTACTACTACCACCACGCACTTATTAAAAATTTAAGTCCAATGAATTAATTTTAGTTTATGCAATCCGAGCAGTTTCACTTTTATTTAATTTATTACTAGTGAAAAACTTGCTCTTACAAATTATAGAAATTGACTTTTTATCGACCCATAGAGTTTTATTTTTAAAAATATTTAATGAGTAAGATATGCAGTATTTTACAGGTAGGAAAAAATTCTGTGTAAGATTCTAATTGTTAATGCTAATATCATCGTATTCAAGAACAATTTTTGTCCCTGGTTCAAGATGATCTCTAAAAAAAAAAAGGTCATCACTTGAAATCATTCTTTAGTTACGCATTTTTTGTTTTAAAAATGCAGTGATCTCTAGAAAAAAGATCTTCCCTTTCAATTTCTCTCAACTTTTATTCTTTTCGTCCTAGAATTGTAGCATTTCCTAAAAAAAAACAGGTCTTCGCCTCAGATCAGCCTCTAATTTCTCTCACTTCTTTCCTAATCAGTACCATCAATCAATATATGCCTCATCGCGCAAAAGTTTGTCATGCAATCTTTGAAAATTTGGTAATGCAACACATCACTTTCATGCCTGACTGCACGCCAGTGGTAACTAAAAGCAATAACATAACGTTTTATCATTACAGGAATAAAATCGTATTCATTAAAAAATTGACTTTTTATTGATCTTATAACTTTTTCCATATGGCCTTTTTAACCCGTTTTTGCCCGAATTTTTTGAAATTTTATCCAGCAAAAGTTGCGTTATCATTCCAAAAGCAATGTTTTGGGGTTATTTTTGTTTATTACATCTTTGTTTGTTTGTATATTTGAATTTTGTTCTGTCCCAAACGGGAACACCGGGCATGAATGGGGGTCTCCAGAGCGTAGAAGTGTCCAATTGGTTTTTGTATTAAAACATGTTAAGTATGACATTTTTTCACAAAAAATGAAATTTTTACTTAGTCTTACTTCAGAAACGCGTAATCGACGCAAATGAACACTATTTTGCCGGCATTGTGGTCGAGTGATTAAAGTGCCGGACTGATGATCGACACGGTCTCGGTTCAAAACCCACTTGCGCCATTTTTTGTATCCTTCGGAAAGACACTTTACGGCACCTTCACCTGCTTGGTGGCTTTGGCAAGCAGTTCTAAATTACAACAATATCTCTACTATAATTCCTAGCGGACAGCAATATCTTGGCATCTCCGGAAGCAGGTTGGGGTAGTTGCTTACCCTATGTATTAGCGCCTCCGTCGCTTTCCTGCGAATCAGGAGAATAAATATAGAGATAAAAAAATAAAATAAAAAAATAAATAAATGTTAAACATGCAGTTGTGACGCAATATAAAAAGTATGTAACAAACGAAAGAATAAATGCAAAAAACTGAAAAAACAATGAGGAAATAACCACACTATTTCGTCGCAACAATGTACGTATGACAGATTATCAAGTGTTATTGCTACCACATCTTGTAGAATTCTTCAAAGCAACGTTGATGTAAGTTGACTTTGCACTTCTTGCGCACATTTTCCTGAAATTTTTCTTGCACATCTGGACTGTTTTTCGGCAGGTAACAGAAATTGATTTGCGCGGCCAAAGCGGATTCCTGGCAGGACCCTTTTATCTACAAGCTTTGTCGCTGATGGACGACCTGGCAAAGCAGCAAGTGTACCTTACTTGTGTAGATAAAACTGCACTATTTGTCTGGTAAATGCCAAATAGTCGAGAGAACTGTTATTGCCAACCTTCCAATATAACTGCCACGCGTTGTGCAGACTTGCATCAACGGCAAACGCAAAAATAGGCCACCACCAAATTTTTTGAACGGACTCCCATTCTGTAATTTTTGATGTGTTGGTCCATGTGGTCTACCCCGCTTATAAAACGGTTGTACTGAGACTCCGTGAAAGGTTGATCTATCAGTTTTTTCTGTTTTTCTTTAGCAATCCAGCGCGTGGCTTTCATGACAGGCATGACGGGATCAACAGTTGACACCCGCGACACGACTGTGCTGTCGTTCCATGTGGCCAACACAATTCTTTCTCCTTCTTCAAGACAAAAATCAAAGCTGCCTCTTGGGCGCTTGCCCATTTCTTTTGGGTCGTGGAAACAGTGGAAAGCTTGGCTGCAAATTTTGGTTACTCACCCGTCGTCTCTTTTTTTATGTCTCAATCCGGGGGCAGGAGTTGAAAAACTGACCATATCTAAAAGACTTTGGGATCTGTCTACGATGGAATCAAGCACAAAGCCGATTTGGTTGTCCCCTTCATTGCCTTCTTGAGACTGAGACACTGAAGCAACTATAGCTTCGGCATTAGCCTGTAAATGTTTTCCACTGAGATTGTTTACAGTGCCACCTGTGTCTTTATCGCCACTGTCCCATTCACGGTCCATACCATCACTAGGAGGTTGAATAAATACCTCTGCTAAAGTTACAGCTTCATTTTTTTTATTCTGTGCCAGGAGTTCCTCAGTAGTAAGAAGCCTAAAAAATTTTTGTTTACATACGGGCTCATGCCCGGTGTTCCCGAAAGAGAACATCATTACAAAAAGAAATATAACAAACTAGCTCTAATTCAAATTCAAACTTTTTCTTCTCCATATGAAACTACAGTTTTTATTCTAATAATTACAGCATGGGATATGTGAACAAATAAGATAACACTGCGTCGAAAACTTACCTTTTTGACTTCGGGTAACGTGGTGTTGAAGGTTCGTCAGACATCACTACACTATTCACAGCAGGTTCCAAAAATTTTAGAAACAAACAAATCAACTTTTACCTAATACTATATTTAACTGCCAAAAACAACTAAATTGGCGAAATTATTTAAAAACAAAATTTACTACAAAGAAAAGTGATGCTCCCAAATGGGAACACTGGGAAAAAAAGGGGTTAACAAAATTTTTTTCATTTCTGCACGTTTTGAGGCATTTTGAGGCTGTAATAACTAATTGACTTTATTGACAAAAACTTACCCTATTTATTACTGAATAATTTGTCCAGCAGTCAATCACGCCAACAGTTAGTTTCTCAAAAAAACTAGCAAAAGCCAAAAATCCAGAAGCCAAAAGTAACAAAATTAGAGCAATGATTTTCTTGATTCCTTTTTTTACTTATCACCTCGCCAGTCAAAGCAATAATAATAAAAAAACACTTATTTTTTTAACACGTTTTTCCCGACAAGGCTGGATTGTGACGTAGCTTTGAGAGCTACACGGACACAGCGATTGACTAACAAGTGTCGCAGTGGCGGCGAGCAGTTGTCAAGAACATATTTATTGTGATTGCGAGCTCAACACTTAAGTATACTTTGCCAATGATTGGGCAGCATTAAGTAGATCAAGAAATGAATCTTCTTGATCTACTTGATCTACTTAATCTTAATTCGGATCAATTGGTTCCAATATTTTTCCACACTTTCTATCAAGTAAGAAGATATGTAAATACTTTCTAGCTTAATATGTAGAAAGAAGTCGTTCTAGAGACACACCTTCTACGTATAACATTTCAGTTTTGTCGGGGACCTCTCGCCTCGCCCAAATCGAATATAGACGTATTATTGAAAAGTTATTTTTTCCAGAAAAAAAAAAGAAAAAGGCACAAAAATTTGGGAAAAAATGGCTCTGTTACCCCGCATAGAGACAGGCTTTAACCCGAGTGAGCTCGTTTCAAAGTCGGACGCTTTACTGATTCGATTGTTGAGCCGTCAAATGTGCCAAAGTATGTTATCCTGAGACTCGAGCCCAAGGACTAGGACCACGAGCGACGAGAAAAATGCTTTCCACAACACTGGTCCGTTAGATTATAAAGTAAAGATTAGGCTAAAAGTTATATAAAAATTGTCACCTCCGATTTTTATCTAAATCTGAACTGTAAGATTTTGGTCGTCCTAACCAAGGTTGTGGAGTCGCACGAATTTTTTCCAACTCCGATTCCGAATTAAGCTATTTAAAGTTTTCCAAATCCAACTCCAATTCCGGCTATATAAAACTTTACAATTCCTACTCCGACTCCACAACATCTAAAAAAGCGACTCCGACTCCGAAACCGTGGAGGGTCAATTTAACATAAAATAGAGCCTCCAAAAACAAAAATGATTCCGACTTTGACTCCAACTCCAGTACACCTAAAAAATGAATCCGACTCCATCAAGTCCTATAAAAATGACTCCGACTCCTAGTCTGCCAAATCAAAAAACAACTCCGACTCCTACTCTGCCAAATCAAAAAACTACTCCCTAAAACATTCAACTCCAGCCAATCCCACCACTACTCCACAACCCTAGTCAGCGCTGATCCTAACGAAAGATTCTTAATGGATAAGCCGATAAACAAGATAGTATTACTAGAAGAATAAAAATAAAAATTATTTGGCAAAATCAGCGCAACTGTAATTCTGATTTCATTTCTATTCGCTTCATCTACCCCTAAATAAGTCTAACTCCGACTCCAACTCCAACCCCACCCTTACCCTGAAATCCTTTCCTAGATCACGCCAAACTTCCAACCATACTCATAAACTTTACCTCTATTCACTACAACAAATCCGCTGGAATGCTTTGGATTTATTAAAAGAACTTGACAGATTTTATTAACAATTTCTGAATTACAATTTTTTAAAATCGGCAAAAAAGCGAGATTTGTTAAAGCGGCTGTTGAAAGCTGCTATGGCTCCGTTATAACCAGAGTGGTATTTACATCCAAACGCATGTTGCCTGTAACCCGCAAAGATGTTTTACCTACCACGCTGAAAAGCTCCGTTATTTATGAATATTCGTGCCACGGTGACAGTAGGTACGTAGGACAAACATCACAGCGACTACAAGATAGAATCAAGCAGCATGTTCCTAAATGGCTAAAACAGCAAGCAAAGCGCCTACACGATTTCAACCCGATAGATCCTGTAAGCTACTGTAAAACGTAATAACCCAGATTGTGACTCTGCCATAGGAAAACACTTGCTTGATAACAAGCAATGTGCTGCTATGTGCTGTATAATGACAAACGTTTTAAAATTCTTGCTGTGTCACGCAACTCGTTCCATATGTGTCTACTTGAGGTAATTTTTTTGTGAAAACCAGACATCCGGTTTTATGTAAACAAAAGGAATTTGTTTACACATTAAAACTTTTCAAATAACCTAAGTTGTGAGTAACAGTGTTTCTCCTTGGTAATTGCACATAGTGCGTTTCTCCTTTCCGAGACTACACTGTATTGCACCACACTTCTTTGATTTTGTGCAGTTGTGCCTTTCTCCTTTTTGAGACCACAGCACCTTTCTTCTAACAGTTGAGACTATAAACACCTTGATTTTCTCTGGTTCGTCCCATTTTGACGCGATTGCCACTGATGAGAGCGTCACGAAAAGCTTATGACTCCGATAAAATCGACTTTGTTCCAATATTGTGTTTTTATATTAATTGAGCAAAGTTTGTTTTGATACCTATTTATCTTTGTTTGTAAAATGAAAACATCTAAACGTAGAAATATCTTTTCGAACTAACAGCTACTACAAATAAACAACTAAACAAAAATAAAATAAAAAGATTACTCAATTTTTCACGAAAAGCCAATGTGTCAAATATAGCAAATATACAACGTTTCAATTAAACCGTAATTTTAATATAAATTTAAATCAATTTTTAAATATTTTGTGATGAAAAAAAAGTAATAGCTAAAACATCGAAAAAACTTTCTTACTAATAACTGTATGCATGTCTATAGAAGTAAGTATTTGGTACAATAATGTAAGTTTGTTCAACACCTGCTGTAGACATTGGTGTGTACACTCAGTATAATTTTGTTTGTCTACAAATTCTAACAAGTATCTACAACCAATTTTAAACGCTAATGTTACGCTAAGTATAGAACAGGTCTTTAGTTGTTTCGGTTAAATGCATCAGACAAAACCCTAATACCTCGTACCTATTATATTAATATATTTTTCATCTGTTTTCATTATAAATTTGAAACAAAAGATAAATAAAGATTTTAAAAGCTCTATTTTAAAATGAATAAAATATGAATGTTGTAAAAAATCACTTAACAAATTTTGTTATTCATGTTCATTATCAAATTGATTTACGTAGTTTGCATTTAGTTTTTATCATTTTTGCAGTTCTTCATTTTTTAATTCCTTTTCTTTGTTTATCCGGGGTTTGCTAGTAAATACGAGTCGAAATTCTGAAAAGAAAAAAGTTTATGTGTTCCCCATTCCCCCGGATGGATTGGTCAGAGTGGACATTCAAGTGACCGGGCCTTCCTCAGACTTTGACTCAATTGATTTCACGGTAAAGTTATTTAATTAAAATTCTAGAATGTAACCAATCTTTCAGCAAATAGTAGGGTGCTCGTACCACGTAATTACAGTTTGGCAAAACCCTTGGATGCTTTACTTAATTCCGTGAATTTAAGTTTTCTTCATTTCTTATTATTAAGTTATGAGAAATAGGAGTTTTGTGAAAGCTACAAAATTAGTTTAAGAGGATGGGTGATATTAAAAAAAGGTTAAAGAGCATTTAAATAGAAAACACATTCACTTAAGTCTACTTTTAAGTGATTTATGATTGAGGTTAGAGAAATTGACAAAGTTTTTAATTGAAATATTTTATGTACGTCATATGGCTTCTTTATCACATTACATACGTAAAATTGACGGGAAAAATAAATAAATAAATAGTTCATCTATGGCTACTTATTTATTCTTTTAGATGTTTGTTAAACTGTTATTGTATTTAACTATTGTTTTAGTTGTCTGCAAAACAAAATTATAAGAAGTCGTAGTTTTTAACAGATTTTTAAAAGATTAAATTTGGTAATTTAAAAACTATCTAAATATTTTTTTGCTATCAGCTTATTTAATCTTGTTATTCAACGAAGCTTCAAAACAGTTTTTTTGATATTTTAAAAATTCTAAAATCATTTAGTATATTTTAATTTCTCTGGACATATGCGTTGACACAAAGGGCTCAGGCGTATCTTTGATATCCTGGACAAAAAATTCAAAAGAACTAGATTTGAGTGAAGATGTTTTTCTTTACCTTACCGTTGCCTTACAAAACAAAAAAAGTTTTAAGTTTAAAATTTCGGTTAATTTGGAGGTCTAGATTTTAATTGGGTATCAAATCTTCATTTTTCAATCAGGGGTTTGTTTACAAAACTAATTTTATTAATTTACAACAATTCCAAGTTGGATTTAAATAAAAGTGGGCCAGTTTGTATATATATATTAAAAAAATTTTAATTTTTGTTTTTAGTTAAGTCACCCTCAATGATAAAAAATCTGAAAGATTTGATTTAACCTCATACATTTTAAACAAATTATCATTAAACCATTTCCTAAAATTTTCTACAACAAAGCAAGTTAATTTACAATAATAAAACAAATATATTCGCTTTATAAAAAATATGATGAGTTTGTTGATTGACATAATTTTTTTAATATTAACTTCAGCTATTTAATTGAGTGTAATCTGATAAATAAACTTAACAATTTTGTGGTAAACTAAAGGCCCTAAGTAAAGCATCACTACGCTCTTGTATCTAATTTTAAAACAAAAGAGCACCAAAATAGATTAGGATAATCATCTTTGTAATGAATTCTGCTATGCTTAAGGTTCGGAATATTTAAAGAGTGGAAGATGAACACCAAACAGTTTTTTTTTATCTACTTTTTGGTCTGTAGTTAAATTTGAGGAAATAGATCCTTTTAAAAGTTTTTTAGCCTCTGAATTTAAAATTTCTTGGGGAAAAGAGTCACTTGCATAAACTTATACTTTTAGTGTGTTATTAGTTTTAAAAGGTTAAAAGCTACTGTGATAAACAAATTGATATTTACAAAAAACTTTTTTTTAAAACTTTGTCTTATTATTATTTAAAAGAAAGTAACAAACAACTAAATGCATTGTGCTTGCGTCTGCTTTTCATCGTATAAATAATTTTTTTTGTATCTTTTTCAGGCTTACACAAATGCAACATCAAATATTTTTCCTCAAAGTTTTTGGACTGCAAACAAAGCGTTTTCTCCTTCTAACTCGTTTATTCAAATCACAGCATCCGGGAACGCAGCGAGAAATGAACTGAGCGTTGGTGACACAGCCCAAGTTCATATCAGAACTACACAAGAAGTTCCTTCAATTCGCATTTTAGTAAGTATCTTATAAAAACAAGAATAATACTTTTAAAACTATTTAAAAGTTTTATTTTCTTATTTATTTGACATTTTATAAATATTCAGTATTAAGAAACAACAGGTACTGGATAAACTTTAAAAAGTGGTTCTCTTAAACTTTTCTTCAGATAATCGCACGAGGGAAGATTCTTGGTAATGAAGACTATACTAAACCCGATCCTACATCTAAGCGGTTGACCTACTCCTTTGCGGTAACGTCGGAAATGACCCCCTCAGTGCTTGTTCTTGCTTCCTTTGTTGGACACAATAATGAAGTCGTTGCAGATTACATCAGGTTGAACGTCGCAATAAAACTAGAAAACCAGGTGAGTAAAGCTAGTTTGAAACCTCACAAGCCATTTGCCACACCTTAATTGCTTAAAACTCTGAATTCGTTTGAAAACAAACAAACGTTTTGCAGCTTTACTTGCGTAATACGCAAAACGGTCAAAAAGTTGCGGGGTCTGCCTCTGAAACATTGTTTAAAAGAACGCATAAACTTTAATGTTGCTGAGTTTGTTTAAAAAATTACTTGTTTGCTTTTGGAGCAACAACCATAAGACTTCCAAACAAGCAAAAAAACAAAAAATGTTAAAAAAAGTAAAAAATTATGAATAGTTTAGTTAGTACTGGTAATACAAAAATAATCATTATATATTGCAAATAAAGAAGCATTAGCTTTATAAATGCAGTCATTGTTTTTTCATTCTTATTACTTTTGTAACTAATAATACTGATGGTGAAAAGCATAAATTTTGTTAAATTGTTTATAAGTTAAAAAAGCTTTTTAATTCCAAAGTAAATTTTTGTGTTCTACAAAATCTTTTCTTTGGATATGAAGAAAAAAGTGAGACAAAGTTTAAAGTTTATTCAATTTTAAGTGCTTATTTTCTCATCTAAATAATTCTAACATTTACGGTCAAAAATATACAAAACTCTTTATTGCAAATCATGATAAAGTAAACAAAAACTTGTAAACACACATTTTAAAACACAATTTTTAAAACGGATGTGTCACAGACTTTGTTCGGGAATCCCAAAGGACTAGTTGAGCTAGGTAACCCAAATACCTGCGCTGAAACAAAGCTGTGTCTAAATTTTATTTTATTCCAGCTCAAGAAGTAGTCTTGCTATGAGCCTGAAGCTTTTATACAGTTGGTTTAACAAAAGCTCGGATTGGTTCCGTTGAAGACTTTTCTTCACAACAAACAGAGACCACTGTCTCTAATAAGAACGAATGTATTACAAAAATCACGACCGACAAAACTTCTATTCCACGCTTTGCCAAACTGCAAAGCCAAATCAACACTATAACTTGATTCAATCAACACAAATAATTCTACCTCTGTAGAACACAATTTCCAACCACTGGTGCAAAATAAATTCAACAATTGTCAACCGACACAAAATCTAACGGTCCACCTCTTGTGGCCAAACGAAATCACTTTCACTCGAGCCGTCCCTCAAATCGCTTCAAATTACGTCACAATCAATTAATAGAAACCAAACTACTTAAAATGAGAAGCACCAGACTCGAGTTTCGCTCTTATTAGAGCTCGTCAGTGATGCATATGAAAAATAGTTTAAAAAAAAATACGTCACAATCATAATAATCGCTGCGCATCGGCTTTATATAGAAAACAAGATCACGTGACTCAAACTTGCTCGTAAATTCGAGATTTAGCCCGAATTTCCTAGAGAGATTGCTACGTTCAAATGCGCCAGAACATTCTATAATATGCGAGCTATAGTAAAGCTTGAAAAACATATTACGTCATTCTGTCGGCGAAAAGAGAAAAAAGATACATGTATCGAGCAATAGAGAGCAAATCGGACGTATATCAGATAACACAAGAGCAGCGCTCAAAGAGACGCAATTATTATCTTATAATGAAACTACGAATTACTTTTAACGAGGATAAATTACATCGTCACGATTAAAATTATTAGGAATGAAGTGTGACAGGATGCTTTTAAACTCCTTTTAAGCTTTTAAAAGATATTTTCAAGACATTTTAAGTTGTGTAAAGGTTACCATAAAGAGTTACAACACTTCTATTGACGCGGGCTCGTATACAATCATCCGGGTCAACACTTCCTCCCCAAACTCCTACGTCGGGATTCGAGCCATAGATCAAAGTGTGCTGTTGCTCAGGTCTGGAAATGACATCACAAAACAGCGGGTGAATAAATTTTGAAAAAATTTTTTCATAATGACAAAAGTAATTTTGCACATTTAGTATGTTTTTTTTAATTTTTTAGATTTTTGACTTCCCAACAAATAGAATGATTTTTAGTTTTTGTACTTATGCAAAACAAAATCTAGGCAAAAAGAGATAAGCACGATGGCAATTTTTTTTCAAATAGTTTTGACTTTTCTTAATCACACAACAACTCCAGTAAAATAATTAAAGAAAAAATTTGACCAAAAACAGAACCGATTATTTTAGACAGCAGGGGCGTCCAACCCGCGGTCTGCGAACCACATTTGGCCCGCGTAAAGGTTTTAAATGGCCCGCGCAGTATTTTCCAAAATAATGTAAACTTTCCATACGTCCTGATTTTGGTGAAACAGTCCCAATTTTTTAGGGCACTGTCCTGCCCATTTTGGCAAAAATTCCTCCAGAAATCGAAAACAGATTCTATGTAAAAACTCCTTTTTTTCTTGTTTTCCTCCGAGATCGCTAGTTTTCAGAGACAAAAATAATGATATCCGAGATTGATTTGAAGTGAAGATTTTTTTTTTTTTTGGGAGATTACTAAGATTTTGGAACAAAAAGTGGGGAATCGGAGACTGATTTCAAGAGAGAAACTTCTTTTTTTTAGAGATCACTGTATAATTTTGGGACAAAAATCGAGGTGTTTTATTTGTTTGGCCAGCTAATATTTTTGATGAGCCAAAGTGGCCCTTGGCTTAAAAAGGTTGGACGCCCCTGTTTTAGAGCAAAGATTACTGAAGTGATTACGCGTTTTTAGATAGTTAATGAATTGGAAGAATATTCCGACGACGCCATTCTAAATAGAGGATTGACTCCACGACTCCTACCTTTTTGGTTTCCGCAACCGTCGGGAGCAAGAGACGCGAAAACCGTATTCGATGTACGTCATCGTTCAATTAAACAGCAAAAATAATCCAAACCTAAGGCAGAAAGATCAACCACGACGATTCAATATCACTTCAGATTATGCTTATTTATTTTTAAAGTTTTCAGTACTTAAACCAATTGATAACAATTAACAAAAGAAAGAAAGATTTTTCAACACTTAATTAATGATTTGATGTTAAAACCATCTTATTGCTGTTGTGGCAGGTTTGACTTTAAAAAATGCTCAAGCGTAAATACAAGGACAGTATGAACATATTAAAATGCTTGACACAGAATGATTTATAAACTGTTTGCGACTTGCTTAAGGATAGGATATTTCCGTAACGAAGAATACTTGCTAGAATTTTTTTTTTAGAAAGCTGACGTGATCGTTTTGACCAATTCTCTCATTCATCAAAAAGGTGAGTTTGAAAACCCAGATAAAATTACGAAAAAGTTGAAATGTCGACTAGAACGTTTTCTCTGTATGAAGTTCTTTGTTTTTAATGAAATAAGTTTAGTGAAAACTCCAAATAAACCTGATTTCAGTGCAAACCTTAATTTAAGTTAATTATATCGCTGTTTATATTTGAGGAATTTCTCTTTCTCTCAAATAGAATTTCGATAATATCATACAATTAATAGTTAACTATATCTAAGTGTAATTTTATTCTTCTGCAAAAACTCGTCTTTAAAAACCATCAAACAATATACTCGTACACAAACAAATATTTCCTTGCAAGAGAATCTTTTTCAGCAACATAAAAACTTTTGCGAACTCGTACTTCGGATCATTAACTGGATTATGTTGTAGAATTATTGCCAGCAAGAAGTACGCTATTTGAAAGATTGAAATCAATCCAAGTTAGGACACTATTTCCCGAAACCTGGATTTGGAAAAACGGAATAACAGGGTAACGTTGAGTTATTGAATAAGACTTATCAGCCTTAAGCAAAACTTTGTTGCTTGGATCAAGTAGAAGGGTGTCCCTTGCGAGATACAGTTTAAAAAATACAGATCAACAACTGTGCGATGTATCAATCGATGCATTGTTTTGACGCTAACTACGTCGTAAAATATGAACAACGTTCGTTTTTGTTGTTATTTGCTTGGAAAATAGTTTGCACGATTTACGACTTCATTTTTAATTTTTATCTAAATAACTAAAACAATACTTGAAAGAAAACTGACTAAGTGAAAAAGACTTTAATAAAATTGCTTAGATGATTGCTTCTTATGCTTCTTTGATTCCTAAACGTATTTAAAATATTCTTCTAATATTTTAAATCTTATTCGGATATTCAAAATATTTAGATATTGAGATATTTGATTTTATTTGGATATATTCGGATATTTTATTCGGATATTCAAAATAATGATTTTTTAAAATCATTTCCTTCGCAGGAGTGATGGATCAGTTTTTTTTCACGTTCAAGTTCCAGACACCATAACGTCTTGGATCATCAGCGCATTTGCGATGTCGAACAGCACGGGATTGGGGGTAGCAGATCCTTATAAAGTTAGTTTTTCTAAACATTTTTCAATACAATCTAATGTTAGTTTCTTGCTTCAAGCAATTTAAGTGATTTGAAATTATAAATTTTTGCTTGTTTTGCATTGTCGCTGGTCAGTCTTAATGATGTTTTAAATGGTACACGAACGTTTAAAATAAATCAGAAAAAAAAACGAAATTAATTCAATAAAGAAAAAAGTTTATTGCTTGAAGTAAAAGATTTTTCTTCCCAAAGCTTTTCATCTGACACTCTTCAGGGGAAATCGTCAGAATGAAGCAGAATTGAAACCGAACTAATTTATAAAGGAAGAAAGTAGAGTTCTCATTGGCTGAAAGAGTCAACCAATGAGAGAAAAGATTAAGAAATTTTCAAAGAGTATACGAATTCTTTTTGCTTACACAGAAGGGGATTGAGAGATTTAATGAAAGTCGCTTCAAGAGCAGAAAGGTGAAAGGAAGAGCGACCACGAGCGAGAATAGAAAATTTTTCGTTGCTGTAATGGAGGGCACATTGGGCATTGTCAAGAAGATGTTGACCAATGGCGGATTCGTGAAATTGTTGTGGGCGTATGTTGTTCTTGCAAGAGCGGGAAAGACTTTGGCGGTTGGCCGAGGTACGAGGATTGGTGATGGATTTAGGAACGTGTTGTTTAATTCGCTCTTCTAGCCGTTGAGACGTGCGAATCGTCTTCATCTTGTCGTCTTCATCTTGTCGTTGTAATGAAGACGATTCTTAATGACACGAACAAATTTCTTGATCTTGGACCAGTCACGAACAACGACAACTGCTAAAATTGAATCACGGATACAACGACGGTTACTTCAGCTGAGGAAAGAGTACCTAATTTCTAAGCAAGTTTATGAAGCAATCCGACCCATTGGCTCTCAGCGACCGCGCATGTACGGTCTTCCGAAAATACACAAAAAGGACGTACCCTTACGTCCGATTTTGTCTATGACTGGATCGGCCCAACATCAGCTAGCTAAATGGCTTACTTCTCTTCTTCAACCTGTTCTCCAAAACCTTTCCTCTAATTGTTTGTCTGATTCTTTCACTTTTGTAAAAGAAGTCAGAAAATTTACCTTTTCTCCTTCCTCTGTGTTTCTTTGTTCTTTTGATATTTCCAGTCTCTTCACTAATGTCCCGCTTGCTGAAACCATAGAAATCTGTGCTGATGCCCTTTACAATGACGACTCAATGGCGCCATCCTTTCCACGCAACATCTTTGTCGAATTAATGCAGCTAGCCACCTCCTCTGTTGAATTTAGCTTCAATAACAACACGCATCGACAAATCGACGGCGTCGCTATGGGCTCACCGCTTGGTCCAGCTTTAGCAAACATTTTTGTTGGCTACCAAGAAGCGAAACTTTTCAACATCGCCAAAAGACCGTTGGTGTACTTCCGGTACGTTGATGATACTTTCGCCGTATTCAACAATGAAGAAGACTGCAACAATTTCTTCATCCAGCTCAACTCTCTTCATCCCTCACTTCGCTTCACCTATGAAAAGGAATCTAATCACTCTCTCCCTTTCCTTGACGTGTTAGTAGAAAGGCATGATTCAGAATTTCTAACTTCAGTATATAGGAAACCTACCTTCACTGGCCAATATCTACGTTGGAACTCTTTCAGTCCCCAGAAACGGAAAATCAATCTAATTGGTACTCTCGTTAACAGAGCTTTTATGATTTGTTCTAAAAGCAAACTGGACCAAGAGCTTGGCAAAATTCGTTCAATTCTTTTGGAAAATGGCTACCCGGAACGTGTAATCAATTCGGCTTTCAAGCGAAAACTTCAACAAATAAATTCTAACCCGGTCCACACAGTAAAAAGTGCCCTGTCTACCTACACATCCCATGGATTGGAAACGTCTCGATGAGGTTCGAAAAGCAGATTCGTCTGCTGTGAAACGCTGCTTTTTCTCCGTCGAACCACGTGTTATTTTCAACACCCGACAGCTCCTTCCAGCGATTAAGAAAGACGTGTTACCTTCCCATCATCACAGCAATGTTATTTACCAGTTTTTGTGCCACTGCGATAGTCGGTACGTTGGTCGCACGTCTCAACGGCTAGAAGAGCAAATTAAACAACACGTTCCTAAATCCATCACCAATCCTCGTACCTCGGCCAACCGCCAAAGTCTTTCCCGCTCTTGCAAGAACAACATACGCCCACAACAATTTCACGAATCTGCTATTGGTCAACATCTTCTTGACAACGCCCAATGTGCCCTCCATTACAGCAACGAAAAATTTTCTATTCTCTCTCGTGGTCGCTCTTCCTTTCACCTTTCTGCTCTTGAAGCGACTTTCATTAAATCTCTCAATTCCCTTCTGTGTAAGCAAAAAGAATTCGTATACTCTTTGAAAATTTCTTAATCTTTTCTCTCATTGGTTGACTCTTTCAGCCAATGAGAACTCTACTTTCTTCCTTTATAAATTAGTTCGGTTTCAATTCTGCTTCATTCTGACGATTTCCCCTGAAGAGTGTCAGATGAAAAGCTTTGGGAAGAAAAATCTTTTACTTCAAGCAATCTTCAAATTCTGTACCACCAAATGTTTATTCAAAAAAGTTTATGCAGGAATAATAAAAACAATCAGCAAACCACTTGTTTAATCTTTCAAAAATGGTACAGCACTGGAGTGCAACATAGTACAATTCTAATTGGGGAATTAATTCTTGTTATTTCAATAGTTTACAATATAAGCTTAATGATTGTTGCTTATAAATATTAGGAAGTCATTTGTTTCATATAGTTTTTAATCTCACCATGTGCTCAACGTTTTTGCCAGCACCCATAAAACAACTAAAGTAACTAAATTCTATTTCAGTTGACTGTATTTCGCAACTTCTTTGTCACCTTAAATCTTCCTTTGAAAATTACCCGAGGAGAAATCATCATCGTCCAAGCTGTTGTTTTTAATTATTTCGACACAATGAAACAAGTAAAACCATTTGCTATAAACTAGGACTGTCTTCTTTCTTTGTTTTATTTCAATTCTTGAATTTGTTTCTCAAACTTCAAACAGAGCCGATGATTAAAATTATAAGACAAACTGCCTTGTGCTTAGCATGGCCGCTCTTTAGAAAAGCTAATTAAAAAGTTAGTTTTGATCTATTTCTAATAAAACCGTTTTTGCTGACAAACGTTCAGTCAAGCATTTTATAATGAAGTTATTTGCAATAAAATTATTATTAAACAGCATAATTATAGCAAATATAATTATTATTAAAATTATTAAGTTATTAAAATTATCAAAATCATTAAATTACTAAAATCATTAAAATTACAAAGAAAATTATTATTAAGCTGCATAATTATAACAATCGATAAGCAAAACATTATAAGCCTGAATTTGATGTTTGTGAAATTGAGTTAGTTTAAGCGAAATATAGTCCACGCTAAGCACAACTAGAAAAATATAGTGTTTTATGAAAAGAATAAGAGGAAAAAAAATAAATAATTTTATGATTGATTTTTTCGTTTAATAAGTTAAATTTAAGTACATAAATAGTAGTTATTATTTAAGTTTTAAGTCTATTAAAAACAGAACTACCAAAAATATCAACATTTTTCTTTCCATCTTTTAGCTTGCACATGAATTTTCTAAACGTCACCTTATCATGTAAATTACAGAATTGTATATTTGAATTTTTTGAGTTTTTAATTGTAAACAAGCATTTATTTATGCGAGCATTTTCAGATTACTATAAAGATCAATTTTCCGAGTCAACAAAACGTAACTCTTTTGCGGCCTGGAGGAAATTTTCGTTTGAATGGTCCGATACGCATGATATCTGTCCCGGCGAAGGGCAGTGTTTCGGTGAAATTTCCCCTCAGAATTGACGAACTGGGTGAAGTTCCAATTCAAGTTTTTGCCTTTTCACTTAACCACACTGTTGGCGACGCAGTGCAAAGAAATGTTTTTGTAAAAGTAAATAGCATAAACTGAAAACTAGTTGATAAATTTTTTTTACAGTTTTTACATTTATGTCAAAAATTATTAAAATTTTAATCTTAATGGCATGTACGCGTATTCTGATAACAAAGTATAAAGCGGATATAAATTGTACAATTTTACGTTACTGATCCGTTAAATTTTTTTTTTAAACAATTAATTACTTTTTCTTATGACCTAATTGTTTGTTTTTGAAAAAAATCTTTTGAAGATTCCATTTCACGTAAATTATTTTTTCTTTTTTAAGATTGTTTTGCTGTATGACCGAAAAAAAGTTTTATTCATTAATTTTTGGAGTTTTTAAAAAAACTGCCAAACTCATATAAGCTGGTTTTGTTTTGTAATTTTCAAACGTTTAAGTAAATTTTTATGGTAAAACAAATGCAAATTGTTTTGTAATTGATCTAACTAATGCCAACTATAGTATTTTTCTAAAAGTCAAACTTCATTATAATTTAATAATCTCTTTATCGACTTTTGCTGTTCACAGCCTGAAGGTGTAGCTCAATGCTATTCCATTTCTGCGCTGGTGGATATCGGCGGAAATGAAAGTAACTTTGAGGACCGCCTCACAATTAGAGTTCCTTCCGGAATCGTTCCTGGTTCCACCAGGGTGACTCTTCACGCTTATGGTAAGAATTGAGAGAATTGTATACAAATGATTATAATAAATTGATCGGATAAAAAAGTAAGTTTTATTAAAATTTTATCTAATATCGAGCTTGCTTAAACTGATGTTTTAATCAAGTATCACGCTTCACTCGAGACTGTTTACACCTTCTAATATTTATAAACGAGTCAGGTTTTGCAACATTGTGCTTATGTTTGCAAGTTTTTTAAATTACTATAAACCTAATATCCAGTTTAATGAAAGGTTTGTTTATGCGGAAAGCATTGAATTTCGCAAGAGACAATTTGCTAACAAGCAAACAAATACATGATTAAATTTAAACAATATAAAGCAATTAAAAGATGCTAACGAAAACAAACTTGTTACAGGTAATATTTTGGGGAGTACCATGAGCAATTTAGGGAGCTTGCTGCGAGCCCCAGAAGGATGTGGGGAGCAAAATATGATCAGTTTTGCCCCAGATGTCTTTGTGACGTTGTATTTGAAACGAGTTGACCAACTCAACCCAGAAATTCGTGAAAAAGCTTTCCAACATATCAGCGATGGTTACATGAACCAGTTGCGGTAAGGATCATACTGATGTGTGTGTGGGTGTGTGTGTGCGCAGTTGCGTGTGCATGTGTTCCTGTAACATAACTATTTTATAGTTAAAAGGATTTAATGTGCAATGATGTACTAATATTGTTTTAATTTGTAAAAATAAATAAAAAACTTAATTTTATTTTGATATAATTTTACAAGATTGTCAATAAATAAAAAAACTTTATCTGCAGATACAAGCGGAATGATGGGTCTTTTAGCGCCTTTGGGAGTCACGACAGCGCCGGAAGTACGTGGTTGACAGCGTTTGTTGTGAAAACTTTTCTTTTTGCTCAAAAGCTTCGTCCAACGCTTGTCGAAGAGAAAGTTCTGGAACAAGCAACAGATTTTCTTATTTCTCGGCAAAAAGAGGCCGGCTTTTTCCAAGAGCAAGGAAAAGTCATTCACACTGAAATGCAGGTCAGACTCTTTTTTCTCTTTTACGTAAGCCTTAAGTAACAAAGAGATAATTGAATTACGTTTTTATCAACTAAGGAATACGAAGTTTTTTATAAAACCGCCTCTTCTAAGCAGGAAGTGCAAACAAGATGGCTTCCAAGAATCGTAGTGGCAAAAAAAAAATAATTTAACGGAGTTTAATGCAACGTTCTTTGTTGTCAAGCTCCCATAACACTTTTAAGTAAAGTGATGCATTTTTACATCACCTATAAATTTATATGGTCTACTTAAGTCAAGGCTGTTATCGGATGCATACTTTGTTTCAGCTTTATTCAAGATTTTTCTATTTAAATACAATTAGTTGTTATGCCACATTTCAAAAAATGTTGGCACATAGAATGTTCAAAATTAGCCTATTTTTTTGCGCTATCGCAACTCAATTTTCATGATTTTTTACTTTAGCTTTTTTTAAATTTTATTAAGCACAATGAATGGTAAAAGAAACAAACAAACAAAAGTCATAGGTTTTCTTTATCTTACCTTTTTTACTTTAGGACCACTTTTTATCAAGCTTCAACATTAATGCACTATCACAAAAATAATGTTTATTGTGGAAGATAGTAAAAATTTTTTAAAAATTCCCTAATAAAAAGCCAATAACTACAACAACAATAAAATAAAAACAAATTTTAATAAAATCTAATACCTGACTTGAAACGAATAAAATCTATGAAGCATTTTTAGTGGAAAGATTTGAGATTAATACATTTTACAAAAACATAATGAACACAGATGATATAAAATTAGGAAAAACATCGAATTAAAAAATTGTAAGTTTAATGTAAATCAAAATCAAATAAAATCAAAAAATACAAATAATTAGGAAGGTACGTTTACATGTAAACGTATCTTCC
This sequence comes from Diplosoma virens, assembly GCA_963680785.1. NCBI lineage: Eukaryota > Metazoa > Chordata > Ascidiacea > Aplousobranchia > Didemnidae > Diplosoma > Diplosoma virens. Next base: position 7,131,146 of record OY796884.1, read on the forward strand.
TAATTATTTGTATTTTTTGATTTTAATGAGGTTTTTGCTTGCACATTATATAACAATGATATAAACATTCAGTAGTTGAAAAATTTAAATGCTAAATAAAACTAGTTTTGTGAAACTAATGCTGAAAATATTTTCTGAAGAGTCTACATTAAGGAATTAAATTGTTGCAATGCTTTAAAAACTTACAGTACCGGTATGTTGCGTTACTATCCAAATGCGCTGTATATACACAGTAAAAACAAGAGCAGTTTTCCCTGTCATATCAGAAACAGTCTACATAACACTGCATTTCGTGTAGTTTTATTTTATGTTGCTGTAAAATCAACTGCACATGTAAACTATCATTAAACTAAATTTAATATACAATGGAGTAAACAAAATTACAAAAGTTTTGTGTGTACTTCAGCAAGGAATAGTTTGTTTGCTTTGCTTTTTTCATTTCGTTCAATTTTTGATAGGAAAAGTATGGTTGAGACTAAACATTAAATTAAAAAACAAGCAAAATCGCTGTAAATTTAACAATTTTACATTGCAGGGTGGAGTAAACAGTCCAATTACGATGACAGCTTATGTTCTTATCGCTCTGTCTGAAACCGATTTCGTGAATGATAACCTTGTAAGAACTAATATACAAATTGCCATGTACAACTAGTTTCAAACATTTTTTCGTGTTTTTTAAAAATTGCTTAATTTTATTGTTTGTTGCAGATATTATTTTAAGGTTTTGCGCACGAACTTTTAATAATTTTACCACGTTTCACAAAACCATACTGAAATATTTTCTTGCTGCGAAAATCTAACATTTTTACGTCATTACGATAGGAATGGGAAAGTCCCCTCGCAACAGCAACTCAATATTTAGAAATGAACTTAAACTCAACTTTGAACGATTCGTACACGCTTTCGATTGTGACGTACGCTCTCACGCTGCGTAATAGCTCTTTGGCCATTTTTGCCTTGAACGAACTCAACTTCAGAGCAACAACTGAAGGTGATTTTATTAAAAACTTTTATATTTAAAAAGAGGTACTGGCTGACATGAAATTTAAACTCTTGCATCTAAACGAAGATGAATTTCTTAATCGACACTTAAGTAAGAACCGATTTTTGGTTTTAAATTAGATTGATTTGTTTACTAAGTTAAAATTAACAATTTTTTTCAATGTTTGTACCGAGGGAAAGTCAGCAAAATATGTTTTTTTATTTTTCAATCCTTCTTCAACGCCATTAAAAATTGTCATTTTCGAACGCAATCTTGATCATCAAAAGTCCAAATACTGCTTAGAGATGAATGTCATTTAAATCTTTTATGATTTTAACAATTTTTTTCAATTAGGAAGCTACAAACACTGGGATGTTGAATCTTCTGATTCTTCATCGTTTTCCACCCGGTGGCGTCCTCCATATTTGCCCCCACCGACGAACGAAATTGAAATAACGTCATACGCACTGCTGACGTACGTGCGTCGAAATGATATTGCTTCGGCGATACCAATCCTGAAATGGCTGGTATCAAAGCAAAACGATCTGGGTGGATATTCGTCCACTCAGGTAAGAGCGGTAGCCCTTATAAAGAATGGAAACGAACAGGTTGCTTTAAATTTATCAGGCCAAATCATTTGTTAAGAAAAACCAAACATTTCCTATTGCCCTAACTTTAACCCCTAATTCATTTTCATACCAGCAGGGTTATCATTTCGTCCTTGTTTCCAAGATTTGAACTTATTTTTATGAACATTGTTTTAGAGAATTTTAATGTGCTTATTTCTAAGAAAGGAACTACTTTTGAAGTTAAGTGCTTATTTTTTACAAATCTTGTTTTCACGTACGCTGAACCTGAGCTCACTATCCGAACACAGTTTCTTTTTTTTTTTTTTTTTATCACATGATACTTAATTTTAGTTATAAAACACACATATAATGAAAACAAAACATATCTTTTTTTTTTATTTATTATTTAATTTTAGTTATGAAACACACGCACAAAAAAAAACATTATCAATAAAACTAAAAAGATATGTGTTTAGTGCATAATATAGAAGCAGGAGAAAGAACAAAAACAATTCAATGATTATAAGAAAAAGTGAAAATATTTTAATGAAATTTGCAATCGAACAATCAGTAACAAAAAAAAACGCAAAATAACAGTGATAAAACAGTTTAAGGAAAATAGTGCACACTAGTCGGAGCACATAACAATTTAATACTTAAAACTGATAAAATATAATGTAATTAGTATACAAGTTCATTTAAATAGGAAAGAAAAACATATCAATATTAAAATACAATGACAGAAACAAAAAAATATATATAATATAGGATAAATAAATGCACAATACTAATAAATAATAACAATAGGGTATAAATTTTTGCACAAGTGTGGGAGGGCGACGAAAAATCGAATGTTACAATGGAAAATGTATATGAAAAATAAATAAACGCTGTAATTTTTAAATATTTGAAATTACAATAGATGATATGATACAGTTTATAATAAGTTGGGTAATGTTTTCATTATTTTTATTTAAGTTGAGATGTTTCGATTAATTGTAGTGACAGCATTAGGTAAGCCTTTGGGGAAGTTAGAAGATTTCGAAGTTTCAATTACGGAACAGAGAAAAAGAAAGAGTGTATGTATAGGGGGTAGAAATGTGGGAAGTGTGAATTTATATTACGTAATCAGGAAAGTTTTTCTCCAGGAAGGTTTTGAATTTAGTTTTAATTTTGTATTTTTCTTCTATTAGGGCAGAATTTGGAATGGGGGTATTAGTGAGGGAGATAAAGTTTCTTATGTGGTAGAGGGAAAGTCGAATTAGTGAAGCTAGTTTGGTAGTGATTATTTGGGGTGTGCCAGTTGTGTTTGTGTAGTTAAAAAGTAGTGTGTCTTGTGTAAGGAAAGTGGGTTTTTTAAAAAAGGAAGAAAGGAGTGGTTGTAAAAGTTTAATTAATTTTTGAGAGAAGGGACAGGAGAAGAAGAGGTGATGAGGATCATCAGAAGGGAAGGAGCAGAGTTTACAAAGAAAGTCATTAGGGTTTCAGGGTTTGATGTTGTGTTTGGAAAAGAAATATCCCTAGATATAGCCTTTATAGGCTGTCCTGAAGGATATTTCTTCTTCCAGGTTAGAGAAGAGAGAAGGACGGGGTTTTATAAGGGTTAAAAGTAGCCACGTGTGGGGGGTTTCAGTATGTAGGGTAGGGATGGGGTTAGATTCAGGTTGTAATAGGCTGTGATAAAGGGTTTTAAAGATTAGGGTATTAACTTCTTCAGGGGGAATGGATATTTTTGTGAAAAGAGAGAGGGTTTTGGACCAAAGGGGGTTGGGTTTAGGACGGTGGGGTTGAGAGTTGGTGTAAAGTTCAGGTTTTATATGTGGGAGTTTGGTACCAATATTGTATATTGCATAGGACATCCAGAAGAAAGAAAGAGGGTTAGGGGTTTTAAGAATGTAGATAAATTTCCATAAGAAGGCTGTAGACGTTTTAATTCCAATATTGGGGAGGGAAATGCCACCGTCTGGTTTAGGTAAGTAAAGGGTAGATCTTTTAATGGGTTCGAATGGGGAAAAGTTCCATAGGAATTTGAAAAGAAGAGTAGTTAGGAATTTCATCTGTTTTGGTGTAGGAGGAATAATTCTGGAGAGAAAGAGGATTCTGGGTAAAAAGTGTTGATTTAGAGAAATAGGTTTGGAGTAAAGGGAGTCTTCGGGATTTAGAATGGCCAAGGAGGTGTCGGGGAGTGAACGAATGAGGTCATCCCAGTTTTTTGACGGATCTTCTTTATGAAAAGAAAAAGTTATTCCAAGGATTTTAGTTGAGGTGAGAGTTTTACCTTGGGGAAATATATTGCGAAAAGATGATAGTAAAGTTGGGGAGTTAGAAATTATTGAGGTTTTGGAATGATTAATTTTGAGACCAGAATAAGAAGAAAACTCTTTGATTATCTCACGAATTGCAGAAAAGGATTGGGGGGATGATATAAAAAGGGTCAGATCATTGGCATAATGACTGACTTTAAGTGAGGAAGTACCAATGGAGATTCCTTGGATTTTAGATGAAGCAAGTATTTTTTTTGTTAGGGGTTCAATACCAATTAAGAATAAGAGCATGCTAAGAGGGCATCCTTGACGAATGCTGCACTTAACAGAAATTGGATCGGAGAGATAGCCATTTAGGTTAAGTTGGGCTGTTAAGTTTGTGAGAAAGATTCGGATCTAGTTTAGAAGAGTTACTGGAATTCCTAATTTTGAGGCGGTAGAAAGAATAAATTCGTGAGATATTGTGTCGAAAGCTTTGTAAAAGTCAATTTGAAGTATGGCTAAGGGTTGGACGAAATCATTAGTAAAGTCGATAGCAGAAAGGATATTTAGGTGGTTATTAAAGATCTGCCTGTTTGGGAGACCGCATTGTTGTTCAAGCGATATTGTCAAATTAATGATAGGTTTGATTCTAGAAGAGATAATGGAAGAAAGAATTTTATAGTCTGTAGTTAAAAGAGAGATAGGGCGTCAATCTTTGACAGAAGAAGGATTGGATTTTTTGGGGATTAGTTTGATTAGAGCGCGGGATTGAAAAGAAGAAAGACGTTTTTGAAGATAGGAGTTACTAAAGGTTTGACATAAAATTGGGGTTAAACTGGGAAAGGATTTGTAAAAGTTTGGGGTTAAGCCATCGAGGCCGGGGCAGAGTGTATATCGACTCATTAATATTAAAAACAGATGTGTTGGGGACAGTCCGCCTACTCAACTTAAAGTCGCAGAGCTGTTCATATAGAAAGAAATAAATCTAAGAGTTGTGGTTTCTACCAAATGCAAGATTACACTGGTACAAATTGCATTGTGCTCAAGCATGCCAGTGACCAGATGCTAGAAATATATCATGATATAAAACAGATGGTATTTTTTAGTGCCATCTGTTTTATAACCAAACATTGTTTTTGTTTCAAATTACTAGAAAACGTATTACAAGGGTTTTATTTATGTCCCAAAAAAATTAAAGTAAAGATCTCTTTTTTGGTCTTAATAGGAACGCATACATCTATTTGAAATTAACCAAGGACTCAAAAAAGATTTTATCTAACCAAAAATACAAAATAATTGAAATTTTTAGACTTGTTTCATTTTTTTTTTTTTTTATCATTTCAGATGATAACCCTAAATCTTAGTATAAACCAAACAAAACTTTTATTTTTTGATAAAGTCGATTTTTCTGACGTTTGTATTTGCAGGATACAGTTCTTGCCATTCAAGCTTTATCTGAGGTAGCAGCTCTTTTAACTCAAAGAAACCAAAACCTATCTTTGACATTTCGACATTCTTCAGACCAAAGTTATCTTCAAGAAGTAACCATTACACAAGAAAATGCGAATGTTTTCAATACGTACTCCGTGAGTAAGCTTTTAAAAAATTAGTTTTCTCTTCAGTTGATGCAAATTGCGAAAACCTTGAATCGTAAAATATTTAAAAAATATTAAAATATAAAGAATTGTTTTGAGTTGTAATTTAAAAATGCAAATTTTACTTGAAAGAATATAACATCTTTTAAGGTTATTAAAATAAACTTGATAAGGCTAGAATTTCTCGAGCACTGTGGATTGACCCAATCAAGCAAACCCTTTTGCTTTATTTTTTTTTATTTTTTATTTTATCTCTATATTTATCCTCCTGAATCGCAGGAAAGCGACGGAGGCGCTAATACATAGGGTAGGCAATTACCCCGACCTGCTTCCGAAGATACCAAGATATTGCTGTCCACTTGTAATTTAATAGAGATATGACTGTAATTTAGAACTGCTTGCCAGGACCACCAAGCAGGGGAATGTACCGTAAAGTGTCTTTCCCAAGGACACAACAGAATGGCGCGAGTGGGTTTTGACCGAGACCGTGTTGGTCACAAGCCCGGCGCTTTAACCACTCGACCACGCTGCCGACATATTAATATGGGCGGTAGAATTTTGCCTTAGAATTTCTTTTATTATTTCTTTTAAAAGCCTAACCTGTAACAATATCGCGGTGCCCATCATCGTAACATCTCTCTCAGGCAACACATTCACTCAATCGACCGTTGAAGAGGTGGCTGGTTATAAGTGACAACTACATCACATTCAGAACGTCCCCGAATTGAACTCAATCTGTTGGGCCTGACACAGAAACCTTAAACCCTAAACTAATCAAGAGATTTTTATGTTTTTTGACTTAGCAAACAGTTAGCAATATTTTCTCACCTATTTTTTACATAGACTTATTCAAAACCGTAAATAGCCTTGTTTTTGTTTTGTAATTTGCTGTAGGATGCCTGGTTATTATTTAAATTTTGTAAATTAGAAAATATTACAAATTTATTTTCCTGGTGAAAGGTGCCAGAACAAAACGGGCAGCTTATTATCACCGGAGAAGGAAGTGGCATCGGGGTGGCCCAGCTTTCAGTTTGTTACAACACCCCAAGCGACCCATACGATAATGAACCATTCAATTGTACGGTCAACGTCCAAAACCCCAACAATGACCAAGCTAATGTCGATTTCTGCTGCTTGTAAGTTTGATTTGTTTATTTTTTATTATTTCTCATGCTGACATTCCAAATGAAAAGGCAAATGGAGAAATGTATCGCAAACCTTTCAAGCACTTTTTTAAAAAATTAAAGTATCATTTGGTGATCAAATAAATTGTACAATTGGTTTTTGTCAAGTTAAGGGCAAAAGAAAAATCTAAAAAAATTATATCAAAATTTTTATATGAAATTAGTTTGTTCTCAAAACTAAATAGTAAAGCGGCACTGTTTCCATGGCAACCGCAATCAATATTGTATTTTGTTTACTACTGTTCTCAGCATATTCTTTATATATCTCGGCCATCGTTCTAATGGTTGTTGTAAACTTGCCTACAATTTTGCTCTGCCGGTCAGGTAAGTGGATAACTGTTTTCAATTTTTTTTGACTTTAGACAAAACGAAGGAATGGCAAAAACTGGGATGTTTCTTTTTGAAATCGGACTCCTTAACGGATTCACTGCAGAAGAGACGCAAACAAAATTATATAACCCTACAGCAAAACTGGTTGAATTGGATGACGGGAGAGTGAACATATATTTTGATGAAGTAAATAGTCATATGCTTTTATTCATTAATAATCATAACCAAAGCTCTCGGTCTGAATAAAAAATGTCACAACAGCAAATTAAAAGTAACAACCGATCAAAGCAAAAAAATTTTAATTGAAAATTATATTCTAATTGAAATTCTAATGTTAATTCAAACTTCTTTTCTAAACTTACCTTTAGTCTTGCTTGTTTTTATATATTTATGTAACCTATTCCTTAAAAACAATGAACTTCTGAAATAATGGTCCTATTTTGTTTAATCATCAATAATTCATAATATTGAAACCCTAAAAATGTAGAACTTTGGTTTGTATGTATGTATGTATGAATGTATGTATGTTTTTTATTTCTCAGCCGCAACAGCACAAATCAAAGCACAAAAACACAATAAAAGCTGAAAAAAGGAAGCAGTAAAAAAACGATATACGTTGTAGAACAGTGGTTCTCAACCTTTTTGCTAACAAGTACCATCTAGAAATTTTTCTTTGCATTACGTACCACAAAATTCATCAAAAAATTAATTATTTCGATTTTTTTTTGTTTTTTTAATTTTTTAATTTTCGTCCCAAAAACTATATGTTCTCTAAAAAAAGTTCTTCGCTGAAAATCTGGCATAACCAAAAACATAATTTAGTCCGAGAGTTGGATTTTTATAGAATCTAAAAACCATTTACGTACCACCAGTGGTGGATGTTCAAGTTAGGGGCCCGAGGCAAGGATTTCCAAAACTTGATGTTTTCTAAAAAGAAAAAGTTTTGATCTCGCATTTCCCTCTTTTCTCCCAAAATCATAGTGATCTCTAAAAAAAAGGTCTTCACTTCGGTTTGATCTCCCTTCTCGCTTTTTTTCTCCCAAAATCATGGTCATCTCTAAAAAAAAAGTCTTCACTTCAAATCGATCTCCTATTTCCCAATTTTTGTCCCAACTTCGTAATGACCTCTAAAAAACCTTATACAGCAAAATGAGACTATATGCGGTATCTTCGAGGGGGGCCCAAGGCAACTGCCTCATTCGCCTCACCCAATATCCACCACTGCATACCACCTAAAAAGGTCTCACGTACCACTAGTGGTACGCGTACCACAGGTTGAGAACCACTGTTGTAGAACATGCAAACAATACATTGTATAGATACAACAAAGTCATTATAATTAGCATGCTCACTGCACCTTAAAAAAAATAAAACACAAACGAACAAACCAACTAAAAGACAAAACAAACAAACTTGAAAGGGACAAATCAGAAGAACTAGCTTCTAAGACTTGCGGTGAATATTTATGCAAAACCATATAGGCCTTCAAATAAAAATTATTTTTATCGCATGCAAATTATAAAATTATTGTGTGGGTAATTCATAATATATACAAATGGAATTATAGGTTTGGGTCACAATAACAAATTTTTAAATATAATTAGCAGACTAGCAACTTCCGATAAAAGGTCTGATATAATAGACAGATTTTAAGATCTTACGCTTACGCTACACAATCTGCTTCTCAAAATAGTCTTTTCGTTCTGCTTAACTAGAATAATATCACACAATGTAACTGCAATACAAATCCAGACAGCAAGTAGTCTATTCAAAACTTATTGAAATTTGAGTAATTAAAATACACAAATAAAATATTCAATATTTATCATAATTTAGTAATTAACAAACAACAATGAAATAGTTTGCTGAAATAGAAGCTATATAGTTTTAGGATTGCAAAGGTTTAGTAAAAAAATTTTGTAACTGCAGAACGGAATGACTTTAATGATTTATAATCTTGTCGAAGATTAAATGGAATATCATTCCAAATAAGTGGTCCTTTATATCTCATAGCTTGCTTTGTAATATGCACTCTACAAAACGATGAATAAAGTGAGCATTGTGACCTGGTATTTTTACAATTTTAAACGCAGTTTTAAAAGAATGGTCAAATGCCAAAGGTAGTAGTTTATTCATAAATTTACATGTATACACAAAAGTGGCTACCTTCTAGGTCCCTAATTTGACGTATTGTCAGTAGATTGTTATCTTTCATGACGTGTGAGACCGTCTGCCTTTTGCCGACATTAAATGTAGAGCGCATCAATTTGTTCACTGTACATTGGAGCTTGTTAATTATGGTTTTGTTGCCAAAACACCATGAAGTAATGCAGTATAAAATATGACTTTTAACCAGTGTGTGATATAAAAGCAACAAAGTCTTACGATCAAGAAAAGGTTTAATTTTTTAATGCAATAAATGCTAGACTTAATCTTTTTTAGTAAATATTCCACGTGTGGCTTTCAAGATAAATGCTCGTGAATAACAACGCCAAGGAATTTTGTGTCAAAAACTCTTTGTAATGCGTGGTTATTTAAAATAATATTTAATTGTTTAGTGCTTTGTTACAACGAGAGGTTTGGAAAATAATATAGTTATTTTTGGTAATGTTTAATGATAATTTATTAGCAATCAGTCATTTGTCAACATTTTCTAATTGAGTGTTTGCTGTCAAAGTTAATTCAGACAAACATTTATACTGAAAAAATAATGGTATCATCTGCAAACATTAAAGTCTTTCCCTTTTGCAAACAGTTTTAAAAATCATTTACATAAATTAAAAATAATAGGGGGCCACGTATCGAGCCTTGAGGGACTCCATGAGATAAATGGCAAGGTGATGACAAATTACCCCTATATTTTACCTGTTGTAAACGATTAGATAAATAATTTTGAAACCAATTTAAGGAGCAACCTCTGATACCATAATAATGTAATTTACTAAAAAGAACGTTATAGTTAATAGTGTCAAAAGCTTTTGATAAATCAAGAAATACGTATATCAATAACTACAAATTCTTTCTGTTCCAATGCATCTGTTACTGTTTCAACAAGTTTGTTATTGCATGTTTGTTATTGCAATTCTTGTTCGTGCAAACAACAACAAGTTTGTTATTGCAATTCTTGCTTGCATATTTCTATAAAGTTTAAAAAGTCTAATTTAAAATTTTTTGATTATATTTAAAAGTAACAAGAAATGTAAGACATAATTATTTAGACTAAAAGTAATTATTTTAAAAAAAGTCATGTTCGTTGTTTTTGTTTTTAAAATTCTTATTATTGCTATCACAATTTATCCTCTCGACTCGCAGGAAATGACGAAGTTGTTATATTTAAACCAAATGTCTAGCAATCACCCTGGCCTGCTATCGCAGATGCTAACATATAGCTGCCCGATTAAAAACTTTTATTTGACATTTAGTTAAATGTAAAAAATTTTAAAATCAGCTAGATGTTTTTTTTGTCTCTATATTTATCCTCTGACTCTCGGGAAAGCGACGGAGGCGCTATACATAGGGTAAGCAATTACCCCGACCTGCTTCCGGAGATGCCAAGATATTGCTGTCCGCTGGTAATTTAATAGAGATATGACTGTAATTTGGCCCAGATGGTAGGTGCTTTCACGCAGCCTGGGCCGTGAGTAAGTCTGTTCATTGATTTTAAAATGACAGACCGAAACCGAACCTACCAAAACGGAAGGGTATCCACCCATTCCGATGTTCAGTGTGGGTCTGCTAATCGGCAAACGTCCTTTTCAGGACGGGGCAATGTCAGGATAAAACTGCCCTTTTCAGGGCACATTGCCAACAAGTTCCGAAGACCCACTATTCTTCAGCTGAACATCGAAGGCCTCACTGCAAGCAAGATGAATGTTCTTCATCACCTCGCTATGCAGTCTGAGGCACTCGTCATCCTACTGCAGGAGACCCACTGCACTGATGCAGAGAAGTTGGTACTACCACACTACCAACTAGCTGGGTCTTCTTTAAGCAGGAAGCATGGCCTTGCCACGTTTGTCCACGAGCGACTGAGATACATGCTTTTGGACCAATCTCCACCGACATCGGAGATCGAGTGGCTGTGTGTGGACGTTGATGGCTATAAAATAGTCAACGTCTACAAACCACCACCAACGCGATTGCGAACCCTGGATCTCCCAGTGTTTCCTCACCCCTGTCTGTACGCTGGCGATTTTAACTGTCGTCATGCTGACTGGGGTTATGATGACAACAGTCCGGATGGTGAGTGCTTGGCTGGCTGGGCAAGTATTAATTGTCTTGCCCTGCTATATAATGCCAAGGACGCTGCCAGTTTCTATTCCGGCCGCTGGAACACTGGCACCAATCCAGATCTAGCTTTCGCTAGCGTAGGTCCAAACAGTCGCTTACCGGATAGACGTGTCCTTGAGAAGTTTCCCAGGTCACAACATCGACCCTCGCTTATTACACCACCAAGGTTTGCTATGGCAGTGCCAAGCATGGCTGTTAAGCGATGGAACTTCCGCAAGGCCAAATGGAGTCACTACATTGCTTTGACGAATAAATTCGCAAACACTTTGTTGCCGCCTGATTCACTTGATGTGGATGCGGCTTACCAGGACTTCTGTAACACCATTAAGAAAGCAGCCAAGAAGACTATCCCACGCGGGTATCGAAACAACTATATTCCGTGTTGGGATGCAGAGTGTGAATCCCTCTATAAAACCTTTCTGCAGTCTCCTCAGGGAGACGACTCAAGTTTGGCTGCTACAACTCTGCTTGCCAAGCTTGACAGAAAACGGAGGGATCAATAGTCCGAAGCAGTTCGGAGCATTGACTTCTCACACTCTAGTCGAAAAGCGTGGAGTATTTTGAACAACCTTACTGGTAGGTCACGACACTCTCCTCGTCATTGTCCTGTTTCAGCCGATGCTATTGCATCTCAGCTGGTTAGAAATGGGAAATACGAGGCTGTTGACCGCAAGTCATCTCGACTTGTCTTTCAAGAAGTGTCTGACCTTTGGAGGGCCACAACACCAGACGCAGTAAATATCTCTGACAAATTTTCACAGAGAGAATTTGCTGCTGCCCTTCAACATTTAAAACCAGGTAAAGCTCCGGGTCCTGATTCCATCTGCCCCGAGCTTATACTCCATGCCGGAGCTGCTTTGAAGTCCTGGTTACGTGACTTCCTTTCTTCCTGTTTGCGCCGACTCAAAATTCCCAAGATCTGGAGAAGAGCGCTTGTGGTCGCGATCCCAAAACCAGCAAAGCCCGTGGGGGACCCAAAGAGTTATCGACCGATATCTCTGCTCTGTGTCCCCTACAAGATCCTCGAGAGGCTTATCTACGCCCGCGTTGAACCATTAATCGATCCACTGCTCCCTAAAGAGCAGGCTGGGTTCCGACGCGGGAAGTCAACCGTAGATCAAGTTGTTCTGCTAACCCAGAACATCGAGGATTCTTTCGAGGCTAAAAAGAAGGCCGGTGCCGTATTTATCGATCTGACAGCTGCTTATGACACTGTCTGGCACCGTGGCCTTACCTGCAAGCTGCTGAGACTACTTCCGGATAAGCACATGGTCAAAATGATCATGGAGCTTGTCCGAAATCGAAGTTTCACCCTTACCACCGGTGACAGCAAGCAAAGCAGGCTACGCCGTCTTAAAAACGGCGTTCCTCAGGGATCGGTCTTGGCTCCCCTCCTATTTAACATCTATACATACGATCTTCCTTCCATGATTTCCAGAAAGTTTGCATATGCTGATGATTTAGCATTGTTGCACTCTTCTGGAAACTGGAAGGACTTGGAGGGGACATTAAGCCAAGATATGTCCACACTGTCAGCGTATCTCCAGACTTGGAGATTGAAGCTCAGTCACACTAAGACGGTGACGACAGCCTTTCACTTAAACAACCGAGAGGCCAAACGTGAGCTAAAGGTCTACAACAATAGTAGACTTTTACCGTTCTGTCCAACCCCTACATACCTTGGGGTAAAACTGGACAGATCGCTCACGTTTCGTCACCATTTAGTGGCATTGCGCAAAAAACTATCTTCGCGCGTCACACTCTTGAGGCGACTCGTGGGCTCGGGATGGGGTGCTGGTGCTAAAACACTACGCATAGCCACCTTGTCTCTAGTCTACTCAACAGCTGAGTACTGTGCGCCAGTCTGGTGTCGCAGTGCTCACACTCGCCTCATTGACAGTGTCTTGAATGACACCTTGCGCATAGTTACTGGATGCCTGCGTCCCACTCCAACAGACCACCTACCTGTACTTTCAGGCATCCAGCCAGCTGAGCTTCGCCGAATGGGAGCGACACTCTCCTTGGCTTACCGTGGATCTCTGAACCCCGATCATATTTTGCATGGTCTGTTAAATGGGTCCTCAGATACTGGCCAAGTGAGACTAAGATCCAGACGCCCGTTTGTGCCAGGTGCGCGGAATCTCTTGGACAATCTTGCCAGACTTGGCATCCGCGCCTCTGAATGGACGAATCACAAATGGAACGCGGAGTACTGTGAAAATGCTTCCAGGCTCCGTGCTTTTGTGCCCGGGACCAGTGTCAGGCCTGTTGGGATGGGCTTACCCCGAGCAGCTTGGGTTAAGCTCAACCGCCTGCGGACTGGTGTTGGGCGATTCCATTCGTCCATGCACAAATGGGGTCTCGCTCCTTCACCGAATTGCGAGTGCGGCGCCTCAGAGCAAACCGCAGACCATGTACTAACAATGTGCCCCATACATCGGGCACCACATGGAGCACGCGGTCTGACGGTTTTGGATGACGAAACTCGATGCTGGCTTAATAACATCGCTGCCAGCATCTGATCCAGGCAGTGCAGCAGTCTGGGGTAGTAAAAGGATAAACCCTCGGCCCCAGTTCTGTTTGTGTCTGGCCTGGAGTGGATGCCCTTCAAACGATGACGACGACGACGACGACGACGACTGTAATTTACAACTGCTTGCTAAGACCAACAAGCAGGGGATGTGCCGAAAAGTATCGTCGTCGTCGTCAAAAAGTATGTTTCCCAAGAACACAACAGAATGGCGCAAGTGGGTTTTGAACCGAGACCATGTTGATCATCAGCCCGGTACTTTAACCACTCGACCACGCTGCCGATGTAAAAAAATATATTGCTAAAATTTAGATTTTACAGTTAAAATTGCCAAGCAGAGTGTGTTGGTCAAAAGGACATAACAGAATGACGTGATTTGGTATCAAACAACGCTCTTGCCCCCACAATTACCCTAGCGACTGTTTTTGTATTTTTCCCTTTGGCTATATCCAGCATTTGTTCAACTAAATATTTATGCTATTTTTCTTGTTACCAGGTGTATTCTTCATTATACTCTGTTGTTCTTCTGGTAAAAACAGAAAACTTTTTTTGTTAAAAACCTTTTCAGTTTATTAAAAACTAAAAATTAAAAACAAACAGTCAACGTTTCGGGTGCGGTTACAAGCACGCTTCGTCAGGACCAAAGCTAAAATGAATGTAAAGTTAAGAAATCAACTAAAATTGTTTTTAAAAAACAGTTGCCAAAACATAACGGAAATTACTCAAGCGTAGTATTAAATAATTATTTCAAAAAACAACAACAAGTTTCGTGTAAAAAACAATGAAATGCGCAACACGGAATCGAACAAGCGTGAGAGAACAATTTAAAACAGCAATTAAATTTTGAAAGTACAGTAAATAAAATACAAAAACAGGTTTTATTTTAATTCATTATATATTTCATTGCAATAGACACCTTCTTTGTCATTTATCGATAAATTAGTTTTTTGTATGAAATATGATTCTAAAAAACGGCGTTTATAAAAGTCAGGTTCAAAAGTAAGAATTGATGAGCCAAGCCAGTTGATTTTATGGTCGAATTTAACAATATGTTTGACAAGAGCAGTTTTTTTATTTATGTTGTTATCATCAATTTTCGCCAGATTGCGTGGGTAAAGATCACGTTTGTGTTCCGCACAGCGTGTTTTAAAATTACGACCAGTTTACAATGCAGAGCAATCTTGGCATGGAATTTGATTGCTCTGCATTGTATATAGGAGAAACTGGTCGTAATTTTAAAACACGCTGTGCGGAACACAAACGTGATCTTTACCCACGCAATCTGGCGAAAATTGATGATAACAACATAAATAAAAAAACTGCTCTTGTCAAACATATTGTTAAATTCGACCATAAAATCAACTGGCTTGGCTCATCAATTCTTACTTTTGAACCTGACTTTTATAAACGCCGTTTTTTAGAATCATATTTCATACAAAAAACTAATTTATCGATAAATGACAAAGAAGGTGTCTATTGCAATGAAATATATAATGAATTAAAATAAAACCTGTTTTTGTATTTTATTTACTGTACTTTCAAAATTTAATTGCTGTTTTAAATTGTTCTCTCACGCTTGTTCGATTCCGTGTTGCGCATTTCATTGTTTTTTACACGAAACTTGTTGTTGTTTTTTGAAATAATTATTTAATACTACGCTTGAGTAATTTCCGTTATGTTTTGGCAACTGTTTTTTAAAAACAATTTTAGTTGATTTCTTAACTTTACATTCATTTTAGCTTTGGTCCTGACGAAGCGTGCTTGTAACCGCACCCGAAACGTTGACTGTTTGTTTTTAATTTTTAGTTTTTAATAAACTGAAAAGGTTTTTAACAAAAAAAGTTTTCTGTTTTTACCAGAAGAACAACAGAGTATAATAAATATTTATGCCTTTTAGATTTAAATGAACTTTTTAGGAGTAGCAGTAGTAAACGCTAACCTGTTGTGTAGTTATCTCCAGGGCAAAGATTATGTGCAAGGGTAGAACTAAAACGAGTCGAAGAGGTCGCTTCAACAAAACCGGCAGTTCTGTCAGCTTTCGACTATTACAAACCAGGTGAGATTATTATTAAAGTGTTATCTTTGCTTAAATTAAGTAGAATAATATTGTTGTTAGCAACACTATCAAATTTCT